>MU228533.1:1016875-1104507 GCA_018584345.1 Thuja plicata | reverse complement strand
ATATTATATATTATATATATTTGTGTTTTGATGTGTGTGTGTATAGTTAAATTTTACAAGTTATCAACACATAAGGAATGTAATGAGTGTAGACACATGGTTTGGATAGGTGAGGTGGCCCGAGGATTTCCATGGACCAGTAGTATTGTGAAGGAAACATATAGGCATGTAGGTGAGAAGAAGAATGGTTTTCCATTAGCTGGGAATGATCACTTTTGCATGCTATTTTTGAGCTCTGGTTACAAGAGGATAATCATACTAGGGTTTTAAAACAAGGTTTTCTTGCGGCATGTGATAATTCTACTCAATATTGACCACCTCCTAATTTAATTAAGGGATGAAGAAATTGTGCAAATCAATTTCATACTTATTTTGATTTTTTCGGATCCTAGATTGTAGAAACCTTAAACCATATGATCTATTTTCAAAATAATATATTCTCAATCATCTTCTTATTTGCTCGATGTGAAACTACAAGGTTTGAGTAGAAAATGATGCAAAAATAATTCACATCACATATGATTGTATTAACCTTGCTTGTTAAAATATTGGGAGCTACTCTCTTGTAATTAAACATATGTGCAAACAACCATCAGTTAAGCAGTTCAAAAATAGGTTAAAGGTTAGTTAGGTAAACTCTACTTTACCTTAGATTGAGATTATTGATTATGGTTTCTACCTACTTTCTTTCTCTTATGTGGAAGACCATATATTTGTGAAAAAATATGGCCCCTAATTCTATGGGCATCAAATCTTTTTATTGATTTGTGGAAACCCGTTTTTGATCTTTTAATAGCTAATATTAATTATATTCCATCTATGTATAATTATACAATATCCCTCTAATTATGCATGATCTATATGACATCAATGATATGGTTGGAAATATTGTCTCATTTTCTAAGCTTGACTATCTTATTTCCAACTGCAATTAAATCAAAGTTTGTGCCCTCATTGACATTTGTATGCGAGTTTCCTAGTCTAATTTGAGCCATTCTTCTAGTTATTCTTGGACCCAATATCTTAACTATAAAGGTATTCCACTCCATTATTTATGGTGCAACAAGATTGGTCACAAGATCTTTTCCTGCTCATTTTTGAGGATATGTACTTGAAGGAAATTTAGTTGGAAGGAATAGGTTAAGAAATCAATAAAGCCCGATGATGATTTTATTTAACATAATTATGGGAATTTTTTTGCTACACTTAGGGATACCATACCCCTCTTTCCCCTTTCATCACTCATCTCTATTGGTTCTACCGTCTATTTTAGTTTTTTTTGTAATCATATGGTTTCTATTCTTGTGGCTCCTTCCATTGTTTCTTCCACTTATGACATGGAAAATATCACCACTATTTTGGATCCTTTTACCTCTCAAGCCCAAAATGGGTTCCTTGATTTTGATTATAATAGTGAGGATATTGATAATTTCTTTTATTGTTAAGGAGTCTTACACTTTTTTGGACATTCTTGATAAGGAATATGTGAATTTTATAGAAGATTGGGTTGTCCTTATCAAGAAATGTTCTATGTTTTAGACTATTAGTTACAAATCTAAACCAAACTTACCCAAGAAGAATAAAAGGAAAAATTCAAGGTAAATAAGATTTTAATTGAAGGACAAGATTTATTTATTGAAGGAACTCAATGCACAATAGAATCCCTTCTTAGTACAAGCAAGAGAAAGGGGCTTGAAAGAAGGATAAATGAGCTTTCTGAACTAGTGAATGGTCTATTTGGAACTTATGTTTCCTTTTTCCTATTTAGTTTTATTTTTTTCCTATTAGGTTTTTTATTTTTCTTTTCAAATGTCATGTTCTTTGTATCTCTATGCTCCCCATTCTTGGGTTTGAAGCAATCTTTACTATTGAAAATTTTTATTGAGTGTTGGCCCTAATCCCACTATTACCTATCAAAAAAATTTATAAAATTAATAATATTTTATTTGCAAAATTTAATACTCAAATATAACAAAATAATTTTGATCAAAATTGGCCCATGTTTATTTAAATAATTGTACAATATAAAAAAGGGGATTACATCCAAGGAAATTTTTCCCCAATTCCTATGGTGCAATGGAATACATAACTACCTCACTTGACAATTATGACTAACACCGCTTAAAAATGCTAATGCAATAAATGTTCTTGAAGGGTTTTTTATAAATTTGTTGCTGAGAATTTAGGAGAGGAATGATATTTATATGTAAGAGACTAAACAAGAACATATATGATCTAATGCAGCTGATAAAATCAGTGTAAAAGGGGATGGATAATAATTTGAATCCACTTGGAAATGAAATAGGGGAAGTAAATTTTCAAACTCAAATTCGCGATTGTCAAAATCCTAGAATGACCAGTAAATACATAACTAAGATATAGAGATTGTAACCTAAGTCTTTTCCAATTTTAAACTAAAAATACAATGTATGTGGAAAAATGCATTTTGTACGCAAGGAAAAAACACCAATGACATTTTGTACATAGCAATTTTGGCTAAATTTTTTGGGGTCTCTCTAATTGTATCTTATCATTTTGATTCTCATCTTGTGTCTTTCCAACTTGTTCTTGCACATAGAAAACAAGGGGGGAAATGTTGGATAAAGGGGGTTTCCTTAGTTAAACCCCTATTTATGAATCAACCTTGAAAATGAAAGGAAATGTTATAAATAAAAATGACATACATTCTAGATATGAATGATAAATCACCTTATACCTTAATGATGAAATGCCTATTTTGTTTTGAACATTGATGCAATAGCTTGATAAAAAAAGAAATCATAAAATACATGCCTTGAATGATGGATATTGTACTTTTCCAACATTTTTTTATGGAGAAGAAGGAATAAGTCTTTGAAGAATTGAAGACTTAGATGCTCAATTATAGAAGGGATCTTGTACTATAATTTCTTGATTGCTCATGAATCTTTAAACTATTTATAGTGAATTATTGCACTTTATATTGGATACCAAAATTCAAAGAGATAGGGTGTTTATACGCACAATCCATTTTTGGCTGTTAAAAGTCAGGAAAGTCAATCATGGAATAAAATCTCCCACTAATATCCTTGCATAGGACCCCGAACCAAATTTTGGCCCTAATTATAGGGTACATAATTCCATTGAAGTTCTCTACTAGGGATAGAAATCCAATGGCATTTTGTACCTGGGAAAATGGAGAAAAATTTATATTGGGTGTCAGGGAAATAATCTAGGTACAAGTTTTTTGGGTACAACTCAATCTGAGATCAAAACATGGCATAAAGGCCCAAAATGGGGCTATAGGGCCTAGGTGATGGAATTAATTATTTTATTAGAGTAAAAATAGGGGAAAATATTTAGAAATAAGGGAAAACCTTGATTTTTGAAGTAATTAAATTAAGACATGACTTATAATGTTAATTTAAAGATGCAATAACTTTTAGGAGAGCATAAAATCAAAGTGAGAACCCATACATACTATAATTTGGCTTGAATGAGTACCTAATTAAGAGTACTTACTTTTTAGGATGTTACATTTAGCCCCTCCTTTAGTAGGAGTATGAGTCCACATCATGCTCATGTTAAAGTAGAAGAATGAGAGAGAAAGATGAAGATCATGGGAAAAAATCAAAGATATAAGATATCATTTTATTTAAGGACATAAGCTGCAAACTAAGGATCTTAAAATGTACATCCATATGAAAGGAAACAAAAAAGACCAAAGCCTAAAGCTTACTAAGATTCCAAGTCAACTGTTTAAGAGACATCTCTAAGGAAAATATCTCAACCACTAGCATCATGTTTAGAAAGCTATTACAAAATCACAAGTGATCAACTAATAGGAGCAAGAGGATACATAAAATATAAGATAATACTTCATAATTCAATCAAATAGAGAAGTGTGTTGTGCTATGGAATCATGGAGGAGAGAATAATAAAATCATGGATGTGTTGGGAAGATACACTCCATAGGTTCTTTAGTTTTGTCATTGATGGAAAAATAAGTTAGTATACCCATCTTCATTGCATTATTTGATCATACAAGAAGTCATAATGAAGACTTATTCTAATTTGGCAAGTTGTGTCAGACTATATGACAATATTCAGTATTTTGGTGTGTGTTAATTTTTATGGTAAAATTTTGCATCACAAATCTAGGAAAAGGTTGATAGATGTATGGACTACCTTATTCCAAGATTTTGATGTACATTGATAATTTTTTTGCGATTTAGAAACATCTTTGCATCAATTTTTGGTTTGATAGTGCAAAACAAATAACTTATGTAGTTAACCCTTATGAAAATCTAATGGAGCGGTTTTGGTGATTTTGTTTTATCCAAGAAGTTTCATTGACATATGTGGTAACATGTAATCAATTATTTTTGTCACCATTAGTAATTTGTATTTGGATTTTGTCGACATATTGTACCCATTTGAATATTTTTCTAAGTGTTCTTGAGCCAACATGTAGATAATACAATTTCTTATTGTGGATATATATGATTGATGTCTTTGGTCACTTTGGTGTTGAAGAAGGCTTTGATGATCAATTAGGTCCAGTTACATGTGTACAAGACAAATGTTTATTGTCTGAAATAGAGCAGAACAATGTACCAGAGAAACAAGAAATGAATCTTATGAAATCTATATAATGTACCTGAGTTAAATCATAAATTTCCATTAGAAGATTTTTTTATTCAATTCAAACACTTATGTGACATTTTAAATTTTTTATAGGAAGTAAGCCTTTGTCTTTTGAGTAGTGAGCTCTAGGTAGTTTTCCTGAATGCATGTGCATTGCCAATTGTAATACTTTTGCATAGTATTTTCATCTTCTTAGTTGATCAAAACAATGTTTATTCCCTTAACCAATTTTCCACATAAACACATCCTTGTTCTATGATTTTTTGGTTGTTTAGGTTATGCTCTTGCATCTTTCTTTTGATTATATGTGTTTAGTGGTTAAAATTTTAGATTAATAAAGTTAAATATTAAAAAACATAGATTAAATCCCCCTCTCAGTGTTCCTTAGTTCATATAGTTGGTATTAGATCCTAGATCCTTGGAGGAAGCTTAACAACTTGAGGAAGATCTGGATAGGTGGTTCAGTGGACTATGTTGGTATTAAACAACAACTCCTAGTTGCACTTAATGGTCTTGTTTAGTCCAAAGTTGAAGTTATAGAATTGTGAAATAATCTTAAGGATGTTGGTGTAGGGGCACAAAGAAAAATCAACAAGGACTTGAAGACCTTAAAGACCTACAAGGAAGATTAGAGGATTGATTTGGACAATAAGAGTCCAAGGCCAATCAATTGGCAAGTGTTATAACCTACTATGGTGTTTAGAGGTATGTGAGACATATAATGTAACCAATGAGTCTAAGGTTGTGAAAATGGTCCTAAAAGGACTAAATATATTTTTAAGTGGACCAATAGTGTCCAAGGGAGTCAAGGGATTAAAAATTCATATTTTCAAATGTAATGGCTATATGGTCTTTTTGTAGAGAAATGTGTTTTTAAGTATATTTGACCTTAAACTAATCAATCAACAACCAAATTTGGTTGATATAGTTATAGGAATGTTACATATTGAGGGAGGAGGTCATTGTATGAAGGAGATGCCTAGGGTGTATTGACTAATAAAAATGAAGCAATAAAAATTTAGTTTTTCTACTATTTTGAGTTCCATTGGCCGTGTTTATCAAATGTTTTGATAGAACTAAGTTTAAACGCATTAGGAGAAGTTTAATATATAAATTTTATATTCTTTGAATTCCATAAGGAACATTTTTTATTACTGTACTACACTCTTTTCTAGTTTTGACAGTTACTTTTTGTGTTTTCTCACAGATATTTTTATTTCTTTATAACAAAAGGTCATCCCATCAATTCCATGTAGACCTTATGGCAAGACATATTGTCAATTAGTGTCAAAACATGAATTCATTCAGTGTTGCCTGAGTATATAGTGTCAGCCGAGTTTTCACTGTTGCCCAAGTGTTAAGCATCACTTGAGTGTTAAAGATTGCTTGAGTGATAGTTTATCACCCAAGTAGTCTTTTGGACCCGAGTGACAGTTTTAAGATGAATTTGCATATATTGTTAAATATAATTTTGGTTATTCCAAGCCAACTTACTGAGTTATTTGTTGGATAAAGATATATATGTAAGATATTTTTTTATCCAATATGATTGTGATTATGATTATGTGAAGAGAATATGAGTAAGAAAGAATAAGTATGAATGTACGCATAGGGCATGTTAATGACATTTTGATTTAAGTGAAGAAGTATTCAAGACAACAGAGTCTCATCTATCACATTTAGGTGATCAATTATATTCAAAAGGATCTTATTCAGCAATCATAGTTGCACAAAGTAGATCATCAACTAGTTCATTCTCATAGGTGGATCAGAAAAATCCTTTAACAAGGTGGACCTAATAGTCCTTTCTTTAAATCTCCTGATAGAGTTGCATTAATTATTGTATTATACAAAATCCTTTAACAAGGTGGACCTAACAGTCCTTTCTATGCTCCTAACAGGGGAGACCAGCAAAAGTGGTCATTGTAAGCTCTAATAGGCTAAATTTATACTACAATACTAAATCTTGTGGGTATCATCCCCACCCCAGTTTTAATTTCTTTTGGAAGGTTTCTCAGTAACCAAATATTGTGTTATATGTTATGTATGATTCTTTAATTTCAATTTATATACATGCAAACAAATAAGTTAATCTAATTGTGGATTAAAAGGATTAAGTTTTATTGGTTCTCGATTCACCCATCCCCCCTCTCAGTCATTGGGTACATCATATTATTCCAAAAATTTGTTTCAGAGTGGTGGTTCTCTTATCAGAAGTTTAACAGCTTGATAAAATATCAAAGAATATAGAGACATACATACTGGAGAAAGCCATTGAGAATGAAAAGATAGATCTTAAATTGGCCATGGATCAAATCATAATACTTAAGGAGTAGCTCTCTCTCTCCTTGAAGAGAAGAAAAGAATTAGCAGTGTAGATGAATGACAATAACTATATAGAAGAAAGAATTGAAGAATTTTGGAAAGACAAAAGTTAGAAGAAGTCGATGTAGCCATTGAAGAATTTCTTACAAAGAATCTTTCTTTACATGAAGAAGTCAGAAAGTCAAAGAGAGAACATGAAATTCACTCAATCAGAATATGTGAAGTCATGGAACAAAAGAACAAAGCAGAAGATGATAAAAATAAAGCACAAGAAGACAAGGTACTGCTAATTACAAGATTAGAGGAAAAATAAAATGAAATACTACACTTGTCACTTTAGAAAACTGATTTGGTAAGTCAACTCAACAATGCAACACAAGAAGTTGTCAATCTAAGGACAGAAAATGAAAGACTGTAGAATGACCTCAATATTGAAAAGAAAACAAATGAAATTATAATGAATTCACAAACTAGCATAGATCGGGCAAAAAAATTCAGACATCATGGATAGAATGGATTAGGTTATACTGAACAAGGTGAATCCTCACAAAAAAGGAGCTCAAAAGAATATTTAACCTACATGCAATCATTGTGTAAGTTGGGGCATACATCAAATAGATGTTGGAGCAATGGAAAGTCAAAATTTAATGGAAAATGCTATATTTGAAACAATCATGGACATAGAGAAAGTTAATGCAAAAATAAACCTAAGATTCAATGGAATTTATACAAATACAACAAACAAGGTCATAAATCTTCTGAGTGCAGAACTAAGAAATGGAATCCTATTGAACAATTAGCCAAGGCAATTTTTGGTTGGGATTACAACACTTGGTACAGATGTTGTGACTGTGGTGAATATGGACACATTGGTGCAAATTGTATGAAGACTCATTTAAGAAAAAGAGATCTTACTAAGAGATGTTATATGTGAAAGCAACTCGGTCATCTAAGAAAGAACTATATGAAAAGAGAAAAATTCAATGTTGGTTTTGAGAATGGAAAAGACAAAGTCTCTAAAATAAAAACTTAGATGAGCAAGCAATGGGTAAGGAAATGCTTAGATAATTCAGATCAAATCAATGAAGGATATAATGACACCCTAAAAAGTGAGATGGGTGGATCTATCATTATAGAATAGGAAAGTAAGGAGATGACTAGAACTATGCAATACAAGCCATCCTACATCAGTTCCAGATGAGAAATATAGTCCATATCCACATATTGATCCATGAGGACATATTATAGTTCAACCCAAATTAGAATGTTAGTTACAACCGAGTCACTCTAGCTCACCTGAGATGAGTCAGGTAATATTCATAATTGGAAAGTTAGTTTCACCTGACCTTCCGAGTGAATCTTGTAGAAACACCTGAGTCACACCAGCTACTATGTATAGAGCATTTAATGAAATATTCTAACAGTTGAAAATATATTATAAATAAAGGATTGTAAAGACTATTGCTTACAAATCTTTTAGTTTACAAGTCAATTCAAATCCCTTAGCAATTCAGTGTGAATTCATTATTGAAAGCAGAGTTTGATCATTTTGTCCAAGCAATATGAAATCCACTTCTAGCAGCAAGGTCAAGAAAGGTTCTGAGATGCTAGTAAGGAATTCAATTTGTGCTCCTTCAGTGTTCAAGCTTCATCTGAAAATTACAGAGGAAATAGACTTGACAGGAGCTCATTCCATAATTCTGTCAAGAGTGTTACTGGTTAACGACATTCGCAGCTTCTATCACTGTAACATACAGGAGCTTGCAACTAGTGAGATGAATCAAGCATATGATAAATTATGTACCAACGGGAGTCTGAAGCCCGAGAATAAGCACCTCAAAACCAAGGGTTTGACACACATGATGCACATGCCAATGGATTTGTAGACAAAATGGATGGGATATGTTCTTAGGCATGTCCACTACATGCAACTATGGTTGGAAAATCCTGTGAAGACCACTAAGAAGATAGTTCACCGTGTCACTAGGTTCCCTATACCAGACAAGTGAAAAGCTACCAAAACCATAACCAGGGATAACTAGGTGAGTTAACTCTTCCCGAGTGGGATAGTAGAGGCATGAGACTCCATGGAGTAAATGATATAGAGATAAAATTTGGCATTCATGTCATAGCCCATAAGATATACAACTCGAGAAGACCCAACAGTGTTGCATGCAAAGATGTTGACCTATCATACAAAGTAGTAGAAAAGAATCTGGTATTCAACCTAGCAGAATTGCAAGTAACTTAGTTGAGGAAGAATATAGAAAGAATCCAAGTATCCAAAACCAATTCATGTAAGTTTCTTTCTTTTCTAATTTGCATAGTCTTTTATGTTGAGAAGTTCTTTCCCTCCAAAGGAACAATACCAAGGAAGAAGGACAGACCAATTATCCATCAAATTAATGAATTCATAGCTGAGTTAGGAGATATTTTGATAGCATTATGTATGGATACTTTGATAGTTTCAAATAGAAGATGCAAATTATATATAGAATTCCCAAACAACTAGTTGAGAAGTACAAAGATGAAATTTTTTTTCTAGTTGATTGTGATAAGGTTTATGTACAAGTAGTAAAGCATAGGGTTGAATGGGTAAAACCCCTGCCATATGAAGTTAACAATGATGACACAAAAGATATCATAAATGCTCTTGTGAATGAACATCTCAATCCAAAGGAACCTTACTTTGGAACATATGAGGAAGCAAAGAGCATGATATCTTTGGAGATTGAGATTCCTAAGATAATTAAAAGAGGAAGGAAGAGACTTGATACTTGCAAGAAGAAGTATGGAAAGACCTCTAACTCTCCTACCATCTCTGAGAGTACGGAGGAAACAATTAAAACAAATGATACAGTTAAGATAGACAATGTTGAATCTGACAAGGAAGAAATTGATATTAAACCTCCATAGAAGAAGAGGAAGACAACACCTAAATAGAAAAAGGCAAAAGGAACTACTCATGTTGTCACCTTGAGGAGATCAAGGAAAAAAATTATACTAAGTGATGATGAGGATGATGATGAAGAAGATAATATTGTGGTATTCACTAAACCAACACCCACACTTGATCAGAAGATTAAAGACCTTAATGAAGGAAGTGCCATGAATTGTTTGAAGTCACTAAATTATGCTTCTAGGTCAGAAGAAGAAAAGAAGAAGATTGAGGAAGCAGTGGTGGAGACTATGGAAAAGTGGAAATATGACCCTTCTTAGTTGAAGAGTTATATGACTGAAGACCTATTTAAGGTAGTATCTATTCCCTAGAAGAATGTCGTACAAATTGAAAAAGATATAAGGGAACAAACATTGAAGTAGGTCATGTCTACAATGAAAGGCAAAGAAGTAAAAGAGGCATTGAGAAAATATGAGAATAATCACACCCCCTGATTCAGGGCATTCCAAATATTGAAAAAGAACATAGAAAATGTAGCTCAACGTGCCACATTAGTGTGGAAATCAATATTTTAGATAACAGAAGGCAATGTGAAGGAAGAAGTACCGAGTATAGACCCTCCAACATAAGGAAATAATGATACACTAATTGAGGTTCATACTATTGAAGAGTCCAAAATAGAGAAGATTATAGTTGAGGTAATGGCATCATTACCCCAATCTCCTATATAGAATAAAGTACCTTTGAGCAAAGACAAAATTGCAGAATCCACATCTGAACAGACAAAGACCAAGCAATAGGTTCCTATAACTATTGAGACATGCACAACTAAGTCACAGAAAGGAAAGGTAGATATTTCTATAGCTAATATTGATTCATCAGTAACTATTGATCCAACAATGACCTAATTGGATTGAATACTGAAGGAAAGGATAAGGTAGGTAAAGGTAAGGAAATTTTTTCTTTACTGAGTCCTAAGACAAAGGCAGCAAATTACTAATGAGATCAATCTAGATAAAGAAAATGTGATTCCTAATTGGGATCTATCCAACCTATCTGTAGAGAAAATGGATATTTTGAGAGAAATCTGGAAGAAAAGTGTTGGAAATACAATAATGGGAAAGCAAGATACTGAGAGGGGGGGTGAATCAGATCTTCAAAATTAAACACTTAAAACAAACTAATCCACATTCATATATATATGACTCTAATGTAATATCAGATAGCATCCACACACTGAAATAAATAACTCATAACACAGGAACTTGGTAACCTAGAAACCCAAATAGGTAAAATTGGGGTGGGGATGACACCCACAAAATTATCCCCTACTACAGTAATAAAGTGTGCCTGTTAAGGCTACAAAAGTTGATTACAAAATGTAATCTACCCTATTAAAGGTCTGCCTGGTTAAGAGCTAAAGATCATTATAATCTACCTTATAAAAGGATTTCAACTTACAATAAAGTAAGCACTCTGTTAGGAGATTTAGAAAGGTCTACTAGAACCACTCTGTTAAGAGATTTTCACCTAATACAATGATTAGAATGTCTCAAGTATTGATCCTTCGTTATGCACTCAGATGCTGATGATGGATCTCCTCTTTCCAATATCTTCTATGATCTCACAATCTGATATAACTTTACTTTTTTGTTCACTGTGTTATCACTCTTCTTGATCTCTGCTTCTTAACAAAATAACCCTCTGTGCATTTCACTTCAAAAATCTAGTGACCACATACACTTTGTTTTCTCTCTTACTGTACACACAAAATAGGGTTTGGAAGAAATCTAATATATCTGTTCAAGTATGACAGTGAGATCTAGATCAACGATCAAGATCTAATACCTATAACATCAAGGTATTACAATTAATG
This sequence comes from Thuja plicata, assembly GCA_018584345.1. NCBI lineage: Eukaryota > Viridiplantae > Streptophyta > Pinopsida > Cupressales > Cupressaceae > Thuja > Thuja plicata. The sequence goes on along the minus strand of MU228533.1, from coordinate 1,092,781 downwards.
ATTACAATAGATCATGCATAGGATAAAACAATTAAATGCATAACTAACTCCATAGAAGAATATTAAATGCATACATAAGTCGGCCCAAAAAGCTTATATAATTCATCCATATCACTTATCCTTGAAGTTTGAATCCTTCCAGACATGTATACAAAAATTGTTCTGCTTGGCACTTAACATCTCTATATCCTACTCGGCTCAGCAATGTAACTAGGAAAATTGAATACTGCTCAGCAATGTTGCTCGGCCTTGCATAGTTTTAGCTCGGCCATAGTGATAGCCAACTAAAATTGCCTAAGTGAATGACTAAGTGTCGGTCACTAATCATCAACAAAACTTAGAGATTAACAATCTCCCCCTTTGATATTAGTGGAAAAAACACACTTATCATTACTTTCATTCATTCCATCAAAATGTTGCCTAAGTATACTAAGTACTCCCCCTAGGAATATACTTATAATTATTCATACAAAAAAGTTTACATGCCTTCAAAAAAATATATTCAAGTGTACCTATTATGTACTGATGTATCATACTGTATCCTTTCCAACTTCCTTACCAATTTCCCCCTTGTTTTTGTCACTGATTGCTGGTGGGGTTAAGTTATACTTATTCAAAAATTGTTTATGAAGCTGCAGGGTGGATTCAAATGTAGTATCCCAGCTTTCCTTAGCAATCTTCATAACTTCCAATTTTATTTCTAGCTCGGCAGCTAGACTCACTAAACTTTCTGCAGTTGAGAGATTTTCATTTCTCTGTGATAACTCCTTTGCAATTGAAAGTTCCTTCTATATTACCTACAAGTGAGGCAATAGGCTTATCTGAATAGTTATGAATTTGGCCCTAATTCAACCATCTTTAGCCATAAGCTTGGCTATTCTCTATTGTGCATTGATCAACTTTGTAAGATGTAGAGAACTAGAAGTAGTATCCTTACCCAAAGTAGTGCTAGGTGATCTCAAATCTAACTGTAGCTTCTCAACAAGCTGTAGATTATCCTTTGTGAAGAATTCAACATCACATAATCTCCTATACAAAGAATAATTTTTTTTTGACACTTTCCCCAAAATTTCTACAAGTGTAGAAAGCTCAACCTGTTTTGTTGTAATGTCTTCTGAGATTTTCTCAAGAACTTTGCTCTCAAATCCCCTCTCAGACCATTGTAGAAGTTTTTCATTGCTGTTAATATCATCATTAGTTACCTTCTGTATAATGTTGACTAACTGATCAATAATTGGAGCTTGAGGCATTTCATCCTCTAAGTCAAACACCTTTGCAAATATGTCCTTGATGTCATGCAACACCTGATTTTGCTTTTGTTCTATTTTCACCTCTTCCTGTCTCTTCTTTCTCTAAAGCAATTCTTGAAGAGTCCCTATTTGTTCAAAAGATAATTCATTAGGATCCCATTGTGGAATCACAATGACCTCATCTAATGTTACATCTAGAATTTGAGACTTCTTCTTCAGAACTTTCTTTTTCTTCAACTCTGGTGAACTTATGCTAGGCTACATAATACCTTTTCCTGTGATAGTGTTAATGTCCATTGCCTCTTTTAATTCTATTAGGATTGTCCGTGGATTAGGCATACTCCCAGTTTTAGGACCTATGGGAGTGGATGATGCAGAGTGTGGTAGATCAACCAACACTTGCACTACCTCTTCTTACGTAGGCTTATCAACAGTATCCTTCATCACTACTCCACTATCTAAAACTATTTTGACAACCTCTAAAATAGGTGGATTCTATGAAGTTACCGCTTGTGCATTTTTTTGTTGTTTCTCTTCACCTTTCTATTCATTGACAACTTCAATTATCTCATGAGATGTTGTGGTCTTTCCTTCTTCAATATCAATTTCCTTAATAGGCGAATCAGTGTATGTACCACTCAGCATATCTTGTTCCTTGACATTACAATTTCTTGGATCGTCAACTAAGAAATCCATTGGACTTTCTGTAGTAAGATCAATAGATTTTGTTGAATCTATTACATCTTTGGTCTTGTCCTATTCTGTAGCAATTAGGCCTTGAGTCATCTTTGCTCTGGGGTATTTTTCACTTCAACTTCTTTTGTCTTTTGCTCGGATGTTCCCTCACCAGATTTCTTATCTTTTGGAACTATCAGTCCAAAGATTTCCTTCCAAATCCTTGTACTTTGCTATACTAATCCTTCAATATCATTTTTAAAAACATCATAACCTCTGATTTTAGGAATAAACCTATTCTTTTATTCATCAATGAATTTGGCTCTTTATTTTGAAGTTAACTCAGGTATTACCTTGGCTATAGTTCCTTCCCTAATCTGTCTCTCTGTGGTAAGTGTAAATTCCCATTTTCTTGACAGAAAATGATATAGTTCATTCAGCACATGGTTTCCTATCTCTATAGGAGTTAACTTGAAAGTACTCATCATATCCAAAAGTGCTTCCTGAACTTTGTGCTTATCCACTTTATTCAATTTCTCATACTTAATGAACTTGAAAGTTGCTAACCCTACTAAATTCCTCAAAGTGTCACATACCTCATCAATACTAGCTGGTTTCTTGAGTTGTGTTGTAGGTATGTTACTGGGTTCATCAATTTCAGTCTTTTCATCATCACTATCTATCCCCAAGTCTAGTTTCCTCCTTGGTCTCTTTGCTGGCTTACTCAGCTCAGCCTTAGGAACATTTTTAGCTTCCTCTCGAGAACTTCTTTCTCCAAATTTATTCTTTTCATATTCTTTTGTTTGTACTTATGCTAGAGAAGTAATAGTAGATGCTCTAGTCCTTGGATGATTAGTTGCAGGAGGTGTAACCTTAGGTTTAGCTTTGCGCCGCTTGGTTACTATTACAATTGATGGTCTTTTACTCTTAGTTTTCTTAGTGATCTCCTCAGATGCGCTCACTTCCTCTTCTGTAGATATATCCTCACCTTGTCCAGTGGTTAGGCCTAAAGGTGCATCCTCAAGTTCTTCATCACTACCTAAACCAACCATTTTCTTCAATTTTTTCACAATTTTCTTTCTTTTCCTCTCCATAGTTCCCTCTGTTAAAATTCTTGAAATTTTAACTTTGGCTTCACCAAAATTTCCAAACCTTTGTTCTATAGTATCAATTGCCTTGGCTAGGAGTGCAATGATGGAAATTGTTGCTTCATCAATGTTAATTTCATATGGAAATAGTTCTAAGAATGTTACCCTAGGTGTCACAGCCTAGATATATGTGTTATCTGTATCAACTAGAAAACAAATTTATTCATAGTGCTTCTCTACTAGTGATCTAGGAATCCAAGTTCTTAATCTCATTCTCTTCTTGAATTCTACAAAATAGCTCCCCATAATGCTATTGAAATTACTTCCTAGTTTCTCAATACATTCACTAATCTGAACTTTAATGGGTCTATCCTTTTTCCAAATAATATTTCCCAATGTAGGAAATGTATCTTGAATGTAGAAAAATATACAGACTACTAAGGAACCAAACTTACATGATGAGCTTTCAGCCTTTCTGATTGATGCTAGGTTCTTGGCTAATTGTGTCTGCTATAGCTCGGCAAGATCGTACGTATGATTCTTCTTAACAATTTTCCATGCCTTATCAATGGTTGTACAAGGAACACTATCTAATCTAATCGACTGATAGAACTTATGTGCTATTAATCTTACTCCAAAATCAAGTTCTAGGTCTTTAATTCTATAGATAGTCATACCTCTATTGTTCCATATGGCTCCAGTGTTCAGTGTAATTTCTTCTTTGTTTTTATCTCTCATTGTCCATTTTCTGTTAACTACAGGATATCCAATCACTCAATGAATCATGTTCTTATTAATCTTGACTGGTCCATTATCCAACCACATGCACATATCATGAAATTAGCTAATAATAACCTTAATCCATTCATCTTTGAAACCTTTTGGAGAATCTAGGGCACGAGTTCACCCTTTGTCTACTAAATGTTTGAATTCTCCTTTCAAAACTCCATCGACACACAATTTTCTGTAGGATTTCCTTAAGTCACTATCACCTACTTCACCAATCTTAACCATGTAACATGATCTAACATCACGAATCATAAGTACCTTGGTTGGAATGGATGAGAGGGCTCCGGTTAAATCATTCTGAATTGCACTTTTAGGAATGGCTCGAAAGTTGAGAGGTGCACATTCCTCACTCCATACTAACTAAATATTCTCTTGTTCTCCCTCCATACTTTTAGCTGGTGTGGAAGAGCTTGTATCCATAATCTTGAAATTAGAATTCAAAAGATGAAGAAAAAAGTGCCTCGACAAGTAACGCTTCACACTATTCACCTTAGAATTGCTGATGGGACGCTGATGAAATCTTCGATGCTAACTTCGTTAAGATCAATTCTACAAATTACTCCAATTGCTCCATAAATAGTAAAAATTCCAAGGTAAAAATGAAATATTAACTGTTCATCCTTTATAGACTTTGAAAGGTCAAGGTAGGTAAGCAATGAATGTTCTTCCCATTGAGTTAATGCAAGCCAGCTGTCCTTGGCTTTCTAACATAACTTGCATCCCACTTGGCTTACTAAACTTGGATTTCACAAAACTTACTCGGCCAACAAAACTTGGCACACACTAAAGAACTCAAACTTAGTGTCCATGATTGGTGCTCGACACCTATAGTGAAATTGGCTCATCTTGGCATTTGTCATCAAAAATATGTCTTGGTGCATCTTAACATATGAAAATATGGAATTTGGTACATTTCATGTTAGGAATTGATGTAAGATAAGAATTTTAGATGTAGTTCCTTACATACCTCTTTTACCTAGTTGGAGATGATGTGCTCACCTGATCCATTGGATTGCGTGACCTTGGCTTCACTAGCTTCACTACTACATGGTTCAGACTTCTTAACCCATGTCTTGTTCATCTGTGCTCTAATTTTCTCAATAGTAGGAGCAGGTACCCTAGTCTTACAATCTTTCCTTGTATGACCAATTTTTAGACAATTGTGACAAACTAGGCTTCCATTCACCCAACTCTTAGACTTTCCTCTGAAATGTGTCCTTATGCAATTTTTTGGAACATATCCATACTCACCACAGTAATGAAAACTATGCCATGTGTTGTAGTCCCACTTGTAAGTATTGCCTTTTCTTGGTGATTTCTCTTGTGCCTTTGATGTCCACTATTGTTTACCTTTAGATCTATAATCTTGTTCTCTATGACCATATTTCTGACAGTTATAGAAATTACCATTGAGTCTAGGTGTGTTTCTTTCCTTTGTCTTACATTCACATGATTGATGTCCAAACTTATTACAGTTAAAGAAATAACCATTAAAGTTAGTTTTTGGATTGGACTTACCATTCTTGCTTTGGAAAATGTTTGTTGTATGACCTGGTTTCCCACAGTGATGGAAAATAGGTTTATTGCTTCTTGGCTTTGCATACCTTCTTTCACCTGTCTTAGATGATTCTCCTTTTTCAGTGGTTGTATGTTGTTCAGTCTCACCTAATCTAGAAGAATCTTTAGGTCTTCTTGATGCGTCCACAAGTTTTTCAAAGTAGCTCATAGCTACACTCGGATCATTCACTCTAATATTATGTTCTTTCTCAGATCTAAATTCATCTTTCAATTGACTATTCTCATATCTAAGATTTACAATCTCCAAGTCTTTCCTACTGATCTCCTAATTCACAAGAAGTAATTGATTTTCCATGTCAACTTGATTGACTTTCATTGTTTGTACATCATGTGTTCTTTCATCAAGTTTGATAATCATCATTATTTTGTTTTCTTCTGCCATAGCCTTGTCATATTGGCTTTCTTTTTCTATTCAACAACTTCAGACATTCTTATTGATTGGGCTTCTTGTTCCTTTTTCAAGTTTCTGACTTATTTACATAGTGCACTATTCTTTTCCAGTAGATCTACTATTTCTGCATCACTCTCAGTGGAATCTCCATTCTGAAATAGATTTGTGGTGTCTTCTTCCTGATAATGAGTGTCATTCATTTGTTTGGCCAAATATTTCCTTGCAGTCAAGGACTTCTTTAATTCCTATCTTGTTGTCTCAAGTTGCAGTGCTAGCTGAATATCAATCTTTTGATTCTCAATGACTTTACCCATCTTGTAGATCTCCATCTCAAGATCTGTATTCTCAAGATTTGTATTCTCAAGCTAATTATGACCTTTTTAGAGAACTGATCTCTGATACCAATTGTTGGAAGTACAATAATGGGAAAGCAAGATACTAAGAGGGGGGTGAATTAGATCTTCAAAATTAAACACTTAAAACAAACTGATCCACATTCATACATATATGAATCTAATGTAAAATCAAATAGCATCCACACAATGAAATAAATAACTCATAACACAAGAACTTGGTAACCTAGAAACCCAAATAGGTAAAACTGGGGTGGGGATGACACCCACAAAATTCTCCACTACTACAGTAATAAAGTGTACCTGTTAAGGCTACACAAGTTGATTACAAAATGCAATCTACCCTGTTAAAGGTATGCCTAGTTAAGAGCTAAATATCATTACAATCTACCCTGTGAAAGGATTTCAACTTACAATAAAGCAAGCACTCTTTTAGGAGATTTAGAAAGGTCTGCTAGAACCACTCTATTAAGAGATTTTCACCTTATACAATGATTAGAATGTCTCAAGTACTAATCCTTCGTTATGCACTCAGATGTTGATGATGGATCTCCTCTTTCCAGTACCTTCTATGATCTCACAATCTAATATAACTTTACTTTGTTGTTCACTGTGTTGTCACTCTGCTTTCTTTTTAACAAAATAACCCTCTGTGCGTTTCACTTCAAAAATGCAGTCACCACATACACTTCATTTTCTCTCTTACTACACACACAAAATAGGATTTGGAAGTAATCTAATATTTCTATTCAAGTATGATAGCGAGATCTAGATCAATGATCAAGATCTAATACCTATACCATCAAGGTATTACAATTAATGATTACAATAGATCATGCATAGGATAAAACAATTAAATGCATAACTAACTTTGTAGAAGAATATTAAATGCATACATAAGTCGGCCCAAAAAGCTTATATAAGTCAGTGAGATCACTTATCCTCAAAGTTTGAATCATTCCAGACATGTATACAAAAATTGTTCTGCTTGGCACTTAACATCTTTGTATCCTACTTAGCTCGGCAATGTAACTAGGCAAACTAAATACTGCTCAACAATGTTGCTCGGCATTGCATAGTTTTAGCTCGGCCATAGTGATAGCCAACTAAAACTACCTAAGTGAATGACTAATTTTTGGTCACTAATCATCAACAGAACTTAGATATTAAAAAAAATATCTACACAACAAAATATTTGAAAGGAAAGACAAAGGAGTAAAGTACTTGAAGATGTCAAAGGCATATTTGTAGATGCATTGCAGATTGAAGTCAATGAGAGTGACTCAATAATCGACCAACTTGTTGACATTGTCCATAATTTCGACATAGATATGAATGGTTAGGAGAAAATACTTGAGAAGGAAGAGAAGAAATTTGAGAACAAGGTTCTAGAAAACATTGCAAAAAAGACTACAATTGACCAGGTGAAACTTACAACGATCATCAACACTCTAGAAACCACTGTGAAAAATGTGGTAGAACTATTTGTAAAGTTGAGTGACTCCTCTAACTTTACTATGGAAATCAAGAACAAGTTAGTAAAGATCGATGCTAACATCAAGGAAGGTGCAAGGCAATTAGCACTTGACCCGAGCACCAGTTCTGCTCACTTCATGAAAATCAAGTATCTTGCTGATCTACAAGCTGAAGTGTTGAGAGAAGAAGCAAGGACCAGAGAATCTCTTACAACAATCTGGAGACAAATTCTACCACACATGAATGGAATGTAGAAATGCATAACACATGCTAAGACACTCATTCATGAAAAAAAATTCTCAGTTACTGAGCTAATGATAAAGTTTTCTACAGAGCTACAAGTTTAATTGCACATCATTAAGGTGCTACATGACAATTGGGATAACACTCTATCTCAAATTTTGAAGGTACATAGTGATTTCCTATCCTACTTCAGGATAACATTGTAAATATCACTTTTTGGCATTCCTGTCAAAAACAAGGGGGAAATATCACTATATTGTAATAAAGAGAACATATGTATAGTGAATATATTTTTGTTGAAAAGTACAAAAATAGAGTCAGTTGGACCCAAGCAGCAAAAGCAGTGTCAAAACCCAAGAAAACAAAAAGGGAGAGTTTTCACATATCAGACACAAAATTCAATTATAAGTGTTTTTGTCACTAATACCAAAGGGGGAGATTGTAGACCTTATGGCAAGACATATTTTCAATTAGTGTCAAAACACTTAGTCATTATGTGTTTCCCGAATATTTAGTGTTTCCTAAGTATACCATGTTGCCTGAGAGTTCAGCATCACCTGAGTGTTCAGCATCACCTGAGTGTTCATCATTGCCCAAGTGAAAGTTTATCACTCGAGTAGTCTTTTGGACCTGAGTGACAATTTGAAGCCGACTTACAGAGTTATTTATTGGATTAAGATATATATGTAAGATAGTTTGTTTTATCCAATATGATCATGATTATGATTATGTGAAGAGTATATGTGTAAGAAAATAGTAAGTATGAATGTATTCATAAGGTATGTGAATGGAAGTTTGATTTAAGTGCAGAAGTATTCAAGACCTACAGAGTCTCATCTATCACTTTCATGTGATCAGTTATATTAAAAAGGATCTTATTCACCAATCACAGTTGCACAGAGTAGATCATCAGCTAGTTCATTCTTATAGGTGGATAAGAAAAATCCTTTAACAAGGTGGACCTAACAATCCTTTCTTTAAATATCCTAACAGAGTTGCATTACTTATTGTATTGTAAAAAATCCTTTAACAAGTTGGACCTAATAGTCATTTCTATGCTAGGACCAATCATAGATGCACAGAGCAGATCATCAGCTAGTTCATTCTTATAGGTGGATCAGAAAAATCCTTTAACAAGGTGGACCTAATAGTCCTTTCTATGCTCGTAATAGGGAAGACCATTAGAAGTGGTCATTATAAGCTCTAACAGGCTAAATTTATACTATAGTACTAAATATTGTGGGTATCATCCCCACCCTAGTTTTAGTTTCTTTTGGAAGGTTTCCGGGTTACCAAATATTATGTTATGTGTTATGTATGATTCTTTACTTTCAAGTTATATGCATGCAAATAAATAAGTTAATCTAATTGTGGATTAAAAGGATTAAGTTTTATTTGTTCCTAATTCACCCCCCCCCCCTCTCAGTCACTGGGAACATCATATAACTCTANTTCCTAATTCCCCCCCCCCCCCTCTCAGTCACTGGGAACATCATATAACTCTAACATTCCTAATGCCTTGACTTCATGGGATGATGTTAATTTAACACTTATTATACAATATAATGATGTGAACTGCAGATAACAGGGAGAAAGGCTGATCACCAATGTTTTGGTTGAAGAAAAGTATGGAAATTGCTTGGAATACTATAGCAGTATGAGATCAGACTTAATAGAAGCAATTTTTTGTGATTGGAAGTGATTGAATATGTTGAGGAAAATTTGAATCCTTCACCAATTGTTCTTGGAATAGTTGGGAAGGTAGATATTTAAAAATCCCTAGAAACAAGGGTTTGAAGTGGCTAATCTGGGGTTTATGATGTTGTAGGGGGTTTGGGGTTAATTCCTTTTGGATTTAAGCATTTTTAATCATAATAAGAAACTATTGAGATCCTAGAGTCTTGGGAGTGAAGGTAACATATACCTAATCTATTATTTGGGCTTATTTTCATAAATTTTAGGGTCATAATGTGAAGATAGTAGTACATACTCCACAAAAACCTAGTAAAACCATTTGATATGTTAAAGTATGGGATAAAGGGTGTCTGAATCATTGGTTAGTTCTTTTGGTATTTTGGGAAAGTTTGGACATAAGGTCTTTTGAGGGTCCCTATAGGGCTACAAGACATGGCTATTAGGCTTAGGGGCAGTTTGGAGAAGTTTGAAGAGTTGGAGTATTGAGGATGGTATGAAACCATAAACCCACTTGAATCCAAGAAAATGTAACTCAAGGACATCAAAAAAACCATCTTGAGTCATTGGTAGGAGTCTTGTGTAGTTTTAAGCCATTTGAAGCAATTAAGGATTTTGGGGATAGTGTTTGAGATTCTTAACTTTACAACTTATTATTGGGATATTCATCCACCACCCTTACCTCTACATCAAGTGGTATTAGAGCACAACAAGAATCCTTTGCGGAAGTTGAGAAGTAGTCTTCAGAACCTTGTTAGTTGGATCTATAGTTAAGCCTCTAGAGTAGAAGTATCCTTTAAGGAGAAGCCCTGAGTTGATCCACCTTGTCAAGAAGATCAAGAACCATGTCTTAAGAAAAAGAAGATTCTCCAACAAGGATGAAAAATATGGAGTTTGCTAGGATAGTTAAGGAAAAATTGGCCTATAAAAATAAGTTGAAGGAAACATTGGAAAAAAGAGAGAAAGAGAACAATGAAAAGGATAAGATGATGAAAACTATGATGGAGAGAATCTCAACATTAGAGAATAGGGATAAAGGCACCAGACAAGATGAGGGAATAAATGTTGAAGAAGTGGTAGAAGAAGTAACCCAAGTGGAAGAACAATTAGATCCTGAAGATCGAAGGATTCTTAAGTTTTCTAAAGCCATAAAGAATTAATATACATGGGGAAAAGAATATTTTCCTATTTATGCAGGCAAGATGGATGTTGAAGAGTTGATAAATTGGTTGATTTCTATTGAGAATTTCTTTGAATGTGAGGATGTTGAGGGAGGGAAAAAGTTCATGATTGCAAAGTCAAATTTGAAGGGACATGCTCTACTATGGTGGGATTGTATTCAAGTAGAGAGATGGAAGAATGAGATGCCCAATATCACATCTTGGTATACTATGATGGATAATATGAAGGAAAAATGTTTTCCCAATGATTATAGGGTGCAGCTATAGAAGAAGTTGTAGGGTCTCAAGAAAAAAGACATGGATGTACAGAAGTACACTGAATAATTTCATAAGTTTCACATAAGGGTGAGTCATGAGGAAACTTTTGAAGAGAAGATTGAAAAGTACATGGCAGGGACTTAGGTTCAATATCCAAGATGAGATTAGTGTTGATACGGCTAGATCAATACATGAGTATTATAAATTTTCCATAAAAGGCGAGGAGAAGATAAAGAGAAGGAAACAGAGACAAAGCGGTCAAAAAGGAGGACCTTCTATGAGGGGAAGAGGTGGAAGGAAACTTTTTTTTTTTTATAACAATAGTGATAGAGACAAGGGTAAACCATACACATCAGAGAAAAGAGGGGTATATAGAAGAGGAAGAAGTGGAGGAAGAGGTAATGGAGTGTTTATAGGGAGATTCTTTAATTGCAATGAAGTGGGTAATCAATCATATAGGTGTCCTAAATAGACAGAGAACAAAGGTAGGGATAGGAGGGTCAATTTCACCCAAGAAGAACAAACATAAGAGGAGGAATCCAGAATAATGTTGGCTTTACCAGAAGAAGGTGAATATTTTATGGTTGGAAGAGAACAACCACATAATATAAGCATTTTTAGATCCAACTGTTTGATCCAAGGGAGGGTGTGCCAAATAATAATTGAGTCAGGTACATGTCATAATTTGGTTTCATATGAGGTTTTTAACAAGTTGCATTTGAAGGTTTTTCCACATTATAGTCCTTATTATGAAATTTAGGTTGATACAAATCTAAATTCATTGGTTAAGGATCAACTTATGATTGAGTTTTGTATTGGAGGATACCATGATAGGGCTTTGTGTTATATTATGAATATGACTTATGGACATTTAATCCTTGGGATATCATGCAATGTTCAAGAAGAGTTGTACATGATGGGTACACAAACACCTATCTAGTTCATTAAGGAGAGAAAAGGTTTAAGTTGAGTCCTTTATTGGGATAACAATTAGATTCCATAGTTTTGTGTTTTAGTAAAGAAGTAAAGTGGAAGGTGCAATATGATACTGGTTGGGATAAGAAATTGCAATCAAGTGGAAATAAAGACAGTGCTAAGGGAGAGGATCCTTGGGATCTAAAATTTATGCAAATTAGGGCAATCAAATGTCCTATTGTTGAACAACAACATAGAAATGGAGTAGGGGTAGTCAGGAAGAGGTCATATCAAAGAAAAGGATCACAAATGAGATTCTTAAAGCTTTCTCACTATCCTACACAAGGGAAGTCAATAAATCAAAGTTTTTCTTCTAATAAGTTGTGTGTGAATGCAGGTAGGACTAGTGTGAGAAAGAAGCCCACTTTAGGGGACTTTTTGATCCCTAAGTTTCAAATTGACCCAAGATCTTATAGGAGGAAAAGCCATAACAACTCTTGGGACAAGAGTTTCATTGGAGGTAGGGAGTATGGTGCAGAGGCACCAAGAACAAGAAACAAGGACTTGAAGACCTTAAAGACCTACAAGGAAGATCAGAGGATTGATTTGGACAATCAGAGTTCAAGGCCAATCAATTAGAAAGTGTTGCAACCTATTATAGCCTTCAAAGGAATGTGAGACATATAATGTAACCAATGAGTCTAAGTTTTTAAAAATAGTCCTAAAAGGACTAACTATGTTTGTAAGGGGACCAATAGTGTCCAAGGGAGTCAACAGATTAATAATCTATATTTTCAAATGTAATGGCTATATGGTATTTTTTGAGGGAAATGCATTTTTAAGTATATCAGACCTTAAAATAAACAACAAATAATAAATTTTGGTTGATATAGTTATAGGGAGGTTACATATTGAGAGAGGAAGTAATTATATGAAGGAGATACCTGGGGTGTACAGACAAATAACAATGAAGTAATAAAAAATTAGTTTTTCAACTATTTTGAGTTCCATTGGCAGTATTTATCAAATGTTTTGACTGAACTAAGTTCAAATGAATTAGGATAGGTTTAATATAGAAATTTAATATTCTTTTAATTCCATAATGAATATTTTATATTACTTTACTGTACGCTTTTCTATTTTTGACAGTGACTATTTCTGTTTTCTCATAGAGATTTTGATTTCTTTATAAAAAATGGTCATCCCATGAATTTCTAAGGCCTTAAATTCATGGGATGATTTTAATTTAACATGGATTATAAATTCTAATGATGTGAATTGAAAATAATAGGGAGAAAGGGTGATCACCAATGTTTTGGTTGAAGAAAAGCATGGAAATTGCTTGGAATACTATAGTAGTATGAGATCAAGCTTAATAGTAGGGGTGTTTTGTGATTGGAAGTGATTGAGTATTTTGAGGAAAAGGTGAATCCATCAACCATTGTTCTTGTAAGTGTTGGGAGGATAGATATTTGAAAATCCCTAGAAACAAGGGTTTGAAGTGGCTAATTTTGGGTTTATGATGTTGTAGGGGGTCTGGGCTTAATTAATTTTGGATTTAAGTATTTGGAGCCATAATAAGAAACTGTTGATAGTCTAGAGTCTTCGAAGTGAAGGGAAGATATACTTTCCTTGTTAATTGGCCTTATTTTAATTAATTTTAGGGTCAGAGTGTGAGGACAACAGTACATGGTCCAAATAAACCTATTGAAACCTTTTGATATGTGGATGTATAGGATAAATGGTGTCTAAATAATTGGTTAGTTCATCTGGTGTTTTGGTAAATGTTGGATATAAGGTCTTTTGAAGGTCGTTGTAGGGCTACAAGACATGGCTATTAGGCCTAGGTGTAGTTTGGAGAAGTTTGAAGAGTTGCAGTGTTGGGGATGGTATGAAACCATAAAATCACTTGAATCCAAGTTAATGTAACTCAAAGACATCAAAAAAACCATCTTGAGTCATTGCTAGGAGTCTTGTGGAGCTTTAAGCCATTTGAAGCAATTAAGGATTTGGGGGATAGTATGTGAGATTCTCAAATTTATAACTTGTAGTTGGGTTATTCATCCACCACCCTTACCTCTATATCATATGTTAAGAGTTTAATTTATCCATTGAAAGGGAAGTTAAACAAATCAATGAAAAAGAGAAAGGAACTTTTTGAATGGATACAATAGAAATAAATTATAGATAATAGTAATCTGAATCAAGCCTTGAAGGATAAAGAGAAGATTGTGAAAATATTGCAAAAGATAATGCAATTTCCAAACATGAGATGGAATCTATGGTGATGGGGAAAACTAAGGAAATTGAGGTAATAAAGAATAATGAAGATAATCTTAATCAATCATTGCTGGATAAATATGATGAATGACACAAAATTAATTATGAGATTGGGAAACTATAGCTTGACCTACAAGAATCAAAACACAATGAGGAATAAATTAAAAAGAAAATGGAAATTCTTAGTCCAATGGACTTTTGATTTTATATGTGTACACGAAGAATTTCAGTATTATCTCATCTAAGCTTTAGGTGCTACTTGAAAGAAAACATAAGTTCAATGATAAGAAAGGTATTGGATTTGAGAAAGGTGAAAGCCTCAGATATCATAAATAAAATCCCAAGTTAGAAAATCAGAATGGAAAACCTAAAGGATCTCTTGTAATACAACCTAATGCTCAAAGATATCCATCTTTTAATGATAATATCTTTGTGTGAATTTTTTTTTGGTAATAAAGCTATTCATTGTATAAATAGAGTGAATGGATCATTTTTTTAGGTTAGTGTTTCAGATGCAATAAGTATGGTCATAAATCAAATGAATGTATAAGTGTGATGAATAACTCTACCAATAAAGGAAATGTTAAATATCTTACATGAAATATATTAGGACACATTTCTAATTAGTGTAGATCAAGAGGAAATCAAATAGATTGCAGGTATGGACAAACAATTATTGTGTATTGTAATTGCAACGAATATGGTCACATTTCAAGATTATGCGAAAGAAAGAATGTAGATAGAAAGGGTCTCATAGACATGAATATAAATGAAAAAAAATATGATAAAGTAAAAGGAAAGGTAATAGTGGATTAGATAAGAAAATAAAGGAGCAATACATGGGTCAAGAATAATGAGAATAGTGTAGGAAAGGGGTCCACACCTGAATCTGATGGTGGAAATTCCTCCACAAATTAATTTAAGGTGTTTGGCCTAGGGGAAGTTTTTCAAGAAAAATTTATAACCCCTAATAGAAGACTATGCCTATATCAGAGAAGATGAAGAAGTTACATCAGGATATTGCAGATGATTTAGAAGGATTCCTGATTTGATTTGAGTGATATTAAAGATCCATAGAGGAAATATTGTGAAGCAGTCTTAGAAACATCATAATCAGAAGGTTTAGGGAAAGCACATTTAATAAATCAAAAAGTTGGGTGAGCGAATTATAAAATGTAACTTTACCTTTTATCTTCTCATTTTTCAATTTTCACTCTCAAAAAAAGAGAAAGAGTGAGCTCTATAAGAATATTTCCAAGAGATCAAAAGTGTTAAGGTATTTTCCATGAAACCATAATTTAGTGAAAAATGTATTTTTTTTAAGCTTATAAATTATAAATCTCTAAAAGGGACACTTCTATGGTTGTTAATATCACTATGAGACCTCATCCTAAATTCAAGAGGCATCCCTTTAAAACAATAAAATGAGATCACCTAGGTACATTTTTAGATATTTTGCATGGTGTTCATGTTCTTCATGGTTTAGATGTTAGGGCTTACATTCATGCAAATTGAGGACTTAGGGTCTTTGTAGATGTTGAAACTATACTCTAAGAAAATAGTAGGAGAAGATTATGGGATTAAGAAACAATATAAGGTGTTGGTGGAAAATAAAAATAATTCAGTCTCTCAAGTTCCCGTAGTTTGGCAAAAATGAATGGGTCCCATATTTTTTTAGTCGATTTAATTCTAAATTTATATGGTTAATCAAGCCATTCAAGATTACCAAGGAAACCCTTAGGGTTGTAACTAGTTTTTCCTCATCTTGTGATTTCCCTATATTGAATTTCATTAATAGTCATCTTGGTAAAGATGCAACTAGATCTAAGTTTGACAAAAGGGAAATTACAATCAATGATATATTTGAGACTTCTATAAAGTTTTCTTTGATGGTTATTAGCTAGAAATAATGTTCCTCTAGCCGTAAGAATGTAATCTTTGGTACAACCATATATGTTACTTATTATATGGTGAAGTAAAATGCAAAATGTGATCTATGTGAGTTTCTATAGAGCTAGTTGATGGAGAATATGAAAAACATAAAGAAGGATAGGAAGAATACATTAAATTATAACATTCTCGTCCTAATTTTATTTTTTTATTTTATGAATTAAGTTTGAGTAATTGGGAAAGTTCAATAGACAAATGATAAACTAGTAGCAGTATAAATTAGAGAAATTTTATTTACTATCAGTGACAGTAAGGTCAAAAGAACTACTCTTCCGAGTTACTTTAAGATTTTTAAAAGTAATATGTAAGAAATGGAAATGATTCCTAAATCAATTGTTGACAAATAAAAGCACATAATATATTTTTTTTTTGAGATTGATCAATGTATAATGGAAGCTGTGGAACCTAGCATAATATGGATTATGCCTATAGGGTATGAATTTGATTCACAAATACTTGATGTGTATGATCAACATATATTGAGTAAAACTATGGACACATTAAAAGAAAGATTTGATACTTATCAAGAAAAATACCTAAGAGTGTACACTGGATTGAGGAAACCAAAAATAAGAAGGAAGTTGAGAAGGCATGTTGAGGGATTGGTAGAGAGTATTAGTCTTTTAGTTGAAGAAACTAGAGAAGAAAGGAAGAGAATAATACAAGATGCAGAGGTCAAGCAAGTAAGAGTTGAAGAAGATAGTCTTGATGTCTCTTCCTCCAGATATAGAAAAACAAGAAGTTTTCAACCCTCTTCCATTTCTCATAAGTCATTTAGAATTTAGAAACCACAAGAAGAAGGAATTATGAAGGGAGTCAAGAGAAATAGAGAGTATGTTTCTATTGAGCATGATGTAGAAACCAAATCAGATGAAGTAGTGAAGGAAATAAAGTTAAAGGACTTGAGGAAACCACTATTAAATACTTGAATACATTCAATAGGGATTGTAGAGATAATGTCTAAGATTCCAAAAGTTTTATATGATATTCTGGAAATGAAAAGACTAAATACTAAGGCTAAGGATGAGATATTAAAAGAGAAAGTGTTGATTAGTATATGTTTTGTTATATCTATTGAGGAAATGAAACATATATTCAAAAAGGATAAGAAGGAATTTAGGAGAAAATAAAGAGTAAATATGGTAATGATTTGGCAGACACATGTATTTGTGAGAGAAACATACAAGATTTTGAATTTAATTCTAGAAGAAAACAAATTTCATGTTGTCATAGAAGAAGTACAAGGTGATGATGATATTTTTTTTCTAGAAGCTATAACTGAAGAAGTGATGAATAAAGAAAAAGAAGAGAGGATGAATTAGGTGAAGGTGAATTAGATAAAAATTGGGGCAAGAAAAACTAGAAGGGTAGTGAAGGAGTTTCAATAGAAGGGTAATCTGTAAGTTTATGATCCTAAACTTACTGAAGGGCCTATCAATTTGGCATCTCTTTCTCCACTCTAGAAATATATATTTGTAATAATTGCATAAGCCAAGGAAAGAGAGGAGATAATGAGATGTCACATGGAGGATAGTGAGTTTCTACATCTTGCATCTCATGTTCTGGAGAAGATAATGCCTACATTTTTCAAAGACACATCTAATTCTCTATCCTTTTAGTTAAAAAGTCTTATAAACTCTATAACTACTCATTATGTATCTTTTGAGAAGTCAAATGAGATAAAGGTTAGAAATGAAATTATTGGAAATGATATTAAATTATTAGATAGTAGTGTATAGATTATATAAAATTCTTTATCTGATGGTTGCAGTGTATATAAATCTTTACTATCATTTTCTAAATTTGTTAAGGATATTGAGAAGAAGATAAAGGAGAATTAATTTAGTAGATATATCTCATTCATTTGATACTTTAACCATGTATTCTACCACTCAAGAAGGTCAAGTCATATATTTTCTTGACAAAATTAAGATTTTGATGCATGAAAGGGATAAGATTATTAGTAGAGTCTATGAACTTTGAAGTCTAATTTCTCCCAAGTTTAAAATAATGTCTACTTCTCTAAAGGAAGCCAAAGATGCAATATCCACCAATGATCCCTTAGATCTTTAGATATTAGAAATAAAAGTATATCTAATTAGTGGTCCCTTTTCAATTTTCAACTATCTCAAGAAAGGTTAGGAATGTTGGAAATGAGATAATTAACTGAGAGGGGAGGGGTGAAATAGTTACTCCAAAACAAATCCTTTGTCCCTTAGTTGTCTTAAATACTTTAACACTATTACTCCGTCAATTAAGATATTCTTTTGTAACTCGGGTGTAAATAAATCTTTATAATATCCAATGCAATTATACTTTAGTGATTAAGTGCAGAAACATAAATCATGAAACAAATAACATATACAAAGGTGACACCAAGATTTAACATGGAAACCCAATATGGGAAAAACCACCAATGTAAGTAGTTACTATTTTTCACTCTTCTGAAGTGAGCCCTGTTAGGAGCCAACCTTGTTAAAGGTTACAATAACACACTTTTAGGTTTGTCCCTGTTAAAGGATTTAATCACCTTGTGAGGAGTGGTCTTGTTAGAGGTCTTCAAATTTTTAACATATAAATGCTACCTTGTGAGAGGATTTAAAAAAAAGACTATTAAGTTTAATATGTTAAGAGATTTGAGATCACTACTATAGTTGTTAGAAAGTAACAATGAATTGACGTGTATGTGTAAGAAACTTTCTTTTCTAATTTTGATCTCTTTTTTGATTATGACATGATCCCTTCTGATCAGATATTCTATTGTAGCTCCAAGTAATCTTTTCTCAATCAGAACCCTATCTGATTTCTCCTGCACTATTCATGTCACATAATTCCACACTTCTTCTTTCACACTTACTTGCACTCATTCAATCCAAACTTAACCTATCATATATATGATGATCCCTGTCAAGTCAGATTGAATATACTTCTAAATAATAAATCATAATTTGGTCAGCCTTATATAATAAATTAATTATATAATGTAAATCACGCTTAGTCGGCTAACACTGAATGCTCGACCATGACTGAAATGCCCAAGTGACTTGGTCAATAGTGAACTTCTTCATTACCTGACTGAACTCAGTCAACACTAAAAAAAATCATTCTATTCACCAACTGTGCTCCGTCTAAATGTAGACATTTGTGTGTCATCACTACATAAGTGTATATACATGTGTAACATCAATGGAAATACACAATTGAATAATTGTCTTCAACAATCTCCCTCTTTGGCATTGATAGCAACACAAAATGTCATAATACAAAAAGTTTTAGAGCAACAAAAACATTTCTTTAACGTCCTTACCTTCATTCTAATTTTTATCCAAAAAACTCTCTCTAACATCAAAATCTCCTTCCTACTATCTATGGAGTCTCTCTTAAGTGATTCTTTATGTATTATAGAAAATTCTCCCTCTTTTGTATTATTCTTATGTATTATAGAAAACTCCCCCTCTTTGACAATAGATGCCAAAGACTCAATCTCCACAAATACCAATTGTCAGTACTATTTCACTTTGTAATTGTAATGTATCTGAATGTAATAAATCATTAGAAATGTGCTCTGATGTACTTGCATCAATTGATAGATCTTCACTATCACTCAGGTTGATACATCACTAAACTATATTTTAGTGAACTTCAGTTAGGGGAACCATCCCTAGCTTTCCTCTAAGATACAAGAATGCATCCTTAGATATAGGTTTGGTGAATATGTTTGCAACTTTTTCTTTGGTATTCACATATTCCAACCTTACTTCTTTATTTTGTACCAATTCCCTTAAAAAATGATACTTTATTGTTATATGCTTGGTTTTGGTGTGCATCATAGGATTATTTGAAATGTTAATGAAATTCATGTTGTCATAGTAGATAATAATTGGTTCTTTTATTTCTTCCTTCATTTTTGACAACTACTTGATCCATATGATGTTTGAACAGTTCACTTCTGTAGCAACATATTTTGCCTCTGCTCTAGACTGAGAGATACAATTCTATTTCTTGCTAGTCCAAGATACTGACCTCTTTTGAAGAAAGAAAGCACCACCACTGGTGCTTTTCCTATCGTTGACACTTCCAACCCAATCAACATCAGTGCATGCCTTTAAATCCAAGTTTCTAGCTTTCTTATACCATAAATTATAGTCTTTAGTACCCTTCAGATATCTTATAACTATTTTTATTTCCATTAGGTATTGTCTCCAGGATTAGCTTAAAATATTGCAACAATACCAAGTTCCAATGCAATATTAGGTTTTGTGTGAACAACATATTGCAATTTTCTAATCATAGATCTATAGTTGGTCTAATCTACCTCTTTTGAATCATCATCCTTTGAAAATTTTTGTCCAGTACACATGGGTGTACGAACAGGTTTGGAATCTTCCATACCAAATTTCTTAAGTATCTCCTTGATATATTTTGATTGAGTAATGTAGATACCATCCTTCATTTGATGTACTCATAATCCAACAAAGAATTTGATCTCACCAAAAATAGACATCTCAAATTATTTACTCATAGCTATAGAGAATTCTTTGCATAGATCATCATAACCAATGAATAATATGTCATCGACAAATATCTCTGCTAACAATTTTTTTTTTTGTGGTCCTTCTTTGATGTACAGGCTACTATTATCATTGGTTCTCTAAAATCTAATACTTACTAGATAGCTATGTAGTCTTTCATACAAGGCTCTTGGTGCTTTCTTCAGTCCATACAATGCTTTGTGTAGCTTGCAAACCATATTCCTTCTGCTAGGATAAACAAATCCTGTAGGTTGTTCAATGTAGACTTCTTCTTCTAGGATTCCATTGAGAAATGTAGATTTCACATCCATTTGATATACTTTGTATCCTTTATGCGCAACATATGCCAGAAGAGTTCTGAATCCTTCAAGTCTTGCAACAGGAGAAAAATTTTCTCCATAATCAATACACTATTCTTGAGCATATCCTTTACAAACTAGTCTTGCCTTGTTTCTAGAAACTTTATCATTTTCATTCATCTTATTTCTAAAAACCCACTTGGTTCCAATCACATTCTTGTCCTTTGGCCTAGGCACAAGAGTCCAATTTTTTGGTGTAGGAGCACCCTAGAACTTAGGGTTCCTTGAAGGTCATAGTGGCCTCTAGATCTAGTTGGAATAAAGGTTTCATATTGGGCACATCTTTGTAAGACCTAGTTCCAAGATTGGCAATTATAAGCCCTTGGTCAACTATTGGTCATCTAGTGTCCCAAACCTTAGTAATAGGTTAAATTATTATTATTTTATTTTTTTACATGGTTTTGTCCATTATGGATCATAAAATATAGTTTGGACCAAGTTTGGTCACTTAGAATGCAAAGTTGCAAAATCTTGCAAAGTTGCTCATAAGTTGTCAAGCAACTTTTGACAAAAAGTTGTAAATCAACTCCCAAACTGCTAGTTAGTTAAAAAATGAGATGTAACCATTGGGAGTTTTAAAAAAATCCCTTATAGGTAGGTTGTAGGCTAATATGATTTAATTTTTGGCATTCAATTTTTAATAAAAACAACCACTTTCCTACATTCTTGAAGAACAGTCAGTTTGTATAGACAGGTAAAGAAGCATTTGAGGGAAAGCCTAAATGATTAAGGTAGACCTATTTATTATATTTCATTTTCACTTGGTCTCATGGTCTAATACTCTTTCCATTGAGATTTATCTTATTTTTACTCCTTATTCCCTGGATTGTAGGCCCTAAATCAGGGTTTCATTTGTAATTATGTTTTCTCTTCAATTCCACAATGGAAATCTAATGCCCCTTGGTGGGATTCAAGAATTGTCAATGCAATTTAATAATATGTAGGTTGGGTTTGTCAAAGTGTAGGGAGATTGGCTTTCCATGATGCCCTAGGTGTACATGTCCATGTGTGCACCATTCACTGAATTAGGACAGTCTACATAACTTATGTTTGGTGATTCATCAAGACCTCAAAATCAGTGTGGAAGACCTTTATACATGCCCTCACATGATCCAAGTATTGGTTTGGTAATTGGATGCAAGTAAGAATTACTTGTAGTGTAAGTGCATACCTAATTAGGCCTAATTACAGTAGCACTTTTGTGTGTTTTCCTATTTTCCTTTCATCTTCATGTTTTGGTTCTTATTTCTAATACCTTAGGCCATAAAGGGTATTTGAATCCCTAATTTGTTCAAGGGGTTATGTAAAAGTATTTTTTTTAAGAGAAAAAAACCTTCAAGAAAAGGCTACAAGCAAATAGGAGGGTTTACAAAGCAACTATGTTCAAAATCTTGCATGTGTTGAATATGATCATGGAATCCTTGTCCTAGGGACCTAAATAGGCCACATGCATGAGTGTAGGTCACCCTTTGTCCTTGGATTCATTTCATGGGGTATTATTGATAATTTGGTATAAGTGCACTATACCCAATCATTCGTAATTGGTGTTCTAGGCTTGGTGGAACCTAGTGAGTAGGTTGCCCTATGGGTAATAGGTTTTGATAACCTAGATCTAAGTCCTTTCTGCACTTGTGATAAGTGTAGAGCACTTTTGCCTCTTGGAGTTGGGGTATTGAAGGGGACAATGCCCTTTTGAGTCCTTTTGGGGCTTCTAGTTATCCACTCTACATCAAGTGGTATCAGTGCTATGTCTTCTCCCAAGGATGAAGAAATCCCTTCAAGGGTTAAAAACATTTAAATATAAAAAATGGTGAGAGAACATAGGGTATAGAATGTAGCCTTGACTAGGATCCTTCAAGAATTGGAGAGAAAGGTAGAGAGGGGAAAAGAAGACACTTCTGGTGGTGAAGAAGGGAGTGAAGAGGAAGATGACACCCCTAATTAGCATGTGAACATTCATGTAGACAAGAGACCCCTCATAGATCACTTGAAGTCTATGGGAAGAACCATGCAGGAGAAGTTGGATTTATCAACTTTCAATGGGAAGATTAATGTAGATTTGGCCTTGGACTGGATTGAGACCTTAACAAGCCTCTTTGAATGTGAGGACATCCCTGAGAAGCAAAGAGTAAAAATTTCAAGATCCATGTTGAAGGGGGCACCCCTAACTTGGTGGAAATTCATCCAAATAGATAGGGTGAAGAATGGGAAAAGTATGATTACTTTATGGAACAAGATGATAGCATTGATCAAAGAGACATATGTGCCTAAATATTATGGGGTGCAAATCCATAGAAGGAAGAAAAAAGACATGGATGTAGGCTCATACACTAAGGATTAATTGAAACTATGTATGAAGACAAATGTAATAGATGATGAGGAAGAAAAGTTAGCAAGATACATGAATGGTCTTAAGGTATACATTCAAGAAGAACTTAGCCTACACTACCCTACATCATTAAAAAAATGCTACCAAATGGCACTCAAGGTAGAGGAGAAGTGGAAGAGAAAAAAAAAAATTTCAAGGGAAAGAGAAATGATAGTGGAAATAATTTTAGAGGCAGAGGTACCTCTTGGAATAGAGGACAATACAGTGGAAGAAGTAGCAGGGCCCCTGACCAAGGCCAAGGAGACAAAGAAAATTCTGAACCAAATTTGAGAGAGAATTTTTGAGGAAGGAGACCCTTCAATAGAGGGAAAACAAATATAGGAAGAGGTAATGGACCTCTAAGATTTTACATTTACATACAACTTGGGCACCATGGAGGGAGATGCCCTGAGAAAAAGAACAACAATAATCAAGTGAAGAGAAGGACACAACTCATCCAATAAGATAGATAAGAAGATAATTCTAATCCAAGGGATCTAGAACCAGAGGAAGGAGCATGTTTTATGATGAGGAAAGTCTTCCTTCAAGTATGAAAAAACCAAGAACCTTGTCAAAGGAAGAACCTCTTCAGGACAAAGATCAAATGTAGTGGAAAGGTATGTAATCTTTTGATAGTTTCTAGTTCAACTAAAAATTTAGTATCTCTTGAAATGGTTCAAAAGTTAAGTCTTCCTAAGAAGCCACACCCCTTCCCCTACCATGTCTCTTTGCTAACCAAAGGTCAACAAACATTAGTAACAAAACAAGAATGGGTAGAATTTTCTATTACAAACTTTGA
Source organism: Thuja plicata (assembly GCA_018584345.1). Classification (NCBI taxonomy): domain Eukaryota; kingdom Viridiplantae; phylum Streptophyta; class Pinopsida; order Cupressales; family Cupressaceae; genus Thuja; species Thuja plicata. Next base: position 1,068,604 of record MU228533.1, on the reverse strand, counting down.
AGATAAAGTACTTTGTGATGTTGTGGAAATGGATGCTTCTCAAATCCTTCTAGGCATGCCTTGGAAATATTATGTGGATGCCAAACATCATTGTATGAAGAACACCTACTCTATCACCAAAAATGAGGAAACTTTCACTATGAATCCCCTACATGATCCCAAAATAGAGAAAGAACCTACTGTCATCACCTTGGGTGAAAAGGAAATGTTGCAAGTAGTGATGGAACCTGAGACTGAAGCCCTTGTCCTAATCTCTAAACCCAAGGATAGCATAAGCTCTGATAATAGGGATCCAATACCAAATGAATGTTGATCTCTAAGTTTTTTTGATCATTAGTGTCCCACACTTAGTCATTTATCTAGGAAGGTTAGTCGGTCATCACTGTGACCGAGCTATCCAGTATAGGCCGAGCAGTAGTTATTTCCAAGCAGATAGTAGTTAGCAAGTTACACAGAAGTCAGGTGAAATTGATCAGTCCATGTCGAGCATCAAAGTCTTCATGTGACAAGCAAGAGAGTTTTCTCATATATGTCAAGAATGGCACAAACTTTAAGGTAAACTATTTTGGGCCAACTTGTTTGGGTATTTAATATTTTCAACAGAGTTAATTACACATTAACTCATTTGATCCAATATGTGGAATGGAGCCAATCATAAAATTGGAATGCCCAAGCGGCATAAATATTTGATCTTGATCATTGATCTAGATGTAAATGCCTAACCCGTAAGGTATATAAGATTATTTCTTACCCTAATTTTAAAGAAGGTGTGTGTACATACATGAGAGATATGTGAAGGGTTATTTTGAGTTAAGAAGCATAGTTCTAGCAGAGAAACAAAGCAGTGAGCATCATAGTAAAGTTATATTAGATTATTAGATCAGAGAGGTATTGAAAAGAAGAGATCTATCATGAGCATTTGAGTGCATATCGAAGGATCAGATCTTGAGACATTATAACAAGTGTATCAGGTGAAATCTCATAACAGAGTGGTTCTAGCAGACCTTTCTAAATCTCTTAGCCGAGTTCTTACTTTTTTGTAATTTCAAATCCTTTTAAAAGGTAGATTGTAATGATCTGTAGCTCTTGAATGGGCAGACCTTTAATTAGGTAGATCACAAGTTGTGATCAAACTTTGTAGCCCTAACATGCACACTTTATTGTAGTTGTAGTGAATATTTTTGTGGGTGTCATCCCCACCCTTGTTTTACCTTATTGGGTTTTTGGGTTACCAAATTCTATGTCTTGAGTTATTTATTTTATGTTATGGATGCTACTAGTTGATAGATCAATTATATTTATGGTATGGTTTTGGATCAGTTTGTTTTAAGTGATAAAAGTTATAAGATCTTATTCACCCCCACTCTCACTATCTTGCTTTCCCATCTTGTATTTCCAACAATTGGTATCAAAGCTCAGTTCTCCTATAAAAGGTTTTAATCAACTTGAGAATACAGATCTTGAGATAGAGGTTTACAAATTGGGTAAAGTGATTGAGAATCAAAAGATTGATATCTAGCTAGCATTACATCAACTTGAGACAGTAACACGGGAATTGAAGAAGTCCCTGCTAAAAAGGAAAGATTTGGCCAAACAAAAGAATGAAACTCATTATCAAGAAGAAGACACTACAAATCTATTTTAGAATGGAAATTCTTCTTAGAGAAATGAAGAAATTTAAGATCTACTAGAAAGGAACAATACATTGTGTGAAGAAGTCAGAAACCTTAAAAAAGAGCAAGAAATGCAAATACTAAGACTATGTGAAGTAGTGGAATAGAAGAAGAAAGATAAAGATAACAAAACTATGGCTGAAGAAGACAAAGGAATGATGACTATCAGACTTGATGAAAGGACACATGATGTACAAATGATGAAAAACAATCAGGTTGACAAGGCTAATCAACTGCTACTTATGAATCAGGAAATTAATAGGAATGACATGGAAATTGTGAATCTGAGAACAATCAATTGAAAGATGAATTGAGATCTGAGAAAGAACTTAATGAAAGATTGAACAAACCAGATGAAGCTTTGAATTATTTTTAAAATCTAATGGAAGCATCAAGAATATCTAAGGACTCTTCTGGACTAGGTCATACCAAACAACATACATCTTCTGAGAAAGGAGAATCATCTAAGACTAGTGAAAGGAGGAATGCAAAGACAAAGAACAACAATCTTGTATGCTACCACTTTGGAAAACTAGGAAACACAACAAACATCTTTTGAAGCATGAATGGTAAGTCCAATCCTAAATATAAGTTCAATGGTTACTGCTTTAACTGTAAGAAGTTTGCACATCAGGAACATGAATGTTGGACAAAGGAAAGCAATGCACCTCCCACACCTAGATTCAATGGGTATTGTTGCAACTATTAGAAATTTGGACATAGAGAAAAAGATTGCAGATCTAATGCTAAACAACAATGGACATCAAAGACACAAGTAAAAGCACCTAGGTAAGGAAACACTTATAATTGGGATTACAACACATGGCATAGCTGTCATTACTGTGGTGAGTATGGACATGTTCCAGAAAACTGCCTAAAGAGACATTTCAGAGGAAAATATAAGATTTGTTTGAATGGAAGCCTAGTTTGTTATAATGTCTTAAAATTGGTCATACTAGGAGAGATTGCAAAACAAGGGTACCTACTCCTACCGTTGAGAATATTAGAGCATATATGAACCAGACATGAATAAGGAAAGAAGAAAGGAGTAGCAGTGAAGCTACTATAGCCGAGGTCACCCAATACAATAGATTAGATGATCAAACCATCACCAACTAAGAAAATATGGTATGTGAGGAACTGTATTTATATTTCACATCTTTAATTTGTTCTGTTATGCCCTATATACCCATCCCTACATTTCGTAGGAAAAATTTTGGGTCCCCATTTTTTCTTTTTCTTTTTCCTTGGTTTCTTTTTTTTGTTTCCTTTTATTCCCCTCCAAGATTTGCTTCCACGAGGGTTGTTCTCTTTTTCTTTTTCTCTTCTTTCCTTTGGGACCCAGTCTGAGAGTGTGTTTGTCTTTTTATTCGGCTGGAACCCAGACTCTAGGATCCTCTACCATCATGTATTCTTCGCTAAGGATATGGTTACATGGAATCCCCAGGCCCAAAGTCTGGAGGTTTGCCTTTTCCAGAGTTTAGAAAAGGGAAAACAGGATGTTTTACCCTAGGGATATAAGTAGAATTTACTGGTCACTTTCACATTTACCTCGATCAAAAAACTGAGAGAAATTAGAGTGATTCAAAGGTGATTAAGGTGATTCTACAATGTTAAGTGTGTTTTGCTCTCTGAGATTAACAGGTGAATTAGCGGTCATTCACGGTGGTGTGTTAGCAGTCATTTGAGGCTTCCTAGTTTGTAGAGCACCTCCTGTGCTCTTCCTCCTATTTTCTCTATGTTTTTAGGTAGGTGATTTGGCTCTCTTCCTTCTGGTTTCTTGTTTTCTAGTTTTTTTTCTTTTCTCTCGCTTGGTTTTTGTTCTATTTTTGTTTTTTGTCTCTGGTTTCTCTCATGTTGTCGCCTCTCATTTTGGGGTGGCTCTACTAGAGGGTTGTCCACCCTCTATGGATTTGTAAGATAGTGTAAATTTTTTTGTATATACCTATAAATGTCATGTAGATAGTTGTATATAGGTTTTTTTAGGGTCATTGTGTTTCGGCCTGCGAGTTTGCTTTGGCCCTCTATAAATTGGCATATTAGTGTATATTGGATGTATATCCTTTCATTTTTGTGACAATGTCGCCACACTCTCTCAAATTTAATCAAATTTTTTGGTTTTTCAGAGAGGTATTTTCCATGGTTCGAACTTGGCACCTCACCTATTTGGGCCATGGTGGTTTTCTCTCTCATCTGTCATTTTCGTCATAATGGCAGGTTTAAGTCCCCACGTGCTCACGCATTTAAAATCAGCCCAAGTGGCATTCACTTTCTTGCATGATCAAATGAATGGCATTGTTATTTTCATTACTCCCCTTTACTGCATGACCACATGACACCCCATGTCAACCTAGTACGGCTAATTCCCGGTCATATCAATAACGTTCATCTTTGCTGGACTCTAGGTCCTAGGTTCCCTTGGGTCCTCTATTTTTTTCATTGCACAAGCCAAAATCCCTAGAACCCCTAGGCTTTGTTCAAGTCCCCAAGAAATTGTGCTTAATATATTATATTTTTGAGGATTTGATGCGAACTAACATCTTTTATGGAACACATGCAAAGCGGTGGTGAAATTTCCCAGAACCAAGATTTCTTTATGTTTTTATATATATACTCACAATTGTCTGGTTTTGTAGGTTGCCAGAATTAACTCATCAAACATGTTTGGAGCATCTGCACCACCCTCACCACCCAAGAGTCTAGAACTCCCCACTACTTAGACCAGAGTAGTCACTAGGACAAAGGTTAAGAAGGCCCTAGAAAAACTCCCAGTTTCAATGAAATACATAAAGGGAGAAGTTATCTGGGATCAAAGGTTGTTTCCAAGTTGCAAGTGATTACCGACACAAGTGTCAGTGTGTGGGCTAAAATACAGACCTTAGTGAAAATGATGTTTATTCAATGCAAGGCCAGAGACCTGATGGCACTTCATGTGGCCGCCTCCAGAATTATTAAGGAAACATGCTTCCCCTGCTCAATGAAGGCTTTGGAGCTCATTCTTACACTTACAAAACACTAAAATCCAACCATCTGGGCTATCATGCTCACTTATCCTATTCCTTCAGACTATCTAGTGCCCATGGTGTCTCTTGATGTCGCAACATTCTCTTCAGGGCTAGGAAATACCCAGTTTGCAAATGCTACAATCCTCACCTAAGCCTAGGCACCCGATGAATTTGTAAAGCTCCCAGAAATAGCCTGGCAATACCTCAATTCCAATTGACTCAAGACCCCCCAGAAATATTATAAAAAGATGAAGTTGGAGATCCCCCGGATGGAATTTAAAGAAAGCATACTAATGGGGATCATCACATTATGCAGGGTATTTGGAGAGCCCCATGCCCAGGAATTCTCAACATGGATGTACTACTACTTGTTTAGCATCACCTCCGGTAGGCAGGCTTTCGACTGGGCAACAATCATCTCCAATCACATGGACGCTTAGCTTGTCAAGGTCGCCTGGTCCCCCAAATTTTACACGATTTATTACATGTTGTGTGCACTATCACAAAAACACCCCATAACCTAGGGATTACTTACAGAAGGCATTCTCAGAATTGGCAAAGGCCAGAATGCTCCATGGGATTATTTTTGCAAGTACAATGGGAGGAAGGTTCCCCAGCTTCTATTGGGGAAATGATTCTTTCATCTACTATCATCTTATCACACCCACTCGAGATAATTGGTACCAGCTCTCAAAGGAGTAAATGAACCTGGTCAACACTTATGGCCATTATTATATTCAATTTCAACAACACTCATACATTCGGGTGATCAGCTTCTCCGCCAAACCCTACCTATTACCCAAACATTGTGGGGATAGGATAATTCTTTTAGAGTACTGCAGAAAAATTCTAGAGATGCATGCCCTCTTCACATTAAATAAGGTTACTAACATCCCATTCCCAATCACTTGTGGGAACTATTCCTGTAGCCTTGTAGTGGTAAAAGAGTCCAATAGTGAACTTAACTCTTTGGGGCTGACAAAATTTTGTTTGGAGTAAAATAATTTTTATCTGCTGGGAAAGATAGCAACAACACTTCCGCGGGTAGCCCCTCCACACGAGCTTCACTTAGAATTTTTTTGGGTATATTTCCAAGATGTTTTTGAGTTCCAGAATCGGCATTTCATCCAGATAACTTAAGGAATGATGAAGAAGCTCAATCTTCAAAATTACCCAATGACTTTTTGGACACCAGGTCTATAGTAGACCCATAGTATAAGGCCCAGGGAGTAGATATGATGGCTCTCCCCCCAGTGGACTGGGACACCCCAGAAGGCTTGATGATCAAGGACATCACCCATGATATAATTGAAATAGTCCTGTGTATTTTTAGAAGGTGTACCCGAAGAGTACAAGAAGGGTTGGCCCATTTTTGAAAGGATCTACGCCTGGGGTGGGAACCTTCATAAAGGGTGCAGAAAAAGAAAAAGGAAAAATGGGAGCCACGGCCCAGGTTTTATCAAATGTTAAGGTTTTTGTTGTTGAACAAGTGCAACTTCTTCTGGCAGTGTCCCAGTAGATTAGAGAGGTGTTAAATACCCAGCTTGGTCTCTCAGTAGCCCAATTACAACCTACCCTCCCTGTCGGTTCCCCTTCCCTTGTAGAACCCATCATCTAGGAAGCAGGGGCAGGATTGGGGGAAGAACATGTGGCCATGTAAGATGTTGGGTTGTCATTGATAGCAAGAAGAAAGAAGAAACGAACAAGTGTTCATCATCCTAAGATAAAGGCAGAGCTTTGCATTCCCAACATCCCCAAGATATAGATTGTCTCCTCAGATTCCCTGGATCCAAACAATCAACAAGACAACTCCCTGGAGATCTCCCCTCTGTACGATGACTTTGACAACATATTCAGGATAGACAAGCTGGTAACTTTAGAGGGAGATATCAGGAGGGTGGTGGAGGAAATTATCGCGCAGGAAGAAATAATAATCCCTACTATAGGGGAAATACCAGAGAAGGAAGTTGTCGATGTGTAGGGAGTCCTGGTAGAAGGAGAAAAGGAACAAGAATAGGTGAACATCTCAGATGTTCAGGCAATCCTAGTCATTTGGACCAAAGTAGAGAAAGGACAAGTACAAGATGAGCTGCCATCTTTGGTTGAGGGAATTGGACCTATAGGAATAACCGTAACCTGAAGTGTCATGCTCCAAACACCCATACCAACTCCGAGCAGGGTAACATTTGGCAAGGTTATCTTAGTGGCCCAAAAGCTAAACATTGGCCAGATATGTCTACCACTTCTAGAGGATGTTTCAACGGAGAAGGAGATCCCAATGAATGACATCAAAGAAGAACAACAACAACAATGATAGGGGGAGAAACCCAAAGATATGAATGTGGATTCTATAGATGTTGCTAAGGACACTGGGGCACAGAATACTGATACCACAAAAGTGGATGATGTAGGTGATCCGTAGAATATAGGAAAAGAGTCCAAAGAGACTCAAAACACTAGAGTTGAACAATGGAACCCTGGAGGGGATACACGAGATCAAACTTTGGTAACAAGGCCACCCCCGCCACAAAAATGGTTGATGGACTCAAGAAAGAGGAAGGCCCAAAAATAGCAATGGCCCATCTCTCCTTGGCGGACATGATGGTGCAAACACAAAGATCCCCCAAGGAAAAGAAGGCGTGGATAGTCCATACCATCTAGACTGGGCTAGGCGGAGATACAGTTGTGATAATTGCAATGCCTCCCCAATAGGAAAAAGTGAAAACAATAAGAGCTGAAGATTATACCATTACAAAGGTGCCTCTAGGGAAGAGAAATAAGAAGGGTGAGTTAGATGTGTTGAGAGAGGAAACCAAGGTGGTAGAAACCCTCTATGACAAATAGTCGTAGAATTTGAAGGAGGAAAGAGATAAAAATGAGAATCTCCTCAGACTTCTAGCAGAGCTTATATAGCCCCTAGAGAAGTTCCATCCGGAAGCTTCCACCTTCAGACCACCACTTCTACAGGGTGACATGGATGCTCTTAGGGCCATGAGAAAGAAGGCACAAGCTGTGGACGGGTGGATTGCCAAGAAAATAGGGGTCATAAGGAAATGTTAATTTGTATCGCTCCTAGATCTTTACTTGGCCAAAAATATCTTTGGCCAAGTAAACAATGCCATTGCTGTATGGGAAGGAAATTCGTAGAAATATGAAGGGTGGAAGACCAGGTTAGATGAACTCATCAACTCTAGAGAAGAGGTTGTCATAGAGACAAGAATTTTGGGAGAGGAATCATTCAAATTCCTATGGGCCTAGTACTCCAGACTTGGCCTCAAAATGGAGGTGTGCAAGAAACTGGTCACGACCCAAAAGGAGAAAGTCATAGTGGTCTTGTATCTATTGGACCTATTGAAAGAATTCATTGTAAGAGTGTCACAAATTGATCCCTTCACCACTAGAACATGCACCCTGGAGGACTACGTCCTTAGTAAATATGATGAGCAAATGGAGTCCCTGTATCAGTCTTTTGGGGACTTTGACGAAGGAAAGGTATCAAGAATATCTAAGATGATGCTCCGGGATCATGATGCCATAAAATTAGTAGATGAATTCTGGAATGGGGCTGGAGAGGTTGAAGAGAAGTTTGAGGCTATCAGTGGCTGGTGGAATAGCATTAAGGACATATATGAAGATGAAATCAGCCAAATTTTGGAAGCATTCAAGAACAAAAAAGGGTAGTAAGGTTCTCCAGATTCTAGAGATTATCACCAACATGGTGTATTTTGAGCATTCATTATTCTTTGAGCACAAGCTCCTAGATTCTAGAATTTTGGATCCAATAGTTTTGTATTCTTTCAGTGACCTATGTCTAGGTTCCTCGGAGCCAATGGGTCACTATACATTAGTTAATAATGAGGTCAGAAATCAGGTGATCCTGATAGGATATGTCAGATGAAAAGATAGTTCTAACAGATGGTCATCCTGAGGCATCACTCTAGCATTAACTACCTAGTGCATCAGAGATAGTGAGCCACATATTGCATTGATGAGGTATGTAGCCTCAAACTCTAGAGATATCAGATATCTTCTCTTCTTCCCCTAGCCCCCTTTTCAATGTTGATTCTTCCATACTTCTCTTCTTGTCTTATTCTTCTGACATGTGAGACCTCGGTCCTCTTCGAGGTAATTTTACAAGTGGTTTAGGTAGTACCGGCCATAGGATATTATATTTTATTGTTGAGTGTAAAGTTTGATTAAGTTAATATTTAGGGAAAGTATGTGTATAAATAACATGACCAACCTCATTTCTAGCATTGGAAAAATTGATGATTTTGTAGTCCATACTGTTAGCATTTTAGCATTTCATTTTCTTGTAGTTGCAAAGCTCAATGCTCGATAGTTATTGATAATTATTAGTAGATAGATTCTCTCTTGGAGCTGTTGATGTACTCACCAATGATGCTAGAAAACTTTTAATGAAGAAGGAAGGATTCTCACAATGATGTTGTTGTTATCTTGATCTCTAAATTAATACTCTTTTGTATTGTATGTTTCTGATGTCCTTTTATCTAATGTTTAAGTAGATTAACGACCTCTTTTCCCTTTCTATTGAACATGTATGAATCACTGGTTCTGTATATGTTTAGTATTTAGTATAGTTCATTAGAGCATGGTTGGTGTTTTAAATGTATTTGCATAACTATAAGTAGAATGGATACACTTTAACCTTGGCATATCTTTTGAAGTTTGTTTGATAATCCAAAAGCTTGCAGGGAACCCAAACCTTACAAAATCCCCAGAGAAGACAACCCAAGAAAAACTAGTTATCCCCCCAAAACAAAATAGTCATACACCCAACTTAGCTCCCACACTATCGAGACCCAACACTAAGGTGCTTGAAGTCCCAAAGAATGTATTCCCCAGACAACCTTTACAGGGGAATTTTTTTGATACCCCGGTACCCAGTGACAACTTACATCTGTTGATAAGACTGGTCACAAAATCTCATCAACAAAATTTGGTGCTAGAAGGAAGGCATAAGCTCATCCCCTTCTGAGGATTTTGAATATACACCACCTGAGGGTTCCCGAACCCATAGTTTTAGGAATCAGATCTTTAGTAGGATTGGATCATTTTCACCTACACAATTGGAAAGGGTCCTTAGATCAGCCCCTAATCTCGAAAGGTTTATTGAACTTGAGCCTCCTCGAAAGAAGTGGACCCTGCAAACCAAACAGTCAACCAACCTTGTCTAGGGATCTACTACATTTCATAATATCCAAGCCCCTCTAACAATCTTGAGAGCCAATGCTCAACCTAGCCAAAATCAAACACCCTCAATGGCTATATACTTTGGTAATACTAGGTCCCTAATGAGGCAGTTTACTTGTGCTACCAATGATCTTCCTCCTCATCTAGCAAAGATTTGCCCTAGATATGAGAATTTAGGCTCACAAACCACAGAAGAGCATCTACAAGCATATAAAGATTCCATGAACTGACATTGGATTCAACATCAAGATGTTGTGACTTAGATGTTCCCTCTGTCCTTGGGACAAAATGAGTTAAACTAGTACCTCAACTTTCTGGCCAACTCCATCAACAGTTGGGAGGACATGAAAGATGCATTCTTGGTATCCTTTTGCATACATGTGGACCCAAACTGGTCGCACAGTTAGTTTATCTCCATTAGGAAGGAACCAAATGAACCCCTTGCAGCATTTAACCATCGGTTCTGGTGAGCCTTTAAGTGGTGCATGGGACCCTTCATCCTATCCATAGACATGACCATCTAGACATACTTGAACACCATGGACCCTTTTTTTGCCACTCTCCTATGGAGACTCACTGCCCCAATGACCGGGATACACTGGCGAAGGTTTACAACCTAGCCTTGGAGTTGTCTCGTAGTTTGAACAAAGCTCCTAGTTGGATTGGGAAGAGCATGCCATTCAACATGATACCCAAAAAAAATTCTTATGTTGGGTGATACAACCCCAATCAGGCAATGGATGCCCCAATGATGGCCATGAACCCACCACCACCGATAGACTAGCATGCCTGGTATGTATATCCATCACAAACCTAGACAATGTTAGGTCTAGAATTTGTTCCCTAGAGCCAGCCGTGGCAAATGAAACAACCATTGACACAACCTTCTAGAGTACCCTTATTCTAGTCACCTATGGCTAGAGGATTTTAGTCCTTGACTCTAGGAGCTACTGCCGCATTCCCCGGGAACCCACCTCAACAACCATCACATTGTGACATGAACACCCAACTATCCGCCGAGGTTGAATCCCTCTGGCGATTGGTTTCCTCCTTGACTTTGGACATGGGATAGGTGAAGGTGGGGCCTTTCACACCCCACAACCCCATTTTGAAAGAGAGAATATCTTCTTTGGATAATGAAATAACAATTCCAGAGGAAGAAAATATAACAATGGGCCTCGGCCCAACCAATAATAATGGAAAAAAAATTCAAAGACTGGAGGTCCTCCTCTGAACCAAAACACCACTCAAGGTGGTGCTGGACCTACTCATATCATGTTGATTGCAGAACTCCAGCCCCTGACTAACTGGTGTAGATTGCATGACACCAACTCTCATTCTAAGGTGAACTGCACCATACTAGAGAAGGTCATCATGATCTCCTAGTTAGACAAACAACAACCTATCGATCCTACTCCCCTAGAAACATCAATGCAAGAGCCTACTCATAGTTCCTTCACCTGTGAGACCGTATTCTTTGGGCTAGAGAAAGAAGATGAAGAAGAACCTAAATTATAAGGGTTCTTTGATGAATCTATCCCAACCTTTGAGGCCAATGCCTTCACCAATCCACAGACTCCCTACAACACTCAGAGTTAGGATGGAAAAGGACCAGTTTACATGCCTACCACTCCTATGGATACCCCTCCCTGGGAAAATACAACAGATCGCTCCTTCTCACTGAAAGGGCCTAGCTCCAACCAAGCTAAGGATCCGGTCGAGGGAAGCCAACTTTACCCAGGATGGAGGTTTGACATCACTAGGGAATTAGAAAGAACCACCACCTCCATGACCTTGATGGAGGTCTTACTAAATTTTTCGGAGTAGAAGAAGTCTCTTCTCTAGCTCTTTGGAAATCCAGAAGCTAGCAGTCGCCCACCCAAGACTATCACTTTTGACGATGCCAATGTGACTGTCTTCCAAGGGAACACTAAGGATCCTCCCTTTTTACTAGGTTTGAACATACAAGGGAAGAAAATACATAATTTCTTGGTAGACTCGGGAACTTTGGGGAATTTCATTCCCTTATCTATATTCCAGAAGCTCAGACTCCACCCCACTCCATCCAAAGGCACGGTAGTCCAACTAGACAAAATTGCTATGAAAATGGTAGGTGAGATGAAGAACATTTAGATTCTGCTCATCCAAGAACCCTAGATCTCAAGTATAATAGATGTCCAAGTGGTCAACATCCCCAAAATGTATGGGATGTTGTTAAGTTGGAATCAGTCTAAGGCCCTTAACGGGTATTTCTCCACCGACTTCTCTCACTTGTGGCTCCCTTGGGAAGGGTAGCCTAACTGGATCTGGGTAGAAAGTAAACCTAGGATGAGGTAGGCCCTCACTGAAGTTGGGAGGGTAAGAAAATTCCTTTTCTCTGAGACTTCCCTCAGGATGTACCAACCCCTCAACATCTTAACATTTTATTTCACCCCCAGGAAAGATCCCATAGTTTTTCAGAGAAATCAGGACCTGGACAAAAAATTAAGGGGTGAGGTTAACTTACAAGGTAATGTAGCAACCCCTACTATACTCTTGTTTGACACTTGGTTTTGGGTGCATTATCAAAAACATTCTGAGCTAGAGTGTGAGCCTTGCATTATCACTTCTATTTTCCACATCAAAGCCCTCTAGGAGGAAGAACACAAAATAGATTTGCCTGGACCCGATAATTATTATGGTGGTACACCCAAGGTGTCACCTATCTAGGAATCCAAACCACATGATTCTCTAGAGGTAAATCTCACCCACACACCATCAATGTTAGAGGAAACTCCTCCCAAACTTCTCAAAATCAATCCAAATTCCACTTTGCCTTCCCAACCCCAAAAAATGAACAATGACTTGTTGACCCTAAAGTTTGACAGGTCCCAATCTAAACAAAGTTGTGGTGCCAGTATTGAATTGATCAACCCATGGGGGAAATCCTTCCTCACATCTTACAGGCTACATTTTAACTACAAAAAGATGTCACAAAGTATAAGGCCTTGGTCCTTAGACTCCTATTTGCAATAAGAAAAGGAATCACCCACCTCTGGGCAATGGTTGATTCTGAGTTGATCATAAAATGGGTTCAGAGCCAATATACTTGTCGCGATAAAAGGATGGCCACATACCACAATTAGGCATGGAGCCTAATCAAGGATTTTGATGCCTTGGACATTGAACTCATTCCCCAGAAACACAAGTACATTTTGGATGCCCTTGCAGTATCATCCAACACCCTTGAGCCAATGGCTGGCTACCAGATCTGGAAGTTTTCTATTGAGATGGCACCCACCCCATCCATATTGAACAATATCACCCACATTTAGGTCTTTAAGGATTACCAACATATTCTAGCCTTCATGGCTAATATTGGTGTTTTCAAGGACCAAATAGTGGAAGAAAGAGATCATGACAATACCAGACAGGGTGAATAAGATGATGGGATCATAGAATTACCAACCAACACCATGCCAAAGGGGATGGTAGCATTGGAACACATATTTGACTTGGACCCCCGGGGCTGGGAGAAGATATCCTCCTCCTCAGAGGGAGGAAAATTCAAAAATATCAACATCGGCTAGGCCAGTGATGAAACTTTTGTGCATATTAGCACCTCCTGCTCCCCAGTGGAGAAGGAGAATATTCTTGCGGTTCTTCGAGAATACATTGATGTAATTATATGGAGGTATGAGGATTTGAAGACCTATGACACATCCATCATGACCCATACCATACCACTAAAACCAGATGCTAAGCCCTTCCAGAAAAAGCAAAGACCGATAAACCCACTAATAGAACCTCTAATCCATCAGGAGGTTCAAAAACTACTATCAGCCTAGATTATCTTTCCCATCTACCACACAACTTGGGTTTCCAACCTCATCCATATAATAAAGAAAAGAAATGAGATCCACCTTTGCATGGATTTTCATAATTTGAAAAAGGAATCTAAGAAGTATAATCACCCTCTCCCCTTGTTGGATGAGGTGTTACAAATGATGTCCTTCCTAGATGGGTACTCTGGGTATAACAAGGTCATGGTTAAGTATGAAGATAGAGATAAAATGGTATTCACCACCAAGTGGGGAATGTTTGCATACTGGAGGATTACCTGTGGCATGATCAACGCAGGGGCCACATTCCAAAAGGCTATGGACATTGTGTTCAAAGGCCTAGTTAACATATGTATAATCATCTACATGGATGATTTGACTATCTTTTCCCAGGACAGGCGTGATCACTCCGTCCCCCTCACCCAAATTTGTGAGATATGTCACCGATATGGAATTTTCCTCAACCCTAAGAAATGCATATTCAGGGTCACCAAAGGGAAGTTTCTCAGGCATATCATCTCCAAGAAGGTTATATCCATCGACCCTGAGAGAGTTGAAGTACTTCTAAATCTACAGATGCCCAGTAGTAAGAAAGAGATGAGATCTTTCTTCAGAAAGATAAAATTTGTCCAGGGGTTCATCACTAGATTCGCCGAGATAGTAAAACCACTCAATGACATGATGAGGAAAGACACAAAGATTGAGTGGAGTCCCAAAGAAAAGTGGGCATTCACCTAGATTAAGAAAATGATTATGGAGGCTTGAGTCTTGGCTAGTCAAGAATATTCCCTCCCATTCCACATATACTCCTTTTCTTTACCGCATTCTTCAGTGGCAGTCTTGACCCAGAAGGTCAAAGAGGAAGAATTACCAATATCTTTTGTGATCTCCCCTTTCAAGAATGCTAAAGTCTGGTATTTGTTGGAGATTTGTCTTTGTGAAAATAAATTGACTGTATATTTTTCATTAATGACAACATATAGTATACAGTAGTGAACTATATTCACTTTTTAGTATGGATATGTGGAAGCTGCTAGAAACACTGAGAGGGGGGGTGAATCAGTGTTTGTCAATTAATTACTTTTAGAAACTTAAACATAAATCAAGCATACATAGAATGAATCTTAATAGAGAAACTCATAACACATGATATGATTATGGGGAAACCTTGATAAGAGGAAAACCCTGGTGGGAATTAGTACCCAAAAATATTGTACTTAGTATAATGAAGTTGTGAGAGTTCCTTTTCCCTGTTAGAAGTAGTCTTTACAATATGAGTACAATGACCTGGTTAAAGGTAAAACCCTGTTAGGAGTCTTTTATAAAACCCTGTGAAAGGTATATGGCTCACTACCTAGGCTCACTGCCCAATAAGATGAAGGCTACAACCTTCTGAAAGATGATATGCACTATATCAAAATGAACTACTGTGATGACACTATTGTCTGATCAGTTTCGTGTATGCGCAAATTCTCTTACTCTCTTAAGGAGCTCTATCATATACTAACTTCATAGTACTATCCCTCTATATCTTCCTCTTACATAATAATCAACACTTTTATCATATCTTTACATTTCATACTTATATATTCAAATCTGAATAGGCACGACCCAAAACAAAACACTAGTCAGCCCTAAAAAAAAATATACAATGCTTCCAAACAAGTCAGCTTCAAGTGTGTTTAATAAAATGTTAATTACATCATTAAAAACATATAACAAAAGGCACTTAGCCATTTCATCACAAAATAACACATGCTGATCAAAACACTTAGTCGGCTTCCATGCTCTGTCTCCTGGACTGCTGGTCTATTGATCTGATTGTAACTTTGCCATACTATAGTTTTGTACTATGTATGTCTGGATGTAGCATGTACACATGTCATACAACTTATATCTAAATGTGCATAAGCTGAATCGATCTCTCGCACGTGCGCTAATGTGCTGAATGCTAAGTATCTCTGTCTGCCCTATTTTCCTTAGTCATTTTGACTTTTAAGATAGAGACTAAGTATGACTTTGTTGCCATGATGACAACAAAAAATCAGTCATGCATCCTCAGGTAGTCAACTTTCCAACAATCTCCCCCTTTTTCATTTATGGCAACAAAGGAATGTGGTCAAGTTACTCAAAATGACTTAACATAAAAAATGATTGTATAACATCATATATACATATAATTCTCCGCATATACACATTCTTTATTACTCCCCCTTTGACATTAATGACAAAGGTGTACAAAAAATTGTAAGTCTACTGCATACTTACTCCATATACACTTCAGGGTACACAATTTTAGGAGATTTGATCTCTTTCTGCCAAAATACTTTCATAGCATAACCTGTTTGTAGATGCGCACATAATGCATATGTCAGCTTCTCCATTTTTATCAGATCCATTCAGGGACCTTGATCATATCTCACAATAGTGGCATCAATCTATTTGATATTCTCATTGAGGACTGCTAAGGATGGTGCAAGTGCATTTCTTAACTGTGTTTGCCTTACCTTTATCTTGCTAATTTTTAACTTTGCTTCCTCAATTTCATATAACTACCCTTGGTAGACATTGTTAAATATGTTCATGTCTTGCATCAAAGTGTCAACTGATTTTCTTATGCTATCTATCATTATCTCTACCTCTTCTACCTTCTTGGTGTGCTCAAAGGTGAGCTTCACTCCATCCATACAGCTAGCTATGACTCTCTTTCCTTTATTTTCCAATCCCTTCAATATAGATTGTCCAATCTTTAAGGAGTTCAAGTCTAAGGTAAAGTTCTTTACCAAATCATCCAGTCTCTCCTTCTTGTATTCATCTTCTGCAATCTTAGTAGTAGAGTCTACTAAGCTTATGAAGTGTGACTTGAAGTTTGACAAAATGTTGTCCACATCATCAACTAATTGGACTTTGGCTACTTTCTGGTCAGTTGGCACTAAGTCATTCAAAATGTTCACCGTTTCCAAAAATTTAGGGTTCCTCATCACTTGTTTTTCCTTTTCTTTTTCCATACCAAGAACACTGATTTTGATTAGGTCTTCTTCTCCCCATGCATCCAAACTTCCTGAATCAGGAGTTAACCTTGACAACAATAAGGTAGATGGTTGAGTGGATGGTGAGAATATAGTGTTCTGACTGGTATCCATGCATTCAACCTTTACTGGTTTCTCTTTTATTGGCATATTGTCACCTTGAGTATCATCTTGAGTATCTACATTTATGTCACTTGATCATTGATGGGAACTTCATCTTGTTGTGCAAAGGTATCATCAGTGCACATTTATTTAGTGCTTACAAATGTCTTATCAACTTTTTGCATATCTTTTTCAGATGCAGTCATGGATATCTTGACATTGTCAACTACTATAGTGTCTTCTGAGTCTTTATCTATATCAGAAGTTATTGTCACTATGGGCGCTGAAACCTGTGGACCTATTATAGGTGCAATCTGAATTACCATTTATGTAGCCTGTTTGTGTGGAGGTGGAGTAACTTTTTTTGTAGGCACCATTGGTGGATACATGTGTCTGTCCATAAAGACTTGTGCGAATGCCTTTTCAGTCTCCTTACCTATCTATTCATACTCCTTGTTCATAATTTGTAGGGTCGTTGTCTTAGTTCTGAGATGAGGCTTCACTAGATCCAACAATATACCCTTCTCATCATGCAAGCATATAGGAAGAAGAGTATCCAATGTTTCTTCTCTTATCCTTGTGTCTTCCTCTATTGCATGTCTTTTCACTACCTCTAACAAGTTCCATAACTAATCTGGTATTACTGTCTTGAGTTCAAGGACTGTCTTCTTAAAATTGATCATATGAGATATGATCATAGAGTGTATCTTAGTTTTATCAATTTATTGATACTTGTCATAGACTTTAGATAGTGTATCTAATCTTCCTTCATTAACAATCCTGTTCCTCAAAACATTAATATTAGTTCTAAATCCTACCTCAGGAGGAGCTTTAGTAATCTTATCTTTTCTCTGAGTTTTCCTTGAGGATGGGTGGTTTGTAGGTGCCTATTTTCTTCCTCTATTTTTCTTGCTTGGTGTAGATAGTGGAGATGACTCTAAGTCAATGGTGGTAGAGGGTGCATAGGTGCTCTCTACTTTCTTCTTCTTCTAGATCTATTCAGCTTTCTCAAGTTCTTTTGCTATCTTGGCATCTCTCACTTTGTCAAGATCTTCTTGGGTGACTCCATGAACTTTTAGTATATTGGATGTAATTCTAGATGCTTTCCTTTTATTATCAGCATTGTGTAAGATAGTATCCACTTCATTGGTCTTCTCTTTGTATCTGCCCCACCTAGGCTCATTAGGATCTTTTGGCACTGACAATAGAACTTGTGCATATCCTTCTAGCACATGTTCTTCCACTTCATAACCAAGAGGATGAATCCATTTTGTTCTAGGTTCAACTGCCTCTATGCATGTGCAATTAGTTTCTACCATGAAGCATATGATATCCTTGTATTTTTCAACTATCTTCTCAGATAATCTGTACCTTTTTCTGCATTTTGATTCTGAATGTCTTTATATCCATATCCATGGCATCCCTTGCACTGCTTTCTAATGTGACCTTGAGTGATATATGATACATTGTAGGTTTTCTTCTGTGTATGTAGAGGTTTGCAACCTTTCCAACTATGTGGAAATACAAGTAGATGATTAGAGATCCAAACCTGAATGTCTTGCTTTTGTCATGTTTGATGATTCAGATGTTGTCAATCAATTGACCATGCAAGATCTCACATAAGTTGTATTGAGTGTTATCCTTCACCATTCTAATAGCTGCTAGGACTGTTGTGACAGAGACACTATTCAGTCTATTGGCTTGCCAAAACTTATACCCTAGTATCATTTTTAGAAGTTTTATATCATCTTCTTTGATAGGGTCAACTATCATTCCACGCTTGTCACTTATGGACAGACAAACTTGTTCAATCTACCTTTTGACATCCTTGCCAATGGGAAAGAGTGGTCCTATCTTGGGAAGTATAGTTAATTCATGAATTAGGTTTGTGGTGATACAAATAGGAACCTCACCAATCCAGTAAAGATCATCATGTATTTTGGAATTTGCTTAAGTAGGGTTTCACGAAATTCCAAAATGGCACAACTGCTAGGGTTCCATTTCAAAATTCTTGTCCATTCGCTCAATTGCCAAATCTATTATGCCTTCGTTCCTTGATGTCTGGTGCTCCAATGCTCACCAAGTTCTATGCTCTTCAAATGAAAGTGTGAAGAAAATTGAATACTTTCTTTTCTTTATACAATCTACCGCATTTAATGTTTGCAACCGTACACAAATTACCCAGAGATTTTGAAACTTTGATCCTGATGCATTTTAGACAATGCTTGAATGCTCATAGAAATATTATGTTCTTGTAACCATGATATCATAGGTGCATACTCAAAGGTGAGTATACCAACCACGCAGGGGCCCTAAGCTAGAATAGCTCCCCCTAAGACCAAGAAGGTCTATTCAGGTAGAAGTAGAGGGTGCGTCCACTGTGGATGCATCAACTACTTTGTCAACATCATTGTTCTTCTTTACTTTAACCCAAATTTTTCTTGAACAAACTTAACTTCTCCTTTCTCTTCAAATAGTGATTTCTTAGGTTCATCTTGCTTCTGAGTTTTGGATCTACAAAACTTTGAGATGTGTCCTTCCTTTCCACATGTGTGACAAATGATAGGAGGTCTGATTCTTTTGTTCATCATGTTGCATTGCTTTGTTGTGTGTCCATTGTAGTTACATATATGACATGTAGTGATCTACAAATTCCTTTGAGGTTGATTTCTCTGATTGATTTGATTCATTCTTCTTTGATTCAGCCATGACTAAGTTCTGCAATGTATAGCCCTATGACCAAATTTATTGGAAGAGAAATAATAACCATTGAAGGGTCTTAGCTTTTTTTAATCTCTTGCCAAATGACCATGTTTGTTACATGCATAACAAGTTTTGTTAACTTGCTTGATTTCTCTTTTTGGGAGATCATCTTTAATATCTTCAATATTTTCAACTTTCCTTGCTTCTGAAAGTGCTTCATGACGTTTATCTCTTTCTTGTGATGAGTTGACTTCGGTTTGTGTTATATTGAATCCAAGACCAGTAGTGTCGCCTTTTTGATTTTGTGCATTGAGCTGAGATTGAAGTGAATAAGAACTTGTGTGGAGTTTATCAATCTTATCCTTTGCTTCTGATAATTCAGATTCCAACTTCTTTTTTATGTTTTCCAATTCTAGAACTTTCATGCTTGCTTTTAAAATTTCATCATCTAGTTGCTTGCTTTCTTAGATCTTTTCTTCAATAGCAATTTGGTTTTCTATGAGTTGTTTATTGAGATTCTCAACTTTATCTTTCAGAGACATATTCTCTTTATTGATATTTTTGACCATTTTCCCTAAGTCACTTGTAGAACAATCTTTCAAATATTTTCTTAGTTTCATGATAAGCATTTGTGAGCCATAAACTTTTAGTCTAAGTTCTTCATTTTATTTTGCAGATTTATCAAGATCTTCAAGGGCTGCTTCAAGATTCTTTTTCAAATGTTTTTCTTCTACTAAGTCCATGATC
Organism: Thuja plicata; assembly: GCA_018584345.1. Lineage (NCBI taxonomy): Eukaryota > Viridiplantae > Streptophyta > Pinopsida > Cupressales > Cupressaceae > Thuja > Thuja plicata. The sequence continues at coordinate 1,048,310 of MU228533.1, read as the reverse complement.
TCCTCAAGTGGTTAAACTTATTTACTGAGGACCATAGCTTGTATACCAATTGTTAGAAACATTGAGAGAGGGGGGGGGTGAATTAATGTTTGTCAATTAATTACTTTTAGAAACTTAAACATAAATCAAGCATATATAGAATGAAGCTTAACATAACAACTCATAACACATGATATAATTATGGGGAAACCTTGATCAGAGGAAAACCCCGGTGGGAATTAGTAACCACAAATATTTTACTAAGTATATAATGAACTTGTGAGAGTTCCTTTGCCTTGTTAGAAGCAGTCTTTACAATATGAGTACAATGACCTGGTTAAAGGTCAGACCCTATTAGGAGTCTTTTATAAAACCCTGTTAAAGGTATATGGCTCACTGGATAGGCTCACTACCCAATAAGATGAAGGCTACAACCTTCTGAAAGATGATATGCACTATATCAGAATGAACTGTTGTGATGACATTATTGTCTGATTAGTTCCGTGTATGTGCGAATGCTCTTACTCTCTTAAATAGCTATATCATATACTAATTCATAGTACTATCCCTCTGTATCTTCCTCTTACATAATAATTGACACTTATATCATATCTTTACATTTCATACTTATATATTCAAATCCAAATAGGCTCGACCCAAAACAAAACACTAGTCGGCCCTAAAAGAAAATATACAATGCTTCCGTACAAGTCAGCTTCAAGCATGTTTACTAAAATTTTAATTACATCATTACAAACATATAACAAAAGGCACTTAGCCATTACATCACAAAATAACACATGCTGATCAAAAAACTTAGTCGACTTCCATGCTCTGTCTCCTGGACTGCTGGTCTATTGATCTGATTGTAACTTTGTTGTACTGTAGTTCTTTACTATGCGTGTCTAGATGTAGCATGTACACATGTCATACAACTTATATCTAAATGTGCATAAGCTGAATCAATCTCTCACATGTGTGCTGATGTGCTAATCGTTGAGTATCTCTGTGTGCCCTATTTTCCTTACTTAGTCATTTTGACTTTTAAGATAGATACTAAGTATGACTTTGTTGCCATGATCACAACACAAAATGAGTCATGCATCCTTAGGTAATCAACTTTCCAATAGAATCCTTATGTATTTTTTTTATGTTTCAGACATAGCTACTATACCATGTGCGTACACGCAAATTCAACAGTTTAGTAACAGTTGAGTTATGTTACTCTGTTTACTAGCCACAGTTTCAGAGGAATGTTTTTCAGAAAGCTGACAGTAAATTTATTGATTCTTCATTTTCATCTATCTATGGGATATGCGTGTTTAGATTCATGTTTAGTTATGAATCAAAGACAATTAACCAAAGGTGTTAATCATGTTTCATATGAAGCATGATTTTTGGGTAATTTTGGTGGAGCCAATTATGTGAAGTGATGCATCTATTTGCTTTGAGTTGTGTAGTTGTAATTATGTTGCGTACTTTGTTTAGCCGACAAAAGAAGAATTGAAGGGATTCCTAAAGAAAAAAAATATCATATATTTTAGAGAAGATACTTATAGTAGTTCATTTCAAGATCACCAAGTGTGAACGAAAAGAAAAGATATAGAACAAAATGTTGATTGTTTTGGGATAGTAAAGCCATTTCATTCTTCAGTTAAAGATCTACGTAAAGAAGTAAAGAGTGTATACAATTCATTGGAACTGATTAAGGCAACATGTCTACTCAAACAGTTTATTATCATATATAGTGTATATCTATTTTACTAGAGGTTGCAACCTTCATCATATTAGCAGTGAGCTTTTGGACAGTGAGTCGTCACCCCTAACCGGGTTATTTGTAAAAGAACCTTAATAGGGTCTGACCCTTAACCAGGTCACTGTACTTATTGCATTATAAAGATAAAATCCTAACAGGGTTGTAAGATCTTCTAATAGGGATTATTATACTCAAGTGCATTTCTTTGTGGGTGCTAATTCCCACCAGGGTTTTTACCTACTTTGGTTTCCCTGTAACCAAAATTGTGGTGTTCTATTTTGTGTTATCCTAAATTTGTATGTGATTAATGGTATTCTATAATTAATTATAGAAAATAATTAAACTTGCTGATAAATTATTCACCCCCCTCTCAGTTATCTCTTGGGACTATTCCAACAATTGGTATCAGATCCAAGTTCCTTGCAGAGAAATCCTAACAACTTAAGGTAGATCAAATGCCATAATTCAGGAAAGAGAGTCCTAAGTTTGATGGAGAGAATTATCTTGACTTGAAGAAAAAATGATAACACATCTTTAGTGCATTAGTTTTGGGATCTATGAGATTTCTACTCATGCAATTGATGTTCCCACCTTGAAAGACCTTCCAAAAGAAGACTCTAATAATAAACAAAAGGAAGTATTCACCCAAACTGCAATTTCCAAAGAATCCCTAATCGGTGCCCTATCTGACACTGACTTTTATGAGATCAAGAAGGAAGACAAAGCATATTCAATTTGGAAATAACTAGAAGACATATTCGAAGGAGACATCCATGGAAAGTATGCACATAGAAAGACACGGAAGAAAAGATACAACAATTTAGAGATGCTACCCGAAGAAAACATTAGAGCTTACAATCAGAGGATTAATGAAGCAGTCTCAGGAATCTAGAAGAATGGTGGAGAAATCTTAGAAGAAAATATAATTGACAAACTAATGACTACACTGACAACAGATTATGAAAGCAAGATAAACATCTTGGATGAAACAATGAAATTCTCAAAGGACTTCAAAAGAGAAACCTTAATCAACAAAATATCTACATTTGAGATATCAAGATTGAAGACAAAACCTAAAATAGAAACAACCTTCAAAGCCTCAGTCCATGGTAAGAAATCCTTGAGAATTTCTAGTAATATAGAGAAAGAAGAAGTTGATACAAAACTAGAAGAAATCATCGCTATGATTGCTAAGATGGAAAGCAAAAGTTAAAGGAAAATAAAGGAAAACTACCATTCACATGTATCTCATGCAACAAAGTTGGCCACTTTGCATCTAAGTGTCCTACAAGAGTCAATAAGTATAGATCAGATTACAAACCCAAATATACTAAGGAATACTATCATGCTGAAGATGGCATAACTAATGATTATTCAGGAGAAGATGAAATTAGACTCGTTGAAATTAAAGATAATGAAAAAATGATTGAAACAATAGAAATTTAAATGAAAAGAAAGCATAAGAATTGGCCTTAGTTTCACAAGAAGACACCATAATAGACTGGATCATAGACAACGGGTGTTCACATAACATGATAGGAGACAAAGACAAATTTGTGCATCTAGTCAAGTATAAAGGTGGCATAGTTAGATTTGGAGATAATAGTCCCAAACCTATCATTGGCAGAGGATCTATCACCTTAGATGGAAAGAACAAGACAAATGATGTTCTATATGTTGACGGTTTACACCATAACCTACTAAATGTTGGACAGTTTCTTGATAAAGGATATCAGTTAGAATTCAAAAATAACAGGTGCATTCTTAACAACAAAGAAGGAGACATGATTGTATCAAGATAAAAGACTAAAGGTAACTTTTTAAAGCTTAACTCTGAATTAAGTTGTTTTTTTGGAAAAGTGGATGAAAGTTGGCTATGGCACAAAAGACTTTGTCATATCAATTTTGACAACATAGTGAATATAAGTAATGTAAAAGCAGTAAGAGATCTTCCCAGTATTGCAAGACCGGTCGATACTATGTGTAGGGAATGTGTGATGGGAAAGCATGTGAGGACCTCATTCAGAAGAAAAAAGATCTCTATAGAGAACAAATTAGATCTAATACATATAGACTTATGTGGACCTACTCAAACAAGATCATACTATGGTGAAAGGTATTTCATTTTGTTTGTTGATGATTTCTCCAGAATGATTTGGGTTGCGTTCTTAAAAGACAAATCTGAAGCTTTTGATAAATTCAAAATATTCAAAGCTAAATTTGAAAATGAATATGGATTAAAGATAAAATGTTTGAGATCTGATAGAGGAGGAGAATTCACCTCTGACAAATTTCTTAAGTACTGCAAAGAACATGGGAACAAAAGGCAACTAAGTGCACCCAGAACCCCTCAACAAAATGGAATTATAGAAAGGATACATAAGATAATACTTGAGACAATGCATACTATCATGATTGAAGGGAAAGTTGTGCACACCTATTGGAGAGATGTAGTCAACATAGTTGTTTATATTATCAACAAAATTCAACTAAGACTAGGTACAAACAAAACACATTATAAACTTCAGTTTGGTAATGTACCTACAATAAAATACTTTAGAATATTTGGAAGCAAATGCTACATAAAGAGAGATGATGGTGTTGGTAAATTTGATGCTAGAAGTGATGAAGGTATTTTTCTTGGTTACTCTACTAAGAGAAAATATTACATATGTTTCAATTTAAGGTTGAATAAAATGATTGAGAGTGCACATGTGAAGATTGATGAGAAGTTCATGATTCGAGAGAGATATTATGAATATGCACCTAGACCTATCAATAAAGAAACATTTATATAAAAAATGTTTGACTATATTGATGTATCATGCAATAACCCTGAACCAAGTCAAGAAGAATCACAAATTATAGATGAGAGTGTCACACCTAAAATCTCAAAATACACATCTAAATACCACTCTAAAGAAGATATCATTGGAGATCAGAGCAGTAAAGTTTTCACAAGATCCAGAGTAAAAGATTCAACCATTGATGAATAGGTATGTTTACTTTCACAGATTGAACCCTTAAGTGTTGAAGATGTGTGTAATGATTGAGATTGGCAAAATGCAATGCAAGAAGAATTAGATCAAATAATGAAGAATGACACTTGGGAATTGGTACCTAGACCTTGTGAAAAGAACGTGATTGGAACTAAGTGGATATTCAGAAACAAAATGAATGAATATGGGACAGTCATAATAAATAAAGCAAGATTGGTATTTAAAGGATATGCGCAAAGAGAAGGAATTGACTATTCTAATACATTTTCCCATGTGAGTAGATTGGAAACTATAAATTTTTTTTTGGCCTATGCAACATTCAAGAGCTTCAAAGTATATCAGATTGATGTCAAGTCATCTTTCCTTAATGGTGACTTGAAGGAAGAAGTCTACATAGAGCAGCCTAAGGGATTCACACTTTTAGACAAACCAAACATGGTATGAAGACAAAAGAAATCCCTCTATGGACTTAAACAAGTGCCAAGAGGATGGTATGAGAGACTTGATGGCTACTTAACAAAAATTGGTTTAAAAAGGGAGCAACAGATTGCAACTTATTCATCAGGGAGACATCTAATGGATTACTACTTGTTGCTATCTTTGTTGATGACATTATTTGTTGAGGTAATGACAAGCTTAGTGCATAATTTGCAAAAGAGATGCAGAGTGAATTTGAAATGAGCATGATTAGACCTATAAAATACTTTTTGGGATTAAATGTAAAGCAGATAGATAGAGGTATATTCATAAATCAGTCTAAGTATGTAAAGGAGATGTTGAAGACCTTCAAGATGGAAGACTGCAAGTCAATAAGCACTCCTATGATAACAGGAAGCAAGCTTTCTAAAAATGATGACTCCACAGAAGTTGACAAAACACTTTACAAATCCATGATTGGAAAACTCATATATCTCACTCAATCTAGACCAGATATATCTAATGTAGTTGGCATTATTGGGAGATTTGCAGATGAACCTAAATAGAATCATCTAATGGAAATAAAAATAATATTAAGATATTTAAAGGGAACTATAGACTATGATTTATGGTATCCTAACTCAAAAAATATAGAACTTCATGTGTACACAGATGTTGATTGAGCAAGTTGCGTTGATGATAGAAAGAGTACCTCAGGTGGAGCAGTATTTCTTGGAGATAGGTTGGTTACTTGGAAAAGTAAGAAGAAAAAATGTATTTCTCAGTCAACAACAGAAGCTGAGTATGTAGTAGCCGCATTTAATTGTTCAACAATGGTTTGGATCAAACAGATGATTAAAGACTTTGGAATTCAGGTTGATTATCCCATTGTCATCCATTGTGACAACACAAGCACTATTAATATGTCAAAGAACCTTGTGATGCACGCAAAGATAAAACACATAAAAATAAAATATCACTTTCTACGAGAAAAAGTTGCATAAGGAGAAGTGAAGTTGGAATATGTGAGTAGCAAAGATCAGTTGGTAGACATATTCATGAAACCTCTATCAAAAGATACTTTTGAGTATCTCAGGAAGAAGCTAGGAGTAATTCCCTTTCCTGAGTCTGATTAGAACTCACAGAAAAAGCTTCAGTCCTTTGTGACTGATGAGTAGTTAACTACTCTACTTATGGAGTAGTACCTGTGATTATTTATATTTGGAATCCTTTTCCATTGATGTGAAAGGGGGATCATATACTTTGGGGGAGTATATATTCATGAAAATAAAAATATAGTCAAAGCAGATGCAACAGTGAAGAGAAACCTTTGATGAGGATATTGAGAAGATTGTAAAAACAAACAAGAAACTTTTGGATTGATGGTGTTTTTAATAATACGTTGCCATCAATTTCAAAGGGGGAGATTAATGGAGATTTTCCTCTGTGCAAATAAATTCACTGTATGTTTGTCATTGATGACAACATATAGTATACAATAGTGAACTGTATTCACTTTTTACTATCGATATGTGGAAGCATTGCACGGTTTTTTTTTATGTTTCAGACATAGCTACTATACCATGTGCCTACACACAGATTCAAAATTTTAGTAATAATTGAGTTATGTTATTCTATTTACCAGCCATAGTTTCAGAGGAATGTTTTCAGAAAGATGATAGTACATTTATTGATTCTTTATTTGCATCTATCTATGGGATATGCATGTTTAGATTCATGTGTAGTTATGAGTAAAAGACAATTAACCAAACGCGCTAATTGTGTTTCATCTGAAGCATGATGTTTGGGTAATTTTGGTGGAGCCAACTATGTGAAGTGATGCATCTATTCACTTTGAGTTTCACGGTTCTAATTATACTGCATGCTTGGTATAGCTGACAAAAGAAGCATTTAAGGGATTCCTAAAGTTGACAAAGATCATATCTTTTAGAGAAGATACTTATAGTAGTTCATTTGAAGATGACCAAGTGTGAATGATAAGAAAAGAGACAGAAAAAGGACAGAACAAAATGCTGATTATTTTGGGAGAGTAAAGCCATTTCATTCATCAGTTAAAGATCTATGTAAAGAAGAAGAGAGTGTATACAATTCATTGCAACTGATCAAGACAATAGGTGTATTCAAACAGTTCATTATCAGATATAGTGTATATCTATTTTACTGAAGGTTGTAGCCTTCATCATATTAGCAGTAAGATTTTGGATAGTGAGTCCTCACCCCTAACAGGGCTATTTGTAAAAGAATCCTAATAAGGTCTGACCCTTAACCACATCACTGTACTTATTTCATTGTAAAGATAAATGTCTAACAGGGTTGTAAGATCTAACATGGATTATTTTACTCAAGTACAGTTCTCTGTGGGTGCTAATTCCCACTAGGGTTTTTACCTACTTTGGTTTCCCTGTAGCCAAAATTATGGTGTTCTATTTTGTGTTATCCTAAATGTGTGATAGCTAAATGTGGGCTTCTAATTTAGCCATACACTTCAACATGGTCATTTCTCTTCAATCACATACATAAATGAATATAGATTAATTCATCCTGCATGTGTGAATGAATCGACTAGTTGCCTCCTAGTAGGCAGGAGTATGAGATTGCTCTCAGATCATCGCAAGCTCAGTGACTACATTGAAGACGTAAATGAAGGATTTTAAAACTATGCTAAATGATCTAAGATAATTATGCAGATGAAATTAATCCAAAGCTAATTAAGATTCAGTTTTAGAGCACCAATTGAAGTGTGTAAGATTAATTTTAAAACACCAATTGAAATATGCTCTAAGATTAGATTTGCATGCTTGAATAAAAGAAAACAACAACATTAAATAAATGCTAAGAATACAAGAAAGCTAAGATGAAAATATAGCATAATAACATTAGATAAAATGTTAGGATCCTTTGTGAAGGAAAATAGTTTCTCTTTTATATAAATCTCTCTCAAATCGACGGTTGAGATTGAACAGAAAGAGTGGCTCAGATTTGATTGAAGAAGCACAATCCATGTGCAAGTGATTTGATTGGTCGATAGAGTCAGTTGACTGAACTGACTGATCAGTTATTTTGGAAACTTCTAAAATTAGTTTACAGTTAACTGAAATGTTTCCAAAATGATAAACAGATGAGAATCAGTTAACTGAGTGGAACTGGATTATTTCCATTTTGATAATTAGTCAACTGAATTTGGTTATGTCATATGCATTTGTAATAATTTAATTGATTTTGAATGCACATTTATGTTTTTATAATTAATTTAATTCCTTTTTGACTTAATTGATAATTTTGTGATTTTTATTTTATTAATATATCATAATATCAATTAAATAATTAACATAAGGTTTATTTGCCAATGTAATGTGATTTTAGGAATTAATCAATTAATCAAGTAGGATGAGCGATTAGGACCTAGGGTTTAGGTCAGATCAGTTTGACTATGATGAATTGCTAGTTTGATTTAGGACTTAGAATGATCAAGATTAGGGTTTCTTGATTAAATGTTGATATTGGGGGTCTAGGGTTTAGGTGACCATTTTTAGGTGACTACATTTTCCCCTCTTTGAATTGGTGTGTGATCAACGCATTAATTCAAAGACCTGTTAGTGAGAAGACTTAGAATAGTTTAATTTGAAGTGATGAAACTATTATTTGAAGAAGAAGACTGACTTCAAGCTTGATTGGATGAAGATCGATCAAAAGATATAAAACAAAGTGCTTAGTTTGATTTGAAGCGATGAAGCTGAACATCTGTTAGGAACTCTTAAACCTTTTTGATTGGTTTGAATGAATAACCAGTTTTTTTTGAAGTGATGAAACTAATTACCATTAAGAGATTTGATTAGCAAGAAAATTGACTTGATTTGAAGCGATGAAGCCAATTTGATCAATGTATCTACTTTCAATAATGAATAGCTCATATAAGACTGATCTTGTTTGGTTTTGAGTGTATTCACCACTGTATAAGACCATTGATTAGGTTGCCTTTGATTTAAGATGATCTCAACTTGATTTGATGCAATGAATCTGAGATGCCCCAAGCGATGGGGTTTTGAGTGAGGATGTGATCACTTGAATGTTGATGTCCTAATCCTGTCCCCTCGGGAGAAAAATCAAAATATGGCTAGGTGCCCCAGTGATGAGAAGCAATTTGATTGATTAGACAATTTAGGAAGAAACTGATTTAATTTAGAAAGAGGTCCCACATGGTTAGGATAGAATTTGTACTTGATGAGAGGGTTGGTTTGACCAATATTGACTAATAAGTACGTAAGAGACATGGATTGATTAGAAGAAAAACATGAGAGATTTCCATTGGTTGTGCAAGTGGTCAAATTTAGAATTTGATTTTGATCCTAAAAATAGAATCAGGATAGTTGATTTAGCAAGGGGTGTCATGTCCACTTGATCATGAGAAGATTGATCGATTGAAGTCTCAGATCTTTCACATTGGATATAGATAAAGATATTATGCTGATTTCAACACTATGCAGATGCAGATGCAAGACTAACATGAATGCAACCTAAGGTGTAGTCACTGAAATTTAGCATTGAAAATTTTCATCATTGAGCATTTTTGGAACATCAGAGTTGATACAATCCTTACTAGTGTCACTGCAACCATAAGAATATGAATATGACTTTCATCGGATAAGATATGGGAAACTAACGTAAGCATTGAGGCACAAAAGCCGAGATGACCTGAACATTATTTCTAGTTTTGATAGTGCAAGAGTACACTAGTATCAAGGCATTCAAAGCCAAGATAACCATGAGGGAAATCTTTCATAAATAAGAAGAGAAATAACAATCAAGGAGATAGTGCTGACCTCACCTTGGCGTACAAATAAATAGGATCGAGGGATGTGAGGATTTTTTGCCTTAATGCAGGAGCTCTTACCACATACACCTAGTTTATTTGACATTGCTGGATCATTGGGACCACACCAACAAGCAGTAGAAAAAGAAAAGATTAGCAAAATCAATGAGAATAGACAACATACAAATAGAAGTTCAGCATACTTTAGCCAATTTCAAAGTTTTCAGATGTGTATACAAATGAGGTGTTGAGAAACACCGTTGAGCTTGTGAGTGCTTTGTGTTTGATTGCTATCGATTGTTTGTTTACGTTTGCAATATCCAATGTGTGTTAAGTAACATAGATGTGTCCAAAGATAGTGTTAAGAAACACTATTGATTGTGGTATTGAGAAACACCTATTTGCGTTAGTAGCGAGTTGTCCTTCAGAAATGACAAGATTACTGACTCTGTTGTAAACCAAAAATGTGATCAAATTGGGGACCCATGCCCCTAGTAGAAAACTCCAATAACTAACTTGACTCATATTGCGAGGAAAAATCCAATTTGATTTCCCGAGGTTATGAATCTAGATTGATTTCAAGCCAGGAGGATTCTCAGAAGAACCAGAGTGTCACGAAAGTGACCGTTAAAATATGTACAAATTGAAGCAAAGGATTGATGCCAATATTAAGAATTGATAGATGGAGCACTGAGTACAAGAGGCACCTATTTACTAGGTTTTCACCTTCTTGGTAGAGATTCTATTTTTTCTACCGTGGTGCCTATTTACCAGGTTTTCACCAAGGCACTTTTTCTTCTTTTTCAATTTTTTTTGTATTTTTCATTTTTTGATTTTTTTTATTGATGCATCAAGGAACCTATTGCTAGGTTTTCACCAAGATGATCATTTTTTTATGAATTTTTCCAATTTTTATATTTTTTCAAGACATTACTATGTACAGGTTGTTGATCACCGAGAATGCCTTAGGTTTAGAACTTCTTCAGATGGAGAGTGTTGATGGGATTTTGAAGCGTTCTCCTTCAAGTGTGGAGAGTTGATAGGATCTAGAGCCAAATGCTACAGTAATGATATAAGGACCCAGCTAGTTGGGTTCAAACATCCCCTTCTATTCTCTATGTGATTGATTGCGGGGATTTCCTCTCAACACAAGGTCACCCACCTGAAGTTCTCTAGGTCTAACTTTCTTGTTGTATCCTCTTAACATTCTTTTCTGATAAGCTCTGAGGTGATCAAAGGCCACTTTTTGACATTCGTCCAACAGCTCTACTTCTTGGAGTCTCAAAACTCTATACTCTTCATCTGGTACAAGTTTGTACAAAGAAACCCAAAGAGATGGAATTTATACCTCTAGGGGTAAGATTGCTTCTACCCCATATACTAGTGCAAATGGTGTTTCCCCTGTAGGCATCTTGATGCTCTTTCTATAAGCCCATAATGCAGGATTGATTTGTAGGTGCCAATCCTTATCAAACTTATTAACTGTACGATGTAATATTTTAAACAAATTTTTATTTGAGGTCTCAGCCTACCCATTACCTTGTGGGTAATATATTGAAGAACAGTGTTGTGTGATTTTGAATTTTTCACACAACTCATCCATAATGTTGTTATTAAATTGACCTCCATTGTCAGTGATGATGGAGGAAGGTATTCCATAGTGACAAATGATGTAGTTTAGAATGAACAATGAGACCTATTGTTTAGTCGCTTTAATGAGTGAGAAGGCCTCAACCCACTTGGTAAAATAATCAGTAGTTGTGATAATGAACTTGTGTCCATTAGAAGATGAGGGGTAAATCTTCCCAATTAGATTAAATGCCCATTGTTGAAAGAACTAGTGTGTTACAAAAGTAATGAGCTCCCCTGCTGGAGCATGTATAAGATTTCCATGTAGCTAACATTTCTTACAAGTTTTTGCGAACCTGATAGCTTCTTTCTCCATACCTGGCCAATAATACCCCGCTCTAAGCAGTTTTCAGGCCAGAGTCAGATCGTTAGAATGAGAACCACAAATTACTTCATGGACTTCAAAAAATGCATGTTTAGACTCTTCTTTTTCTAGACACCTAAGCAAAGTACCATCTAATCCTTGCCTATACAAATTTTTGGCCACAAGAACATACCGTGAGGTATTGTGGATGAGGTGTCATTTTTCATTTTGGTTAGTCCATTAGGAATTATCTGATGGCGTAGGTAAGGGTAAACATGGTGATAATAGGAGGATTCTTGTTCAATGGCTGAACATACCATTTGGGAGTCAGGGGAGTTGCAGGAAGGGAAATGGATTTCTTCCACCAGGAAATCATAGTGAAAATCATCCTCTTATTGCTGCAAGGAAGCTAGTTTAGCCATGGCATCACCTACTCTGTTCTATACCCTTGGGACTTGTTGAAATGTGATGTAAGTGAAATATTTCTTAAAGTCATCAACCATTCATTTATAAGGCATGATTTTTTCATCGTTAGTTTGGTATACATCATTGATTTGGTTGATTACAAGTTGAGAGTCACCATGGACATGTAACTTAGAAAAATTCCATTCAAGAGCTAGTTTGATTCAATTTACCAGTGCTTCATATTCTACTATGTTGTTTGTACAAGGAAACATGAGCTTATACACCTTGGGAATGGAATAGTTTTGAGGAGTCAGAAAGAAAATCCCTGCACTTGAACCTTGTTGCGTGAAGGATCGATACAAGAACATTTTCCAAGATCTGTGAGTGATGTGCAGAATAGATCCATCTAGGAACTCAGTGTTGATTGGTTCATTGTCGTGTAGTGGAGCATCATCCAATTGATCTACGATTGCTTTCCCTTTGATTGCCTTACGCTCAATATATTCTATGTCAAATTCACTAAGAAGTATAACCCATTTAGCCAATCTTCCAGTGAGGGTAGCTTTACTTAAGAGATACTTCAAAGGGTCAATTTTAGCCACCATTTTGACTAAGTGAGACAACATGTAGTGAAAAAAATTCTGAGATGCAAAGACTATTTCCAGGCATGCTTTCTCGATCATAGAGTAATTCATCTCATAGGACACCAATGTCCTACTAATATAGTATATAGAATGTTCTTTCTTATCTTCATCTTCTTGCGCTAGCAGTGCCCCTAGTGATGTTGAGGTAGCTAAAATGTACAAAATCAATGGTTTACCTTGTTGAGGTGGCATGAGTACTGGTGGGTTCACCAAGTACATTTTGATTTGAGTGAAACTCTTGTCACATTCTTCACTCCATTGATAAGTAATGCCCTTGTGCAAAGTCTTGGTAAATGGTTGTGCTCTATCATCCAACTGTGAGATGAACCTTCTAAAAGACTAGATTCTCCCTTGGAGCATTCTCTTTTGACTTATGTTCTTGGGAGGTGAAATTTCCAGTATTTCTTGCACCTTTTTAGGATCGACTTCTATGCCTTTAGCTAAGATAATGTAACCCAATAGCTTGCTAGAGGTAATACCAAATGTAAATTTCTTAGGATTCAACCATAATTTAAAATTTTCCATTCTATCCATGATTGGGACTAAATCTTGTAGGTGCAAGGATCATTTCTTTGATTTAGCTAGGGTATCATCCACATAGTCTTCCATGGTTTTGTGCATCATATTGTGGAAGATAGTTGTTATTGCCTGCTGATAGTTAGCTCCTACATTTTTCAAACTAAAATGCATGACATTCTAGTAGAATGTTCTACAGGCACATGTGAAGGCAGTCTTTTCTTGATCCTCTGGAGAAATCTTGATATGGTTATACCCCAAGAAACCATCCATGAGAGAATACATTTCATACCCAGCAGTCATGTCCACAATCATGTCAATGTTAGGAAAAGGAAAGTCATCCTTTGGACATGCTTTGTTGAGATCCCTAAAACCAGTGTAGACTCTAATGGATTTATCTGGCTTTGATACCGGTATGATGTTGGATATCCATTCTACATAATCAATAGCTCAGATGAATCCAACTTTGAGTAACTTTTCCAATTCAGCCTTAATAAATAATGCAACATGAGGGTGCATTTTTCTGAGTTTTTGTTTTACTGGTTTTACTCTAGGAGCTATTGAGAGATGATGCATGATAAGGTCTAGATCTAAACTAGACATATCTGAGTATGTCCATGCAAATTTTATCTTCTTCTCTTTAAAGAATTTTGAGAATTCCTTGAGCTCTTCTGCAGATAAAGATTTAGCTACATGAATGATGTGTGGATGTTCCTCTATACCAATATTCACTGGTTGAGTTGGCTCTATAACCACTGATGATCATTCTTGTAAATGAATAGGCAAGACATCAAGCATCCCATCCTCAGGTGCCTCAGAGAGGTTTTCACCTTTGGATATGTCTTTTCTTTTTACTATTTTGGATTCTGAAACCACCACAATGTGGTTTTTGCCTTCAGACCCTTTTCTTTTTCTCATTTTTATTTTATAACTGAGATACTTGATGTCTACTTCAGTCATGTTCACACTAGGTTCATTGGTGGAAGAAGTGACAGGTTCAGTGGTGTTAAGATAGCAGGCTAAAGCATAGTCATTGGGAAATGTAGGCATTTTAGCAGGTTGTCCTTGTAAGGACCAATCAATGAGTTTAGGATGCATTATTGGAAAAGGTTCACTAGGTTCGAGGGTGTTCATGATATGTTCATCATAGATAGCGACTGTTAAGTAGAGTCCTAGACCTGAACCTTGTATAGATTTTTTCAAATCAGAAGGAGCCCTAACAGCATCATCCAAGCCCATGTCAGAAATAGGAGGTCCTAATTCGTCCAACCTAACCTCTAAGCCTTCACCTACTTTGGGCATGGGTACATATCATTGAACTGTATCCATCTCTATGTATAAGGTGTCTTCTAAAAGACTGTTAAACTCATATTCATGGGAGTATGTTTCATCATTAGGTTTCATATCAAGGACATGAGTGAAATCCACTCTTTGCCCCCAGTTTGGATGAGTTCCACCTAAAAACTCTGCTATGGTTAGACTCCTTTCTTCTGTATCTAGATCTTGTTCAGATTCAGTAGTTTCTAACTGATCAGAAGTTATCAGTGATTCCTCCATAATACGCTCTTCAGTAGCATTGACCTGTGGTGTATCTTTTTCAAAGAGAAGAGCCAAAATATTGGGAGGAATGGGAGAAGGATACACATCCTCTGCATAAGAATCATTTGAATCATCCCAGTTACCAGTGGGTATGTCAATGCTTTCTACTATTGTGTTCTGTTCTACTATTGTGTTCTACGGTGGGCACTAGAAATGTGATAGCTAAATGTGGGCCTCTAATTTAGCCATACACTTCAACATGGTCATTTCTCTTCAATCACATACAGAAATGAATATAGATTAATTCATCTTGCATGTGTGAATGAATCGACATGTTGCCTCCTAGTAGGCAGGAGTATGAGCTTTCTCTTAGATCATTGCAAGCTCAGTGACTACACTGAAGACCTAAATAAAGGATTTAAAAACTATGCTAAATGATCTAAGATAATTATGCAGATGCAGTTAATCCAAAGCTAATTAAGATTAGTTTTAGAGCACCAATTGAAGTGTGTAAGATTGATTTTAAAATACCAATTGAAATATGCTCTAAGATTAGATTTTCATGCTTGAATAAAAGTAAACAACAATATTAAATAAATGCTAAGAATACAAGAAAGCTAAGATGAAAATGCAGCATAATAACATTAGATAAAAAGTTAGGATCCTTTGTGCAGGAAAATAGTTTCTCTTTGATAGAAATCTCTCTTGAATCGACAGTCGAGATTGAATAAAAAGAGTGACTCAGATTTGATTGAAGCACAATCCATGTGCAAGTGATTCGATTGGTTGAGAGAGTCAGTTGACTGAACTGACTGATCAATTATTTTGGAAACTTTTAAAATCAGTTTATAGTTAACTAAAATGTTTCAAAAATGATAAACATATGAGAATCAGTTAACTGAGTGGAACTGGATTGTTTCCATTTTGATAATCAGTCAGCTGAGTTTGATGATGTCATATGTATTTTTAATAATTTAATTTATTTTGAATGCACATTTATGTTTTTATAATTAATTTAATTCCTTTTTTATTTAATAGACAATTTTATGATTTTTATTTAATTAATATATCATAATATCAATTAAATAATTAATATAAGGTTTATTTGCCAATGTAATGTGATTTTAGGCATTAATTAATTAATCAAGTAGGATGACCAATTAGGACCAAGGGTTTAGGTCAGATCAGTTTGACTATGATGAATTGCCTGTTTGATTTAGGAATTAGAATGATCAAGATTAGGGTTTCTTGATTAAATGTTGAGATTGGGGGTCTAGGGTTTAGGTGACCATTTTTAGGTGATTAAAAAATGTGTATGTGCTTAGTGGTATTCTATAATTAGTTGGAGAAAAGAATTAAACTTGCCAATAATTGATTCACCCCGTCCCCCCCGCTCTCGATTATCTCTTGGGGATATTCTAACAATATTTATCTTTGGAAAGGTAGGCCTTTTCTCTCATTTGCACTGTGAAGAAATTCTGGCATTACATTCTCTGGAGCAAAGTGCACACTATCATCTAGGACCAGGCAATTAACTCTTTGCTCCTGCACAATGAACTAGGTGAACGATAGGAGAAATGGATGGCCATCCTCCTAGAATATGATTTTGAAATACAACCCATGAAGATAGTTTGAGGACAAGGACTATGTAGAGTGATGGAAGAAGGAACTCCCAATATGGCATGTCAAACTTACGCAGTGGATTCCATCACTCAAGATCCATGGTATATCAACCTGGTATACTTATTGTTGAATAACAGATGCCTAGAGGGTTTTCCTCCCAAAAAATGTCACACCCTGTGACTAAAAAGTGCACACTTCATGATAAAAAATGGAACACTTTTCACAAGAACTATCAAGGAGTATACCTCTGGTGCATAGATAGGGTCCAAGCTGCAAAAATGATTAAAAAATTTCATAGGAAGTTTGGAAATAGGCATGGCTCAGTTGATGCCACTGCCCACCAAATTCTCTGGGCCAAATACTATTGGCCCTACATCTTTAAGGATGTCTACACTAGCATGAGGGGATGCCACACTTGTCAAACAGCCGCACAACATGATTGGAACCCGGCCATTCCTTTGTAGTCGATCTTTGAGGTTAGATCCTTCACCCAATGAGCATTTGATTTTATCAAGGAAATAAACCCCAACTCATCTGCCAACCACCGATACATTTTGACTACTACCAATTATTTCACTCAGTGGTTTGAAGCTATTCCTTGCAAAAAAAACATAGCAGATGTAATAATCAAATTCTTGGAAGTAAACATAGTCATCCATTTTGGAAAGCCATTCACTATAGTGTGTGACAATGTTCTGACATTTTCTTTGGCACAGTTACTCGAATGGACCTATGAGAGAAATATCACCCTGAAGTTCTCTAGCAACTATTACCCCTAAGGTAATGGTGTGGTTGAATCTACCAAAAAAATATACTTGAGGTGATTAAACACTTGTTAGAAGAAAACCTCTGGGACTGGCACCAAAAGCTTAGGTTCGCCCTCTGGGTGGATCACATCAGAATTAAGGAAGCCCTGGGGAATTTTGTATTTCACCTATTTTATGACTACAATATAGTATTCCCTATCAAATTATAGATCTTGGTACTATAGTTCATGCAGGAATTCAACAACTAGGACAACATTGTGGAGGTTCAACTTCTAAACCTGGTGCAAATGGAGGAACAAAGAGACGTAACCCTTGAACACTTTGCATGTCACCAAGAAATGGTTAAACAATGGTTTGACTGAAGAGCATAGTATAAGGCATTTTAGATTTTGGACCTAGTCCTTTTGTCGTATAAGGCCTAGGAAAAGAAGGGAAAGCACACTAAGTTTCAATGGCTCTGGCTCAGAAAATATTTGATATCTGAGATCTGTGGGGAAAATACTTATCGCATGAGTACTTTGACTAGAGAAGCTATCCCATTGCTCATCAATAGACAGTTCCTCAAGAACTATTTTTTGTAAGGCGGGGGGTAAGTTTTCCCAAAGTTGTATTTTATGTAAAATCTGTGCTTGTAGATATCTTTCCTGGTGTTCCTTTCGAATACCTTGTAAGTAGTTTGTCGGCCGTCCTTTGGGACCGCCCTCCTTTTCTTGCTTGCTTTTATTTTTGGTTTTCTTTGTTTTCTTCTATTTCTTAGATTCCCAGTATATTTCCTTCTTCTTGGAGATAGGTATGCTTCACATAACACCTAGTTTTTGGAACAGTACCTTATGCATTATGGTGAATTCAGAATCTATTGTTAGCATGGTAGAATTGGTCCGTGCTCAGGAGTTATTTTGTAAGTATGGAAAAAGGTTATGGGTAATGTTCATCAAATTCATATCTTTAAGTCTAGACATTAGTTAAAATAAAATCTAAGAGGCAAGTAATAAGACACCTTGAGGGAAGATCGCTTACACTGGTTGGTGAACAAGTCTAAAAATCATCAAAATATCCCGGGTCTAGAATGTTATTTCCTATTCAAGAATTTAAAAGTAGATGGAAAGGTGAAAGAAATGTTTCTATTAAAATTAGCTAAGCTTAAGGCTCATGGTGAAAGGAGTACTACCTTCCCATCAAGGAAAGAAAAAGGAAATAAAAGAACTAAAGAATAGAGAACTTTGGTATCCGGGGGAACATGCAAGATATGATGAATTTGGTTTGATGTACTCAGTGCCTCCTCTCTACTCCTCCTAGAGGTCATCAGCTTGGTTTTATTTCAAAAGAACACACTTCAAAACTGACAAAAGAACAAAGGATTGAAGCATTGATGAGTTAGATTTTCTTGGACACCTCGTGCCTTGCAAGTAGACTGTTCCAGGTAAAGATAGGTTCCAATTTCTGCTAACCAGAGATTCTGTACTTCTTGAATGCACTAAGGAATTCATCCCAGATAGTCACCATTTTTTATGGCCTGCATACCATTTGTTCTATTTTGATTTTTGTCTTCTTTCCTTCAGGACCCAATCCTAGAGTGTGTTTGTCTTTTGAGTCGACTGAACCCTGGTCTCTGAGATCCTCTGCCATCATGTCTTCTTTGCTGAGGATATGGTTACATGGAATCCCCAGGTCTAGAGTCTAGAGGTTTGCCTTTTCTAGAGTTTGCGGAAGGGAAAGCAGGATTTTTTACCCTAGGGGTATAAGTAGAATTTACTGGTCACTATCACATTTAACATGATCAAAAAAATCAGAGAAATTAGAGCGATTCAAAGGCGATTAAGGTGATTCAACAACATTAAGTTTTTTTTTCTCTTTGAGATTAACGAGTGAATTAGCGGTCATTTGCGGTGGTAATTTAGCAGTCATTTGAGGCTTCCTTGTTTTCAGAGCACCTCCCATTTTCTCTATGTTTTTAGGTAGGTCCTTCAGCTCTCTTCCTTTTGGTTTCTTGTTTTCTAGTTTTCTTTCTTTTATCTCTCTTCGTTTTTCTTCTGTTTTTGTTTTCTATCTCTATTTTTTCTCTTGTTGTCACCTCTCATTTTGGGGTGGCTCTGCTAGAGGGTTGTCCACCCTTTGTGTAGTTGTAAGATAGTGTAATTTTTTTTGTATATACCTATAAATCGCATGTAGATAGATGTATATATGTTGTTTTAGTGTCATTTCTTTTAGCCTGTGAGTTTGCTTCGGCCCTCTGTAAATTTGTATATTAGTGTATATTTGATGTATATCCTTCTATTTTTGTGACAAGCTTGCCATGCTCTCGCATGTTTAATAAAATTGTTCAGTTTGTCAGAGAGGTTTTTGACATGGTTCAAACTTGGAACCTTGCCTATTAGGGCCATGGCAATTTTCTTTCTCCTCTGTCATTTTTGTCTTAATGGCGGGTTTAAGTCCCCACGTGCAAGCATTTAAAATTGGCCCAAGTGGCATTCACTTTCTTGTGTGTTAAAATAGTTGTCACTGTTATTTTCATCACCCCTTTACTGCATGACCACGTGACACCCCATGTCAGCCTAGTATGGCTAATTCTCTGTCATATCAATAACGGTCATCTTTGCTAGACTCCGGGTCCCAGGATCCCTTGGGCCCTCTATTTTGTTCATCGCATGAGCCAGAATCCCTGGAACCCCCAAGCATTGATCAAGTCCTAAATTCATTGTGCGTAATCTATTATATTTCTGGGGTTTTGAGGAAAACTAACATCTTTTTAGGAACACGTGCAAAGCAGTGGTGAAAGGTCCCAGATCTGAGATTTATTTATGCTTTTATATATATAGTGATGATTGTCTTCTCTTACAGGTTACCATAATTAACTCATCAAACATGTCTGAAGCATCTGCACCACCTTCACCACCTGGGTGTTCAGAACTCCCCACTACTTTGACCAGGGTGGTCGCCAGAACAAAGGTCGAGAAGGCACTTGAAAAAATCTCACTTTCAATGAAATACATAAAGGGAGAATTTATTCTGGGATCAAAGGTTGATTCCAAGTTGTAGATGATTGCCCAAAAAAGTATCAGAGTATGGGCCAAAATGCAGGCCTTAGTGAAAATGATGTTTATTCAACGTAAGGCCGAAGACCTAATGGCACTTCATGTTGCCACCTCCAAAATTCTTAAGGTGGCATGCTTCCCCTACTTAGTGCAGGATCCAAAGCTCATTCTTACACTTGTAGAACACTACAATCTAGCCATCCAGGCTATCATGGTTGCCTCTCCTATTCCTTCGGGCTATCAAATGCCCATGGTGTCTCTTGATGCCACAACATTCTCTTCAAGGCCGTGAATTCCCTAGTTTGAAAATGTTGTAGTCCTCACCCGAGCCTAGGCACTTGGTGAATTTGAAAAGATCCTAGGAATAGCCTGACAATACCTCAACACCAATTGGCTCAAGACCCCTAGGAAAGGCTATAAAAAGATGAATTTGGATATCCCCTAGATAGAATTTAAAGAAATCATACAAATGGAGATCATCTCATTACGCAGGGTCTTTGGAGAGCCCCATGCCCAAGAATTCTCAGCATGGATTTACTACTACTTGTTTGGCATCACCTCTAGCAGGAAGGATTTTGAATGGGCAGCAATCATCTCCAATCACATGGACACTCGGCTCATCAAGGTCACTCGATCCCCCGAATTTTACATGACTTCTTATGTCTTTTGGGCACTAGCACAGAAACACCCCATAACTTGGGGATTACTTACAGAATGCGTGCTCAGATATGGGAAAGGCTAGAATGCTCCATGACATTATTTCTCGCATATACAATGGGAGGCTAGTTTCCCCAGCTTCTGTAGGGTAAATGATGCTTTCATCTACTATCATCTTCTCACACCGACTCAAGATGCTGAGTACCAACTCTCAAAGGAGGCAATGAACCTGGTCAACACTTATGGCCATTATTATATTCAATTTTAGAAACACCCATAATTTAGGTGACCGGCTTGTCCCAAAAACCCTACCTATTACCCAAACATTGTAAGGATAGGATAATTATTTTATAATATTGTAGACAAATTTTTGAGCTGCATGCCCTCTTCACATTGAAGAAGGTTACTAACATCCCATTCCCAATCACTTGTGGGAACTATTCCTACATCCTTGCAGTGGAAAAAGAGGCTGACAGTGAGCTTAACTCTTTGGGGCTAACATAATTTTATTTGGAGCTAAAGAAATTTGATCCACTGGGAAACATGGGAATGACACTTCCCTAGGTAGCCCCTCCACATGAGGTTCACTTAGTAGATTCTTTGGAATATTTCCAGGATAACTCTGAGGTCCAGAATCAGCATTTCGTCTGAATGACTCAAGGAATGGTGAAGAAGCTCAAGCTTTGAATGTTCCCCAATGACTTTTTGGATAGCGGGTCTATAGTAGACCCATATTATAAGTCCTAGGGAGTAGATACGATGGCTTTCCCTAGTGGACTGGGACACCCAGAAGACCCAACGATTGAGGACATCACCCACGATATAATTAAATGCAGTCATGCATATTTTTAGAAAGTTTGCCTGAAGAGTACAAGAAGGGTTGGCCCATTTTTGAAATTATCTACACCTAGGGCAGGAACCTCCACATACGGCACAGACAAAGGAAAAGAAAAAATGGGAGTCATAGCCCAGATTTTATCAAATGTTAAGGTTCCCACTACTGAATAAATGCAGCTTCATCTGACAGGATCCCAGTAGATGAGAGAGGTGTTAACCACCCAGATTTGTGTCTCAGTAGCCTAGGAAGAACCCACCTTCCCTACTAGTTCCCCTTCCCTTGTAGAACTCATGATCCGAGCAGTAGGGGCAGCAGTGGGGAAAGAACGTGTGTCCATGTCAGATGTCGGGCCAATGTTGATAACAAGAAGAAAGAAGAAAGGACCAAGTGTTCCTCAGCCTAAGATAGAGGTAGAGCTTGGAATTCCCAACATCCCTGAGATACAAATTATCTCCTCGGACTCCCCAAAGCCAGAAAATCAAGTAGACAACTCCTCAGAGATCTCTCCCCGCACGATGACTCTGATGACATATTTAGGACAGACGAGCTGGTAAATTTCTAGGGAGATATTGGGAGGGTGATGGAGGAAATTACCACCTAGGAGGAAACAATAATCCCCACTATAGGGGAAATACTAGAGAAGAAAGCCATCGATTTGCGAGGAGTCCCAGTACAAGGAGAAAAGGAACAAGAATAGGTGAACATCTCAGATGTCCAGGAAATCCTAGTCATTGGGACCAAAGTATAATAAGAACAATTAAAAGATGAGAAGGTGACTTTAGATGAGGGAACTAAACCTACGGGGATAACTGTAACCTCATCTTCCATGCTCCAAACATCCTTACCAACTCCAGGTAGGGTTACATTTAGTGAGGTGATCTCAGCGGCCCAAATTCTAAACCTTGGCCAGATACCTCTGCCATCTTCGAAGGATGTTTCAACAGAGAAGGAGATCCTAGTGAATGGTGCCAAAGAATAACAACAGTAGCAATGAGAGGGGGAGAACACCATAGATATGAATGTGGATTCAACAGATGCTGCTAAGGACACAAGGGTAGAGAATACTGATACCACAAATGTGGATGATGTAGGTGATCTAAAAAATATAGGAAAAGAGTCTGAATAGACTCAAAACACTGGGGAAGAACAATAGAACCCCAGAGGGGATACAAAGGATCAAAATTTGGCAGCAAGGCCATCCCCGCCACCATAATGGTTGGTGGACTCAAGAAAGAGGAAGGCCCTAATGGCAGAAAAGGCCCATCTCTCTTTGGTGGAGATGATGATGCAAACACAAAGTGCCCCCAAGGTAAAGAAGGCATGGATAGTCCATACAATCTAGGCTGGGTCAGGCAAAGATATAGTTGTGATAGTTTCAACACCTCCCCTAGATGCATAAGCAACAACAATGAGAGCTAAATATTACAACATTGTAGAGGTGCCTCTGGGGAAGAGAGAGATAAGAAAGGCAAGTTAGAACTACTGAGAGAGGCAACCAAGGCAGTAGAATCCCACTATAAAAAATAGTCGTAGAAGTTGAATGAGGAAATAGATAAAAATGAGAATCTCCTCGAACTTCTAGCAAAGCTTACACAGCCCCTGGCTGAGATCCATCCAGAAGCTTCCACCTCTTGACCACCACTTTTGCAGGGTGACATGGATTTTCTTAGGGCCATGAAAAAGAAGGAACATGCTATGGATGGGTAGATTGCCAAGAAAATAGGGGCCATAAGGAAATTTTTAGTTGTTTCGCTCCTAGACCTATACTTAGCCAAAAATATCTTTGGCCAAGTAACCAATGTCATTGTTATATAGGAAGGAAATTTGGAGAAATATGAAGGGTGGAAGACTGGGTTAGATGAATTTATCAACTCCAAAGAAGAGGTTGTCATAGAGGCAAGAATTTTGAGAGAGGAATCATTCAAATTCCTTTGGGCCCAGTACTGCAGACATGGCCTTAAAATTGAGGTGCGCAAGAAACTCGTCACAGCACTAAAGGAGAAACTCTTAGCGGTCTGGTATCCATTGGACCTATTCAAAGCATTCATTGTAAGGGTGTCAAAATTCAACCCCTTCACCACTAGAATATGTGCCATGGAGGACTACGTCCTCAGTAAATATGATGAGCTAATGGAGTCCCTGTATCAATCTATCAGGGACTTTGACTAAGGAAAGCTATCAAGAATATCTAAGATGATGCTCCAAGCTCATGATGTTGTAAAGTTAGTAGATGAATTCTGGAATGGGGTTGAAGAGGTTGAAGAGAAGTTGGAGGCTTTCTATGGCCGATGGAATAACATTAAGGACATAGATGAAGATGGAATCAGCCAAATTTTGGAAGTATTCAAGAACATCAAAGGGCAGTAAGGTTCTCCAGATTTTGGGATTATCACCAACAAGGTGTATTTTGAGCATTCATTATTCTTTGAGCATAAGATCCCAGATTTTGGGATTTTCGATCCAAAATTTTTGTATTCTTTCAGTGACCCATGTCCAGGTTCCCTAGAGCCGACTGATCACCATCCAACATTTAGTAACTAGGTTAGAAAGTAGGTGATCCTGATAGGGTATGGTAGATGGAAAGATGGTTCTGACAGATGGTCTTCCTGATGCACCACTCCAGTATTAACTACCTATACATCAGAGATAGTGAGACGCATATTGCATCGATGAGGAATGTAGCCTCAAACTCCAGAGAGATTGGATTTCTTCTCTTCTTCCTCTGGCCCCCTTTTTGATGTTTATTCTTCCATATCTCTCTTCTTGTCTTATTGTTCTGACATGTCAGACCTTAGTTCTCTTTAAGAAAAACTAGCTAGCCCCCCTGAACAAAATAGTCATACACCCAACATAGCTTCTGCACTGTCAAGACCTGACACTTAGGTGCTTTGAGGCCAAGAGAATTTATTCCCTGGACAACCTTTACAAGAGAATTTTTCCGGTACCCAAGTACTCGGTGACAACTTACATCTATTGATAAGACTAGTCAAAAAGTCTCGTCAACAAGTTCCTAACATTTAAAAGTGCAAAAGTCCATATCTGCATATGTAAAGATGCATCAGGAAAATTTTTGAGACATGTACCGTGAAAATTCAATATTCTCTATAGGTTCTGAGCAATAGTCTTATATTGTACTAAGATCGATTTCTCTAGTGTATGGCAAGCTGGTATGGTTGATCAAGTCAGTTTTGTATGATGATGGAGTATGGGTTGTGACTGAGAGATAGGCAAGTTTTGTGAGTCAGCCGAGGATAGTTGTATGACACTCACTCAATGGAAATAATATTTAATGCTAACCTAATTTTTACTATTGGAATTTATATAAAGGATAGAGTCGTTCATTTTTATTCTCACCATGCGATTCAGAATTTCACAGAGTGACTGAGAATTTGCAAACTTTATCTCAACAAAGATTATTTGAAGATTTCTACAGCATGCCATCGGCAACCTTAAGTGAATAGTGAAAATTTTGATATCTACCAAGGTACTCTAATTCATTGTCTTTGAAACACTATTTTTGAAAATCATGGCCACAAGTTCTTCCACAATAGCTAAGAATATGGAGAAGGAGTTGAGAAAAGTTGAATTGGTATGGAGCCACACCTGTGCACCTCCTAATTTTAGGGTAGTTCTTTAAAGTGTAGAGCCCTATCAGCGATTCCACCCAAGGTACTTATGATTCATGATGTTAGGTCATGTTATATGTGAACATTTAGCAAAATTGGAGATCATGAGTTAAGGTAATTGTAAAAAAAATTATGTGTATAAGGAGCCCTAAAAAATGAGCATAAACATCTAGCCAAGAGAGGGTTAACTCATGCCCTAGATTTCCCAATGGATTTCAAAATGGAATTGATAAAGATTGTCCTTAGCCATGTACACAACATGAATATATGGCTGGATAATGGACTACTTAGGATTACAAAGGAAATCATCATAGGGTAACTGGCTATCCAACTATCAATGGGAAGAGAACCATGAGATGCAAGAGTAAGGATAATATAGAAGAATACACCAGAGCTGTTTGGAATAAAAGAGGAATGACAATCTCAACAATCAAGGATTTGGAGCTTGTTTTTGGAGTTAGGGTTATCACTCACATGTCTTATCATTTGAGCTGACTCGGCAGTATCTCATGTATTGTAGTCAACCAAGCTTGGAAGATTGTGAAGAAGGACAATACTTATGATCTTGTTGAGCTTCAATTGACACAGCTGGCTAAGAACCTTTCTTCAATACAAAGGGAAAAGAGCTCAATATGTATGTTTAGTTCTCTGCTAGTTTGCATATTTTTCTATGTACATAATTCATTTCCTACTTTTGGAGATATTATATTGAAGACAGACTGACCAATTACATAGCAGATCAATGTGCTTATTGAGAAATTAGGTGGTAACTTTAATAATATAATGGGAACATACTTTTTTGAATTCAAGAAAAATATGAGATTGAGAAGAATAATTCCTAGATCATAAGTTGAGAAGTACTATGAGGATATTTGTTTCCTAGTGGATGCAGATTTTACCTATGTTAAGGAAGTAGTGCCGAGGGTATCATGGCTAAGGATATTACCTTATGAAGTAAATATTGATGAGACATTTGTAGCTATAACAACTCTATTGGCAGAGGAGATTGATGGATCGGCCAGACATTTTGGGAATTATGAGGAAGATAAGTCCAAAATCTCTATGGATTTGAAGGCTGGCACTATGGAGAGGAAAATAAAAAATATTGTAAAAAATTTGAAGAAAATGGTTGGAATAGAAAGTGATGAAGACATAGAGGATACACCTTTGGGTTTATCAACAAGACATGGAGAGGATATGTCTAGTGAAGAAGAGGAGAGTGAACTTGAAGAAGAGATCACTATGAAAGCTAAAGAAAATCAACCAGTAGTTGCCAAGGAAACTAAACCAAGCCAAGACAAATCTAAGGTTACCCCTCCTATTGCTAACCGGCATAGGACAAGGGTATCAATTGTTTCATCTCTTTCTAAGACAACAAAAGTATGTACAAAAAATAATGTTGGAGAGAGAAGTTCAGGGAAAAGAAAACATGAAGTTGAAACAAAGGTTGTGTCGAGCCAACTTGAGAAAAGACCAAGGAGGAAACTAATCTTGGAGAAAGAGGATGATGAGGAAAAGAAAGATATAGATGAACCTAGCAACATACCTACAGCATCACATAAACCACTATCAAATATTGTTGAGGTATGGAAGAACATTAGAAGTACTGCTGGATTAGCAGGATTTAAATTTATCAAGTATGAGAAGCAAAGCATAGAAGACAAGCATAAGATTCAAGAAACACTATTAGATATGATGGGTACATTCAAGATGACACTTATAGAGATAGGAGACATTTTACCCACATAAATTTATGATATTTTATCACAAAAGTGGCAATATGCATTGATGACTAAAAGAAAGATAAGGGAAGGGACGTTAGCTAAGGTCATTCCTATATTAATCAAAAATAAAATGGGAAAATTCATTGAACAATATCAAAGGAAGTTTATTCCCAAACAAAGAGCCTATGCAATTCTAAAAAATGATGTTGAAGTTGTAGTTCAACAGAGCACCAAAATTTGGAAGGAGACTTTTGGGCTATTGACTAAGAAGGAATATAAGAAAAGTGAAGGCACCTCAGAGTAGAAGGAAATGGAAGAACATATTGCTACTGATCAATAAGAGGCTAGAATGGAACTTGAAGAGAAAACAGTCAAAGTGCAAACTGTAGATCTGACAATGGACAGTCCCATTGTCACTACAATTGAAGATAACATTAATGTGGATGTCAAGGATCAAAATGAGTTGGCAGACATAGGTATGTAATTTCCTATTCGTAAAACTAAGGCCGAGACAAAGAAAGAAGAAGAAAAGGAGGTAACAAATAATAACCCACCTATTTTACAAGTTGTACAAACATTCTTAGATAGTGGAGATAAGATGGAAGAAATTACAAATAGGCCTATATAACAAGAGGCTATACAAGTGTTGGTGGATCTACCACACTCTGTATCATCTACTCCAATTGGACCTAAAATTGGGAGTATAGCTGATCAACAGGTAATTTTGACTCAGTTGAAAACTACAATTGAAATTAATACTAAGAAAGGAAAGGATATTGAAGAACCTGAGTGGAGTATCAGCTCACCAAAGCTCAAGAAGAAGAAGCTAAACAAGAAGAAGTCAGCGAGCTTAAATGTCACATTGGATGAAGTTATTGTGATTCCTAAATGGGATCCTGAGAACTTGTCATATGAGAAGATTCAAAATCTTCAAGACCTATTAAAGAGGAAGAAGAGACAAGAGGAAATTAAGAGAGAGCATAAGAAGAAACAAGTTCTCTATGATATAAAGGATATTTTTGTTAAATATTTTGACATGAAAGATGAAAATCAGCAACCACCCATTTTGGAACAGTTAGCTCACATTACGTAGAGAATTAATGATGAAAACATTGAGGCAAATGAAAAGTTGTTGCAATGGTCCGAGAGAAGATTTGAGAAAAAATTCTTGGAGAAGATATTAGAAGAGATTGGTACCAAATAGATTGAACTTTCTTCTCTTGTTGACATTCTTGAGGAAGTTGCAAATAATGTTTATTCTTTGTACAAAAGGTTATGTGATGTAAAATTCTTTACAAAGGATAATCAACAGCTTATTGAAAAGTTGCAATTACATGTAAATTCAATAGTGAGCTCATTGAGCATGGATGCTAGTTCTATCTCCGTACATTTTGATAGGTTGAATCATGCACAAAGGAGGTTAGCCGAGATTATAGCTGAAGATGGAAAAATAAGGGCAAAATTGATAATGATTCAGAGTAACTTGATAGCTCATCTAGAGGTTATTTAGAAGGAACTTACAGCTGCATGTTAATTAGTAAAGAGAGATCATCATCTCTCTATTGTAGATATTTTGGAAATTCTAGCTGCCTAGCTAGAATTTAAGTTACAGGTTATGAATTTTGTTAAGGATGGTTGGGATAAAACATTTGCATTGATATTACAGATTCATAAGCCATTTTTTGATAAATATAACTTAACCCCCACAGCTATCAGTGAAAAAAACAAGGGGGAAACAGATAAGGAAACAGACAAAGATGTGCAACAACAGGCATAATTATTGTTGTTGGCATGTACACTATGTAAATATTTTATGAAGACCAAGGTATAATCTTAGGGGAGTATGTTATGTACTTAGGCAATTTTGATGGATATAAAGAAATGATAAGTGTTTTTGCCACTAATATCAGAGGGGGAGATTGTTGATCTCTAAGTTTTGTTGATCATTAGTGTCCCACATTTAGTCATTTAGCTAGGTAGGTTAGTCGGTCACCACTGTGACCAAGCTATCCTGTATAGGCCAAACAGTATTTATTTCTGAGCATATAGTAGTTTTCGAGTTACACAAAAGCCGAGTGAAATTGATCAGTCCATGTCGAGAACCAAAATCTTCATGTGCCGAGAAAGACATTTTTTTTATACATGTCATGAATGGAACAAACTTGAAGGTAAAGTATTTTGGGCCGACTTGTTTGGGTATTTAATTTTTTCAACAGAGTTAATTACGCATTAAATCATTTGATACAATATGTCACATGTAGCCAATCATAAAATTGGAATGCCCACGCGACATAAGTATTTGACCTTTATCATTGATCTAGATCTAAATGCCAGATCCATAAGGTATATAAGATTACTTCTTATGCTAATTTTAAATAAGGTGTGTGTGAATACATGAGAGATATGTGAGGGGTTATTTTTAGTTAAGAAGCATAGATCTAGTAGAGAAACAGAGTAGTTAGAAGCAGAGTAAAGTTATATCAGATTATTAGATCATAGAAGGTATTGAAAAGAGGAGATTCGCTATCACCATCTGAGTGCATGTCGAAGGATAAGATCTTGAGACATTCTAACAAGTGTATCAAGTGAAATCTCTTAATAGAGTGGTTCTAGTAGACCTTTCTAAATCTTTTAGTCGAGTGCTTACTTTCTTGTAATTTTAAATCCTTTTACACGGTAGATTTTAATGATCTATAGCTCATGACCAGGCAGACCATTAATCAGGTAGATCACAAGTTGTGATCAAAATTTGTAGCCCTAACAGGCACACTTTATTGCTGTAGTAGTGAAGATTTTTGTGGGTGTCATCCCCACCCCAATTTTACCTTGTTGGGTTTCTGGGTTACCAAATTTTGTGTCTTGAGTTATTTATTTTATGTTATGGATGCTACTAGTTGATAGATCAATTATATTTATGGTATGGTTGTGGATCAATTTTTTTTAAGTGATAAAAGTTATAAGATCTGATTCACCCCCCCCTCTCGGTATCTTTCTTTCCCATCTTGTATTTCCAACAATGAAGTCAAAGAACTATTAAATAAATATAGTGATGTCATTGTTAGTGACTTGACCACAAGCCTCCCTCCCTTACAGGATATTAGCCATCAAATAGAACTGATACATGGGTCCTCCTTACCAAATAAATCACCTTATAACATCACCCCTACCCATAATGTAGAGATTGCAAAAAAATTCCGTGCACTGCTTGAAAAAGGATTTATCCAAAATAGCCTTAGCCCATGTGTTTTCCCATAAGTCCTAGCACCCAAGAAAGATGGAAAATAGAGTTTATGTATAGATAGTAGATCCATCAAAAAGATCACCATAAGGTACAAATTTCCCATCCCAAGAATGGAGGACTTACTAGATCTATTGGGAAATGCATGTTACTTCACTAAAATTGATTTAAAATCAGGATATCACCAAATCTAAATAAAGCCAGGGGATGAATGGAAGACTGTATTTAAATGAATTCAAGACCTTTTTGAGTGGTTGGTAATTCCATTTGGGCTGAGCAATGCCCCAAGCACATTCATGAGACTCATGAATGAAATTTTTATTGACTTTATTGGAAAATGTTTAGTCATATACCTTGATGACATTTTAATATTCATTCATAGCAGGGAAGAGCATCTTGACCATGTTGAAACATCTAAGAACATACACTTTTAGTGTGGTTTTAGGGATATGGTTCTATTGGTTAACAGTTTGTCCTCCCGTTAGATTTATAATCTTTGACTCTTCTTAACACCCAAGGTGAGAGAACAAAAGGATGTCACCAACAAATGGGTCAACGTAAATCATCTATCACTGCCCTCTGAATTGATAGGTACAACTCCCTAATTGTGTTTGATATGCAATGTATATGTCTTTCTATTGATCATCAGATTTATTCATTATGAATTTTAACCAAATTGCTTGTAGACACAAACAATTCAGGCAAGGATAATGTTTAATCTATATTCAAATCTAATCTACCTATTCTAAAAAAATGCATATTTTACTATGGAGAATAGAAGCAGAATCATACATGGACAACAAATAGAATTGCTTACGCTGCAACTTCTAACATGAAATAGAATCCAAGCAGGAATTACAGTTCCACATACAATTGTACTTTCTATTTTGATGCACCTAAATTACTGAATG
>MU228533.1:978974-1001475 GCA_018584345.1 Thuja plicata | reverse complement strand
TGCTCCAAGATCATATGAGAAAATAACAAATGCTCCTAAACATGATATGCTAAATGAAATGCAAATGCTAAAACTCTCTCAAAAGCTCTCAAATGCTCCTCATGTGCCTATAGTAAGGATGCTTTTTTCTCTTGAATTCTTGGATTCAAAACACAAAGGAAATGGCTTGTATTTATAGCATTTTCCCAAGGGTAGGGGGTAGAGCGAGTTGATCATGATCAAAGTTTAGTTTAGTCAAAAGCTTTGAGATGTTCTCAAATGGAGGGAAAGTTGGTTGGTTGTCTCAAAAGATATTAGGAAATAAATAACTCCATCATTTAATTAATTAGCCATGGAAGGGTGATTGGGTTGGATTTGATCCTTTTTTATTTGAACTATACAATTGAAAAATCAATTGCATAATTTGATTAATCCCTTTAGGCTTGAATTTAATTATTTGATTTCATGATTATTTGATCTTTTAATTTGATTTGAATTTTGTCCATTTGATTTGATATATGTCCATTTGATTTGATCCATTTGTTTTGCATTGAGATTATATTTTGAAGCATTTGGCTGAGATTTATAGTTTGGAATGCTTGAGATACACCTGGTCAATTTTAGGTGTCTACAATGATAAATGTGCAGGATCCACAAAGTGAGGAGGATGGAGGAGACTATGTCATAAACCATCCACAAAGAAAACCAGTGGAGTTGGAAATAATCCTGGAGTCCAAAGTGCTGAAGAAAACAAGGAATCTGAAGTATATTCAATGCTTGGTCAAGTGGAAAGGACTCCTTAACATTGATACTACCTGGATGAAAGAGGAACAAATTAAGCAACATGGCATCACTATTGATCAGTTAACCTCAAGTGGGAACTTGGGTTCAAATACTCATGGGGATTATGGTGCAGGAGAACCCTAGCAATTAGGGTTCCTTTAAGGTCCTAGCAGCCTCTAGATCATGTTAGAATAAAGGTTTCATATTGGGTACATCTTTGTAAGACCTAGTTCCAAGATTGGCAATTATAAGCCCTTGGTCAACTATTGGTCAACTAGTGTCCCAAACCTAAGTAATAGGTTAAATTATTATTATTTTCTTCTTCTTTTTTAACATTTTTTTGTCTATTGGGGATGATAACATCTATTTTGGACCAAGTTTGGTCACTTAGAATGAAAATTTGCAAAATCATGCAAAGTTGCTCAAAAGTTGTCAAGCACCTTTTTAGCAACTTTTGACAAAAAGTTGTAAATCAACTCCCAAATGGCTAGTTAGTTAAAACATGAGATGTAACCATTGGGAGTGGCTAAAAAATCTCTTATAGGTCAGTGGTAGGCTAATCTGATGTAATGTTTGGCATTCGATTAATCAACAACCATTTTTCCTGCATTCTCAAACAACAGTAAGTTTGTATAGATAGGTACAGAAGCATTTGAGTGAAAGGCTGACTGATTAAGGTAGCCCTATGTATTATCTTTCCTTTTCACTTGGTATCATATTCTAATACTCTATCCATTATGAGTTATCTTTTTTTTACTCCTCTCACCCTGGATTGTAGGCCCTAAATCAAGGTTTCATTTGTAATTGTGTTTTCTCATTGCTTCCACCATGGGACTCTAATGCCCCTTGGAGAAATTCAATAATTTTAAATTTAATTTAATAATATTTAGGTTGGATTTGTAAAATTTTAGGGAGATGGGCTTTCCATGATGCCCTCGGTGTACATGTCCATGTGTGCACCATTCACGGAATTAGGATAGTCTACATAACTTTTGTTTTGGGATTCTCAAGACCTCAAAATTAGTGTGGAAGACAATTATACATTCCCTCACATTATCCAAGTATTGTTTTGGGAATTTTATGCAAGGAAGGAGTACTTGTAGTGTAAGTGCAGACCTAATTAGGCCTAATTACAATAGCACTTTTGTGTGTTTTTCTATTTTCCATTCATCTTCATGTTTTGTTTCTTAAGTCTAATGCCTTAGGCCATAAAGGGTCTCTAAATGCTTAACTATTTCAAGGGGTTATGTGGAAGTATTTTTTTTAAGAGAAACAATCCTTCGAGAAAAGGCTACAAGCCAATAAAAGGGTTTACAAAGCAACTATGTTCAAAAGGTTACATGTGTTGAATAGGAGCATGGAATCCTTGTCTTAGGGACCTAAATAGGACACATCCATGATTATAGGTCACCCCTGGTCCTTGGAGTCATTTCTTAGGGTATTGTTCATAATTTGGTATAAGTTCACTATAACCAATCATTTGGAATTGGTGTTCTAGGCCTGGTGGAACCTAGTGAGTAGGTCTCCCTATGGGTAGTAGGTTGTGATAACCTAATCCAAGTCCTTTCTGCACTTGTGATAAGTGTAGAGAAAATTTTCCTCTTGGATTTGGGGTATTGAAGGAGACATTTCCCTTTTGATTCCTTTTGGGGCTTCTAGTTGTCCACTCTGCATCAGCTTCATTCTTCTCAATCTGCTCAATTTCTTCATTCATTGCCTCTATCCAAATTTCATCATTCAATACATCTTTAATAGTTCTAGGTTCAAATTCACTTAGTAAAAATGTACCTTTCATTTTGTTCCTTATCATTACTCCTTCTGTCTAATCTCCTATTATTTTATCATGTGCATTATTCCATCTAATATATTTTGAAAGTACTGAATCCTTTAGTCTAGATTCTAGACTTGATCCACTAGGTCTATCATTCTCAAACATTCTTTCTTGTTCTTCTATTTGATGCTCAGGTTCCACTATCTATGACTTGGGTTCCTCTGTCTGAGACTCGGTTCCCTCTGTCTGTGACTCGGTTCCCTCTATCTGTGGCTCGGTCTCTTCTACCAGCAGCTCAGGTTGCACATTTTGCAGCTTGGGTTGCACAATTTGTGCTGGTATATTTAGTGGTCAATAGTTTTTTTGACCAATCACCATTTCTCAAGTCATAGGTATAGTATCAGGTTCATGATACACAAAGTTCTCGTAGTCTTTAGGATCTTTACTACTCTTCTCTTCACATTTTTTTGCAAACTCATCAATCATGAAATGTACACTTTCTACAAATTTATGAGTAGTAAGATTTAGAAATTTGTATTCTTTTCTTTTATATGAGTAACCTAGGAATATTCTTTCATCACTTTTTTCATCTTTTTTCCATTTCTTGCTTCCTTCAAGATGTAGCGTCTACTTCTGAATACTTTGAAATAATGAACATTAATTTTATAGCCATAGAATAATTCAAAAGGTGTCTGGTTACTATCTTTCTTCAGTTGAACTCAGTTCAAGGTGAACATTGTAGTGCTGATGGTCTCCTTCCAATATTTGGCAGCAACATTCTTTTCAGTCATTAGGGTTCTAGCACAATCCATAATGGATCTATTTCTTCTTTCTACTATTCCATTTTTCTCTAGTGTACTAGGGAAAGATAATCGCCTTTTGATTCCTATCTAATTACTGAATTCGTTGAACTCATTAGAAATGAATTCTCCTCCTCTGTCAGATCTTAGGAATTTTAGTTTCTTTCTTGTTTCCTTTTCAACTCTTGCAAGATACCATTTGAATATTTGAAAAGCTTATGATTTCTCTCTGATAAACATGACAGTCATCATTTTGGAATGACGATCAACAAATAGAAAAATACTTCTCTCTAGTATATCTTATTGTTTCAAATGGTCTACAAAGGTTAGTATGTACCAATTCCAAGACTTCATCAGTATTGTAATTATTTCTTTTGAAACTTGTCTTGCTCATCTTCTCAATTTGACATTGTTTGCATATTTGTAACTCGGGTTTCTTCAAAACAGGAATACCTCTGAATCTCTTGTTCTTGCTTATGTTTTCCATATTATCAAAATTTACATGACACAACCTTTTATGCCATAACCATATTTCTTCAACTTGTGCAATAAATCATTAACCTTTAGTGAGATTAAGATAGAATAAATTACCTTTTGTTTTCCTACTAGTTTTGACTAAGTTCCCTTTACCATCCAGGAGCTTGGCTTTACCATTCATGAATTCTACCTTGAACCCATTTTTTTTCATCTATGCTACACTAAGTAGATTTCTCCTTAATCCTTCAACCTAATAAGAATTATCACATTTGATTCCTTCTATCAGAGTAATCTAACCTTTTCCTTTCATAGGGAAAGGTACATCATTCCTAAAAATGACACTCCCACCATCATAGTAGGTTGATCTCACAAAACTATGTCCCACTTTTTGGCCAACTTTGACACTAAAATGAATATTTTGAAAACAAACTTCACTTTCAGACACCTATTTATACAAAACCATTAAGAATTTGAAGATGATATAAGTGAGTGACCTTTAGAGTTTTGTTTCTAGTTTCTAAATATATTTTTGGATTTTTTTTTGGAATTGATTTGTATACATTTTTCCTTCTCCTTCAAAATTTTGTTTGTCTAGAAATCAACATTTTTTAGGAGTGACACTCACTTTGATCAACATAAACTTTTTAATAAAATTGAGAATAATATAATCATTTTGAATATTGGTTTGTAACATAAATATCTAGAGAATCCAATTTGTTTCATTCAGTTTGGTTGAATATTTTATAGTTTATTTAGTTATGAAGTGAGACTAACTTCAATTTGGACATAGGCTCACTTGGATCACTCTAACTTGATATGTATAATATTCGAAATTCATTTTTTATTTTTTTGATAGAAAGGTAACATAAATACCTATTTCCTCGATATTTTTCATAAATTTTTTTCGTGATTTAGTATTTTTCCTGAAACGTCAAACAGAGAAGTTGCTAAATGGTCAGACAACCTATGTTTAATAAAACTCAAAAAAACAAAGTCATAATAAACTGAATATACATTAAAATCATAATAATTGGAAAGATTTCTCTTAGTACTATCATCTTGTATTTGGGTTTTCCAACTGAATTCATTTGATCCCGTAAAAATTTAATGTCAATGTGTTTTTTTGACAACATTTTGATGGGTGCAAAGGAGACTCAATTACAGGTGTAAGTGAGGAGTAGAGAGATTATACCAAAAAGAGTTTGATCCAAGAGGATTTTATCTAACCATTTTTAATTTAATCCTTCAAATGGTACCTCTGAAGGCCTAAATCATCAAATTTTCTTAAACATGTGTAATTTCAACAAAAATCAGGGCATTCAAAAAAGTGGGACACACTATTGTGGGACCACCCAGTGTTCAAGATATTCAAATTTTGTCTTATTACTAGTCATGTGATGAGAAAAACCACTATCAATTATCCATGTGTCATTTTTATTGATGTGTGAGAAAAGTGTTGTCTTTTCATCTTCTTCATCTGATTCATCCTTAACAGCAATATAAACCATTTTATCTTCTTCTTCATCAGTGTCAGAATCTTTACCAATATAACAAGATTTCTTACCTTTATTGATGTGGAAAGAAGTCTTGTTACTGCTATAGAACCATCTTGAGCTATTCTAAGATCTTTCTCCTAGATCTCTTAGGGTGTTCAAAACCCTAAACTAAGGTAAGTCGCTCTCAAATTTACCTCCTCTTCAAGACTCAGTCCCCATTGAAATGCTTTTCATCTTCTCCTTTCTGAACCTACACAAATAGATTCATTCAACCAATGTTTTCATAACATTGTTCTCACTCTATTCCCTAGATGTACAATTTCCAAGCTCACCTAGGGTAAGATCTCTAGATTCACACCTATTGCTACTCCTACTAAAAACAAAAAGAAAACTATGTACAAGGGCTCCTCTCGAGTTCCATCCCAACACTTGACTCTCACCATGGATTCAGGAATCTTGAGGGGCCATTACTGGTTACAACCCAGAATGGTTGAAGAACTAAAAACTTATAAAATAGAAAATAAAGTAACTAATCTACTTGCATGAAAAATGAACAAATAAGTTTGATATCCATTAAACACACTATCTGTAACTTCTCATTACTAGAAACAAAAAAAAACAATACAATAATCTGGCATTGTGATTTCCTGTAGCTTCTCTTTTTTCTTCAATCTCTACTCTCTAGATCTCTACAACGAAGGCTTTTGATGTTATTAGTAACCATACTCTCATAGGAAACAACCCTAACGGTCCACTCATTCACAAGAATCTGTTTAGGAACTGTTACACTAACCATACTGTCCATAAAAGGCAAGATCCACTTTTCACAGGCAGTTATGACTGAATATTGCTGAGCAACAGTAATGCAAGCTGAGCTGTAGTGTTAACTCAGCTACAGTGTTAACTTTTCTTTAGTGTTAACTTGGCTTCACTGTTAACTCAGCTTTAGTGTTAACTTGGCTACAGTGTTAACTCAGCTTTAGTGTTTACTCGGCACTAGTGTAGGCTGAGTTGCTAGGCACTAGTGTATGCCGAGTGCCAGTGATACCAAGAAGCTTATCCAAAGTTCCCAATTCCTTGGTTGGATTTCTAGAGGCTTCCAAACTACCTCACACACACACACAACTAAAAGAGACCAACCAAGCAATCTATCTAGACATGGATTGACCTAGTCATATCCATCTTAGGGAAATAAAACAAATGACCTTCTAAGGTCCACACACACTCTCCTGACTTGGCTAGAGTTAGTACATGCAAGAAATAAGGAGCTAGGGGTTGAGTTAGGTGTGCTCCTGCAACATAATCCCCTAGAAAAAATAAAGGTTATTCCATCCTTGGATCAATGCCCAACCTCTTGAAGTTTGTTTCTCTGATCCAAGTAGCATCGACATCTTCTTTCCCATGTCATTTGACAAGGTGCTCCATATAGTCTTTATTCCTAGTCTTATTATAGACCCTTAAGTCTAGTATCTTTTCAGCTATCATAGATGGAGTAGGGGTTAATTTCATATCTTTTACCTCTTCTATTACCTCTTGAAGGTTCTGATCAGCATCTTGAATTGGTCCTTTGTATGCTATCAAATCTGCAATCTTGAAAACCAGTGACAACCCAATGTCTTCAGGAAGCTCCACCTTGTATGCTTATTTCCATACTTCGCAAGTATCTTACATCAACCTATTCTCTTCATATTTATCTTGTGAGGAACACCTTTCTACATCCTATTTTTGTTCAAGTGTACCATCACAAAGTCTCAAATCTGAACCTGAACATCCCTCTTTGTTGCATCCACCTTTTGCTCTACTTTTTCAGCATTTTCAATCAAATTCTTTCTCACACT
This sequence comes from Thuja plicata, assembly GCA_018584345.1. NCBI lineage: Eukaryota > Viridiplantae > Streptophyta > Pinopsida > Cupressales > Cupressaceae > Thuja > Thuja plicata. The sequence goes on along the minus strand of MU228533.1, from coordinate 994,331 downwards.
TTCATGTACTTCCCCCATTGAATGAGAAAATTCCTCAGCATATCCACTACCATGCATTCCTTCCTTCAATTCTCTAAGCTCAAAAATTCCTCTTGGTTGAAAGCCATAAAAATTTTCAAAAGGACTCTTACTAGTTGATCTGTTCACTGTATCATTATATGCATATTCAGATTGTCCAATGAGTTGGTCACATGACTCACCATACTCCTTTGTGAGACATCTTAGAAAGTTACCAAGACTTCTATTGACCACCTCTGTTTGGCCATCTATCTATGGATGGTAGGAAGATCCAAAAGACAAGTTAGTACTACGCTTTTGCCATAAGGTCTTCCAATAATGGCTCTTGAATTTGTTGTCTCTATCTGAAAAAATATTGAGGGGGAGTCCATGTATCCTCACCACTCCATTAAAAAATAACTGATCAATGTTACAAGCATCATGAATGGTTTTACAAGGTATAAAATGTGCCATCTTACTAAATCTATCTACAACAACAAAAATATTGTCATATCCCTGCCTTGTTCTTGGTAAACCAACTAAAAAATCCATGCTTATGCATTTCCATGGTCTGTTTGGGATTGGAAGTGGCTGATAAAGACCTACATTGGAAGATGTGCCCTTTTCTTTTTGACACAGTACACAACTCTCAACATACTATCTAACATCTCTATTCATTCTAGGCCAAAAAAGGAACCTAGTGACTAGCTCTTGAGTCTTACTGACTCCAAAATGACCTCTAAGTGCTATATTATGTTTTTCTTAGGTCAAATTATCTCTCATAGACCATTTAGGAACACAAATTTGACCTCCTTTATACAATAAATCATTCTGCAAAGTATATTAAAAAAACTCACCATGAAAGTTGTTTTTAAACTCTTTGCATACCTTGTAGATTTGGGAAAAATATTCATCTTCAGCATATAGGTCTTTGAAGATATCAATACCTATGTTTTGTAGCTAAACTTCTTGGACTATGAGCAACCTTCTTCTCAATGCGTCAGAAACTTTGTTTTGTACTTCCTTTTAATGCTTGATATTGAAAGTGTAGGCTTGTAGATACTCCACCCACTTCATGTGTTTGTTGCTAAGCTTGTCTTGAGAGTTAAGGAAGCTGAGAGGTTGGTTATCAATATACACTATCAAATCCTTTTTTAGCAAGTAGTGCCTCCACTTCTTGAGTGCTTGGACTAGAGCATACAACTCTAAGTCATAAGAAGAGTACTTCTTCTTTGCATCATTTAGCTTCTCACCATGGAAAGCTACTGGTCTTTCTTCTTGGCTTATGATAGCCCCAATGGCCACATTACTTGCATCACATTCTACTGTAAAAAGATTATCAAATCTTGGAAGAACTAGAGTAGGAAACTCTATGATATTCTCCTTGAGTGTTTCAAACCCTTTGTGAGCTTGTGGTGTCCATTAAAACTTTGTCTTCATCCCACCTCTAATGGTGTCTAACACAGGTGCACAAATCCCACTGAAATGTCTAATGAACTTTCTATAATACTGAGCTAAACCATGGAAACTTCTCACCTCAGTTTTAGCCTTGGGAGTAGGCCAACTTAGAATGGCATCCACCTTTTCTTGGTCCATTTTGAGGTTACCCTATGAAAAAATGAAACTGAGATATGCAAGCTCCTGCTTCTTGAAGTCACACTTCTCCAAATTGATCATTATCTTTTCATGATGCAATTTCTTGAAAAAAATTTCAAATGCCTAATATGCTCCTCCGTAGTTCTACTGAAAACTAAAATATCATCTAGGTAGACAACAACAAACTTACCATTGCATTATACCAATACCTCATTCATCAACCTCATAAAAGTCGAGGGAGCATTAGACAAACCAAATGGCATTATGAGCCATTCATACAAACCTTTTGTAGTTTTGAAGGTTGTCTTCCATTCATCTCCTTCAATAATTCTAATTTGGTGGTAGCCACTCTTAAGATCAATCTTTCTGAAGTACTTTTCCCCCCCTACACAGTCCATTAGGTCTTCAATTTTGGGTATTTGGAAACCTATACCTAATGGTGATTCTATTTATGGCTCTAGAATTAGTACAAAGTCTCCAAGCTCCTCCTTTCTTAGGTGTTGAAATAGTAGGGATTGCACATGGGCTTATGCTCTTTCTAATTAGACCTTGGTCTAATAACCCTCTAATTTGCTTAGCTATTTCCTCATTCTATTGAGGGCTCATCTTATAGGAAGCTTTCTTGGGTAAGGTATCTCCTAGAATGAAGTCAATCTTATGACTAACAAGTCTCTTAGGAGGTAGGGGAGTGGGCTGACCATCATTCACAATATCCTTATACTCTTCAAATATTTCTTTTACCTCATTTAGTATCTCTGCTTTCTTGACAACAACTTCATCTTTTGGGTTCTATACTAAAGAAAAACCAACTCCTTCTCCTTCTTCTTGATTTTGCAAGAACTACTTCTCACCAACCATGAGCACACTTGGACTTGATTTTTTCACATCTCCTTCTTCTATTAGTGACTTAATTTTGAAAGTCACCCCACCTTTCTTGAATGAGTATGCATTGTTGGTTCCATCATGCATGGCTTGGCTATCAAATTGCCATGGCCTTCCAAGTAGAAGGTGGCATGCATCCATGGGAAGAATGTCACATAGACCTCTGTGTTTATACTTTCCAATGGTGAATTCTACTCATTCTTGTTCTCCTACAAACACATGTTATCCTTTTTTGAGCCAAGTAACCTTGTATGGATTGTCATGTGGAATCCTTTTCAAATTTAACTTGGTGGCTTCCTCTTCACTAATGATATTATCAGTTGAGCCTAAATCAATAATAACTCTACACACCTTTCCTATAATCTTGCACTTCACTCTAAAGAGTGCTCTCCTTTGGCTTGGTTCTTCTTTGCTTGGCTTTGTGATTAAGGTCCTCCTTATCATGAGGTTCTCACCTTCTTCTAATTCTAATGGTACCTCAGATGACTTGCTACTACAACTTGATTCTTCTTGGACATATTTAACTCTTTTCCCACCTCCTTGAGAAGTAGAACCTTTTTCAGGGCACCGATATGCAGGATGTCCAAATTTCTGACAGTTGTAACACTTCATTGAAGAGAAGTAAGATCCTGTTCCTTGGTTATTAGTTCTTCCTCTTGAACTACTATTTGAACCTCTTCCATGGTTGTAACCACCTCTTGTGTTACTAGATTCTCCTTGATTCTTAGTGTGTTTAGACTCACTCTAATTTCTTCCTCCATATCCTCCTCTATGACCTCTACTATCTCTTCCTCTTCCTCTGCTATTTGAATCTTGCTTCTTCTCAAATTTTTCCTCCACTTTGAGGGCTAGCTAGTAACATTGGTGTACATTCTTGGGGTTTAAGAGACTAATTTCCTCTTGGATACTCCACTTGAGTCCATTTAAGTACCTATCCACTTTCAGGATTTCTTCTTCCGTCACATGCAACCTTAAGCATAGTTTGTGGAATTCTTCAGTGTAGGAATTGACTTCTAAATCTTTTTTTCTTAGATTCTATCTCTTTTTGTGCAACTGCACTTCAGAATCATCAAGAAGGTAATTTTCCTTCATTTCGGCCATCATACCTTTCCAAATGGTTATGGGGTTCTTTCCTTATTTTTCCCTCTCACCTTGGACAAACTTCCACCAAGTGAGAGCAGTTCCTCTCAACCTTGTCTTGGCTATTCTTACTTTCTAAGTTTCACTCAAATTATCATAGTCAAAGTGATTTTCAAGCTCTTCTATCCATTCCATGATTAATTCTGGTTCCATCTTGCCACTAAATAGAGGTACACCTTCTATGGACTTACCACTCATTTCCTTTAATGCTTTCAAGAATGGCTCTTCTTGAAGCACAAGGTCTGGCTCTGGAATAATGTCTTCCTCTGCCACTACTTTACCCTTTCCATCAACTTCTCTCATTCATTCACTGACTGCTACAGTCCTAAGTTGTACTTCTTCCAACTTAGTCACCATCTTAGCTAATTGTTCCTTCAGGACTCTATTCTCCTCCTTTTTCTCTTCCACATCTTTTGCGAGTTCCACATTGGTCACCATCTTGGATGAGTTGACTAATTTTTCTGTAGATAACATCCAAACAACATGCACCCAAATATTTTTGGGCTCTGATACCAATCTAACATGGACAGAAGTCTTGTTGCTGCTATAGAACTAGCTTGACCCTATTCTGAGATCTTTCTCCTAGATCACTTACGGTGTTCACAACCCTAAAATAAGGTAAGTCGCTCTCATATTTACCTCCTCTTCAAGACTCAGTCTGCATCAAAATGATTTTCATCTCCTCCTTTCTAAACCTACACAAATAAATTCATTCAACCAATGTTTTCATAACATTGTTCTCACTCTCTTCCCCAGCCGGACTATTTCCAAGCTCACCTAGGGTAAGATCTCCAGATTCACACCTGTTTCTACTACTACCAAAAACAAAAAGAAAACTATGTACAAGGGCTCCTCTCAAGTTCCATCCCAACACATGACTCTCACCATGGATTCAAGAATATCGAGGGGTCATTACTACTTACAACCTAGAACGGTTGAAGAACTAAAAACTTATAAAACATAAAATAAAGTAACTAATCTACTTGCATGCAAAATGAACAAAGAAGTTTGATATCCACTAAACACACTATCTGCAACTTCTCATTACTGGAAACAAAATAAAATAGTACAATAATCTGCCACTCCATGATTTCCTGTAGCTTCTCTTTTTTCTTCAATCTCAACTCTCCATATCTCTACAATGAAGGATTTTGATGTTATTAGTAACCATCCTCTCATAGGAAACAACCCTAACGGTCCACTCATTCACAAGAATCTCTTCAGGAACTGTTACACTAACCATACTATCTATAAATGACAAGATCCACTTTTCAGAGCTATGAATGAATATTGCCGAGCAATAGTAATGCAAGCCGAGCTGCAGTGTTAACTCAGCTACCGTGTTAACTTGGCTTCAGTATTAACTTGGCTTCAGTGTTAACTTTGCTATAGTGTTAACTCAGCTACAGTATTAACTCGGCTACACTGTTAACTCAGCACCAGTGTAGGCCAAGTTTCTAGGCACCAGTGTATGCCAAGTGCCAGTGATACCAAGCAGCTTATCGAAAGTTCCTGATGCCTTTGTTGGATTTCTAGAGGCTTCCAAACTACCTCACACACACACAACTAAAAGAAACCAACCAAGCAACCTATCTAGACATGGATTGACCTAGTCATATCCATCTTAGGGAAATAAAACAAATGACTTTCTAAGGTCCACACACACTCTTCTGACTTGGCTAGAGTCAGTACATGCCAGAAATACGGAGCTAAGGGTTGAGTTAGGTGTGCTCCTACACCATTTATCCTTACAACTTTTGTAGTTCTTGAAATCTTTCTTTTTTTTCAATTTGTTGAGATTTTTCTCATCTTTGTCTTCTTTGTTTAGACACTTTGCACCAATGTGACCAACCTCATTGCATGAAAAACAAATAAATGGTATTTTCCTTTGTACTTTCCTTTTGCGGCTCTTATTTAAAGTAATGCTTCAATGATGTAAAGATCTTCATCATCAAATTCATCATCACTGTCAATTTTGGTGTGCTTCCCTTTTGAGTAATTTAGCTTTGAATGCATACTCAAGATTTCTAGAGCTAGGAGAGTAATTGTAAAATTTGTCCATCTCAAAGGTTGTAAGCCTTCACACTAATGTATCCCAAGTTATATCATTATTGCACCTCATCTCTTGAATATCTAAAAATATAATAGCATAGATAGGAAGTAAAGTTCTTAGTACCTTGCTGACCACTATTGTATCTTCAATTATTCCAACTTTAGCTCTGATGGAACTCACAGTCTTCTTGATTCCTTCACTATATCTTGTAATGTCTAATCCTTCTTTCATTTTCATCTAGGTCAAATTGTCCTCTTAGACTTTCTTCTTTGGGTCTCATTACATTTTCATCTCCTCCATGAATGTCCTGTAATTTCTTCCACATATCATAGGATATAGGGCAGTCCTTGACTTCATCAAATTCTGTGTATCTCAGTGAAGAAGATATATCTTGATCATCATTATATTATGAAACTTCCATTCCATCATCTTTTCCACAGTCATATTCCCTATTGGTTCCACATATTTTATTTCCAAAAATTGCAAACCAACATCCCTGATAGTAGATAGATGTAGCTTCATCAGCTCTTTCCATGGTAGGAATTTGTCTTTGTTTAGCTTTGGGATCTCCCTTCTGTAAGACATCTCTGATCTTTAGCTCAGTTCATTAAATGGTCTCTGAAAGCACTTGAAGCTTTGATACCAATTGTTGGAAATGAGATAAGTAACTCAGAGGGGAGGGGTGAATTAGTTACTTCAAAACAAATCCTTTGTCCCTTAGATGTCTTAAATAATGTATCACTGTTACTCAGTTAATTAAGATATTCTTCTGTAACTCAGGTCTCAAAGCAATATTTATAATATCCAATGCAATTATACTTTAGTGATTAAGTGCAGAAACATAAATCATGAAACAAATAACATATATATAGGTGACACCAATATTTAACATGGAAAACCAACATGGGAAAAACCTCCAATGTAACTAGTTACTATTTTTCACTCTTCTAAAGTGAGCCCTATTTGGAGCCAACCCTGTAAAAGGTTACAATAACACACTATTAGGTGTGACGTTGTTAAAGGATTTAATTACCCTATGAGGAGTGGCCTTGTTAGAGGTCTTCAACATTTCAACATTGATTTTCTACCTTGTGAGAGGATTTACAAAAAGACTGTTAAGTCTACTATGTCAAGATATTTGAGATCACTGCTACAATTGTTAGAAAGTAACAATGAATTGACCTGTATGTGTAAGCAACTATCTTTACTGATTTAGATATTTATTATGATTATGAATTAATCCTTGCTGATTAGATATTCTATTGCAGCTCTGAGTGATCTATACTCAATCAGAATCCTATCTAATTTTTCCTTCACTATTCATGTCACAGAATTCCACACTTCTTCTTACACACACTCTTGCACTCATTCAATCCAAACTTGACGTATCATATATATGATGAGCCCTATCAAGTTGGATTGAATATACTTATAAATAATAAATCAAAATTTGGTCAGCTGGCATTGAATGCCCAACCATGGCTGAAATGCTCGAGTGACTCGGTCAACACTGAACTTCTTCAATACCCAACTGAACTTGGTCAACACTAAAACAACTCATTCTATTCACCAACTATGCTCGGTATTAATATATAAATTTGTATATAATAACTACATAAGTGTATATACATATGTAACATCAATGACAATACACAATTGAATAACTATCTTCAACAGGGAGATCCATTTGAAGCTATAGAAGAACATTTTTGCATATATTTTTAATTTCATGTAAGTTAGAGGAGTCTATTTGTACATACGTGTTTGTTTATATGATCTTTGTATAGTTTTTTGTATTTGGATCCCTACCTTTTCCATTTATATCAAATGGAGAGTATAAGGAAGTGAAAGATGTAATATTAATCTTAGGAGGACTATAGATTATTATATTTTTTAGTTTTGCAGCGTACACATATATTGGGGAATGTAATCTTTTCTACACCGACTAGATTTTGTGATGGATTTATAATATTATGGACTTGTTCCTAAGGGACAAGATCTGATATAATTTGAATATATGTCTTATCTTGTGTAATATTGTAAGGTTTTTTTAGTGTGAACGAGATTTTGTGCTTCATATGTATGAGTGGAATGCGAAAAACATGTTGCAAATTTGTTGTAAATAATATATGATGATAATAAAATGTTGAAACTCTCAATTTATTCCTTATTTTCTTATTTATTTCATTATTTTATATTGGATGCAAGGTTTTTATTGATCTCCTTGAGGTTTCTCCATCCTATACTATTTTATAAATATTGAGTCTCATTACCAGATTCTTTTATCTAGTATCCCCTATTTGACTTCCCCATAATTCTCTCAATAAAGCCAATATTTATGGATATTTAACTTTAGGAATCCATACCTCATCATCCCTGTTTGTTAGAGGAGGCTAGAACTTAGATCCCCAAACCCTAGTCCCTCGAGTAACACTTTTATTTGACAGTTTATTGCATATTTGCATAATATTGGTTAAGTTTCCTTACTTTCACAACATAAAAATTTAATGCAATGGAATCCAAATCTGAAGTACCAGATGTAAAACCACAATTTGCACTCCAGACCCTATCTGGAAAGAGATCTAAATTAGATATACTAATGTAGAAGACCCCTATGACCATGAAGTACATCCATCATGGAAAGATTAGGATCTCTAAGCTAGAGAATAAGGTGTAGGATATTATAGATACATACATTAGTGACATTGATTTGAAAGCTATCAAAATCGCAATAGAGAATTTTCCTCCCAGATTTCACTTCTATAGGGAACTCAATGCATTCAAAATTCTTCAAGAAGATTCCTTCCAAAAATCACTCATCTTCATAGATGATCTGGACCCTGCATTCCAACTACTCTAAGGCCACAAAGAGGTGCACCCAATGAGATAATAGGGACATTGTCGACTTTTACACAGATAAAATGCACATTTTCCTCTACCTCTCAAATTGGTTAAAGCCCATGACCATCACCAAAGATGTAATGTGGGCCAAGTTCCTGAGGGAGGAAACCATGAAAAAAAGGTACCTGAATGACTAACTCATTCACCTACAGAAAGATGGATCCAAAATGGTTGATATAATCCCATGCTCTGACTTCCTCCTTCCCATCTAGGGAATGATAATAATGCTAATCCTCATCTATGTGAAGCTAAATATGAGACATTATCAGCCCTAGATGTATTACTTCATTGTTGCAATCATCAATGACACCACTATTTTTTTTGGGACTAAATAATTTCAGAAATCTTGAATAAGTAGCTCGTCACCGTCAAGGACTCCAAGCTGTCCTACATGAGTACTTGATATGGAATCTAGTGTGTACCTAAAATAAATGGAAGTGATGTATATTAGAGAAGAATAAACTTAAGATTAAAGACAAAAATAATAATAAGCTTGAGACTACAAAGTTCTCTTGAATCAACAAGAGAAGTTCCAAAGGAAATGATTAGAATTGAAGAAAAGACAAGTGGACCTACAAAAGAAAATTCAAGAGGATAGGAGGAAGATAGAAGAAAGGAAGGGAGGTAAATGTCTACCTCCCAAGAGATAGAAGATACATGGGTAAAAAATCTACCTCCACCACAATGGTTGATATATGGATTCAAAATAAAGCAGCGGGAAGAGTACATCATGCCTTCACTGTAAGAGACAATGGTTGGACTAACGGCCCAAAAAATGCCAAAAAGGCCCGAACCATTTTTTATACTCGAGGGAAATGATAAAGGAGATATGTTAGCCAATATTTCAACACCAAATCCAAATATGGATGCATATGAGGTCTCTACCATGGATTGCTAGACCACTGAGATCAATCTCAAGAAGAGAAATAAATAAAGTGAGATCATTAACCTAGATGACACCATCGGAACAATGTGTTTGAGGATTATAAAAGAGTATTAAAAAAATAAATATTTGAAGGCCAGATTGGTCACCCATAAAATAGTTTTGAGGGAGTTAGCCACTATCACCTCCTCCATGGGTCCTAGCACATCCCATCTAGATTTTATTCCCCAGGTAGAGTGGACAATATAGGGAAAGGCCAGAGTAAAGGAAAAATAGATGGAAGATAAACTATAGGAGATTCATTGCTTCCTCTTTGGGTCCATTTTACACTATTTGATGTAGCTACAACCCCCAAGGATATGACATATATTAAAGGTGGGTGAGATGAAGAGTTGGGCAAGTATAAAGATTATATAGAATATTTGAAGCCAATTGCCTTAATGAATAGAAATAACTCCGTGTTGTAGACATCCTTGGGTACATAGTTGAAAGGGCCAAAAATATATTAGTAAAGCATTCATATGGGCTATATAAGCACACTGCCAATTTTTCTTCTTACATTACCCATTTCACAGGTTTAGACCCCACGATAGTGGAAGGAAATACAATTTTGGATAAATTATTAGTTGGGTTTTTGATAAGAAGACTGAGAATAATGTCACAACCTCTGAGGAATCCAATAAGGAGGTAATAAATTGTTTCCTCCATTTAATTTTGAACACTCATGATGCTTGAGTGATTACAAAGTGAGTGCATACAAAGATCACCCCAACCAAAGATGTCGTACTAGATGAAAAAAACTAGATCTAGTAGGTGGACACTCCCAACATAAAAAAATAATAGTAGAGTGCGTACAAATATACAAGACTCATTAGATTTAGAAGAAATATGAGGTCATAGATCCTAAAGAGTTTACAATTCCAACATTCTTCCATTCTTTATTAATTTATTCTTTCCAGATGTCATTGTTAGAACCTACTCACCTAGGACTGATAGACAGTTGCCCATGATATAATTTCTATGGTCTGCAGTGTAAGAAATAAGTTATTTGCGCATTCTTATAAAAGAGATATGATGGGTGCAATGGAAATTATCCAAGTGTTAAATAATTCTTGCATTGGGTGTCATTCCCCTATTTATAAAATGGTACAAGTAGTTGAGATTCAAAAAATTTGGTGATCTAGCATTAATAAGCCAAGTCCTAGGTCTAGATAAAGTACCCCTGACATCTGAAGACTTGAACAATAGTTGAAATCCCCCTAGGATGCAGATCACTACTTACCCTGATCTCTTCGTCCCTCTTATCTCTTTCACTCTTTTCAAGGTTGTAAACTATTGTACATATTGTAAAAAGTTTTAAATAATGTAAATAGTATATATAAATATTGTAAATAATTATAGTTGGGGTTTGGATAGGGTAGAAACCCTATAAGTATACATTTTTGGGCCATGTCAAGAGTCCACAAAGTTAATTACTTTAAGGCACCATAGTAATAGAAATTTTATAGTTTTCTCTGCTCTCATACTCTTAGCATTTAAAGAATTTACTTTCCTACTCCCCTGGAGCCTTGTATGCATGAAACAATGATGGATGGATTATATTATCTATTATCAAAGGAAGATAAATATAATTTCATCAAATTTGAGGATCTTTCTTTATATTGGTAAAGACTATATCATTTTATTTTATTTTGCTTTATTTAGGAGTGTTGAATGAAATTTGTGTCTTATTGGCAATGAATCTTACTTTTCTTGTGTATAATGGTTGATGATCATGTATGATAATGATTTTTACTATTTGTATTGATTAAAGTTGATAGTGTAAATAGTAAAGTGTTTATAGGTAGATTAATTCTTCTTTTAGCTCTATTCTATCTTTTAAAGTTTCTTTTTAAAGGTTTTCCTAATGTTCATTTTTAGTACATCTTGTGTGTTGGAAATTTCATAAAACCAGAAAGCCCCTTGAACAAAGAGTTATATGCCCAACTCAATTAGACCAATATTATTGCAACCTGATAAAAAGGTGCAGGGAGGAAAGGGAAAATGTTTCTCCCTTCTCCTTTGTTAGGTGAAGTTTGATAGTTAGTATGTGCATCAGGTTCATCTCAAACACTGTTGATATCCCTACACAAGAGTTCCCTCAGCATGAGCTAGCACGAGAAGGAGTGTCTCAAGGTTCTTTCTTACCACCCACCAACTCACATATGAGAAATTATTGTAGCCAATAAATCTAACATCTAAGGTCATTTTCTACAATTATATTTGAAATAATCCTTAGATCCACCCTAAATAAAGGAGAAATCATAGAGCTATGGCCTCTTGTCCAAGCTAAGATAACTAATATAAAAGGTGAAGCTTTGACCTCCTATATGAAGCTCATTCGTATCATAAATATCCCAATCTAGCCTAGTTTAGGAAGAGCCACCTTGAAAACTCATTTAATTACCAAATCTCTCACAATTTATTACTTAAACCAAAATCATTCCCCTTTAGGATAAATTGCAGATGTAATTCATGACCTCCCAAAAAACCTTGAGAAAATTTTCCTAAAATATGAACTTAATAGTTCTCAGACCATAAATAAATATTTATAGGCCTTTAACGATTCCCTTTTCCATCACTAGATTGAGCATGAGGATGTCTACTAATGTTTTTTCCTCTAATATTTGTTGTAAACTACAATTGAAAAAAAATGTATATTTCCATTAATATCAAACCTTAATTGGTAAGACAGTTTTGTATCTTGTATATTGTCATATTAATTGATTGGCGAAGAAGATTTGAAAGGAAGAGATAACAAGATGACTTGGTGAAATAGTTGAGTTATGTGGAACTACAATGGGTAATTGATGAGATTGTACCTTGAAAAGGTAATAAATTATTTATATTAAGTCTAAGTGAAGTTTTGATGACTACAAGATTAGTCTTGACAGAGTAATAGAGCAGAACATTAAGGAACTTAAGTTTGTGCCGAGTGATGCGAGTGTCAACCAAGAACTAGTACATGCCAAGAAAATTTAGTGTCGAACAAGCATCGGTATTTACCGAGGATCATTAAATTACAAATTTATCCAGTGATGACCAAGCAGAAGAACACAATGATGATTGAGTAACAGTATTTTGAAAGTTTGAGAGATATTTGACATCCCAGCTGACATTGTTGATTTCTTGGGATATATGAAGTTTGTTGGAGATAAGGATAATCATTGTGGAGAATTAAATGAGAATTTAATATATTTTTAACCATTTTTATGTATGGATTCAAGAAGGATTTTTGAGGTGTATTCTATAATGTAGATGGAAACAAAATGTTGGAAGGATTTATTGGATCTGACCAAACCCTAAGATTTATGGTGATATATAAGAGGAAAAATATCAAGCTACCTAATCAGAGAGGTATAAGATTAACCTAATTATAGGTTATATGTGTGTATGGTAGAGGTTAATTCAGTTGAATGGAAAATCTAAGAAGAAGGAAGAAAAGGCTGAAGAGAGCAGTATCAGACTACACAATGGTGATTGCTTGAAGGATCTCCAAGAAAATTTGAGAAAAGAAATGATAATGGAGGCCAATCAGTGAATTAGCATTTGAGCTATAATTGGATCTATATTGGCAAAGTGATTTGTATGTTTTAGATCAAAATTTTTTGTTACTTTCTAACCATTGTATGAGTGGAAAAATCCATTTAAACAAAGTTGACCTAATAGTGATATTGTAAATCCTTTAATCAAGGTGACATTCTAATGGAATGGTCTAAGCCCTTTAACAAGGCTCACTTTTAATAGGGTGATTAAATCCTTTTACAGGGTCACATTTAATAGTATCTATTGTAACTTTTAACAGGGTTGTCTCCTCACAGAGCTCACTTCACAAGAGTGAAAAATTGGTAGCATGTTACTGGATATTTTCCATATTGGGATTCCATGTTAAATCCAAGTTTCATACTTGTATGAATGATATTTGATGTGTTGTATTGTTACAAGTTTTATATTTTACAAGTTGATTACTTTAGGATAGTGGACTGCAAGTTTATGTTACTAATTATATGCTATAGAGACCAAGTAGATTATTGTGTGGATCTGAGTTGGTTAAAGTGTTTGAAAGTTCAATTGGTACATCTTGACCTATGATAACTTATTCACCCCCTCTCAGTTATTCTAAATCATTTTAAAAATTGGTATTAGAGCTATTGTGGTGCTTCTAGAGAAATTTTTTAAGGTACTTGAAGCTAAAGATCAAGATATATAAAAAGGAGGTACTGAGGCTTAACAAAGTGAACTTCCCTGCATGGAAAAGTTTGGTGAAGTTACACCTAGATGGAATTGGAGAAGAAACAAAATATTTTGTGGAAAATGATTACATAACAGTGCCTATAGCTATGACATCTCAGAAGATGAAAGAAAAAAGAGAACACAACCAAGCAATATTGGAGATTGCATTAGTCTTAAGCTATTCTGCCTTCAAATCCCAATTAACTCTTCAAAAATCAAGGAAAGGAAAAGAAAGATGTATGAATAGTGAAAATTACACTTCTGATCAATATATTGATTAACTTGAAGCACTTAAAGCTAGAAGACTATCGAGAGGAAAAGAAAAATTCAAATGTAAACTTCCTATAATCCATTTTTCATGTAACAAAGTTGGCCATATTACATCAAGATGCCTTGAAAGGAATGACAAGGATGATAGAAGAGAAATAAAGTAAAAAGAAAAAAGGGATGACAACTTGATTTCAGAAGGTATAAGGACTATAAGGAAAAAGGTAAGAAATCTTGCTATATTGCTAAAGAAGAAACTGATAGCGAATCTGATAAATCTGATGCCAGTGATATAGAAGTTGTTTATGTTGCTATGAAAGATGATTTAGATTAAGATGATAAAAATGCACTAATTTCATATATGAGTAAAGGTGATAGATGGATAATTGATAGTGGTTTATCACATCACATGACTAGTGATAAAAGTAAATTTGAAACCTTAAGCTATTGCCTAGGTGGTACTGTTAAGTTTGGTAATGACAAACCATGTCCTATGAAAGGAAAAGGATCAATAAAAATGATTGATAAGACCACATATTGTAATGCTTATTGGGTTGAAAGACTAAATTGTAATTTTTTGAGTTTCATCAGAGAAAAGATAAATATTTGCTGCTACTAGTGAACTAATAGGAAGTGGATAACATACAAGAGGTAATTTTTTCTATCTAGATTTATCTTATGGGACATGTTTGTTTGCATAATATAATGATATATGGTTATGACATAAGAGGTTATTGAAAGGAAACTCAGGTGCGGAAATAGCTTCCTACGCTAATCTCTATAGGAAAGTATTATGCAAATTCTTTTAAATCCTTACAATTTCAGATTCGTTAACTACTTTAACAAAGATATTGCAACCACATACCATGCATACAAAAAATAGAGAATGACACAATGATTTACCCTGGGGAAAACCTTTCGGTAAAAAACCCCAGCACTCCAAAACCTGCACAATGTATTGATCAAAACTATTAAAGCTTACAATACACTTGCAATGCAAGTTCTTTCAGAAGATTTCAAAACCCTTGAAGACAAATCACGGTAGCATAAAACGTTCCAAAAATACACTCGCATATCTTTTCTTCACAACCCTAAAAAATGCTTATATCATGCACTTCACTTTTTAGGGCTACTCCCAAAGATAACCGTAGTAGGGTTTTACCATTCTCTGAGAAAATAGGAAACCCAAAATATTTTTCGAGCTGATGCCCCGAATCCCACGATTGGGGAAGAGTGTATAGTACTCAAATTTATCAATTGCCACATGTCTTCACCTTTCATTGAATCTTCCTGACATAGCTCTTACGTGTCATAGGAATCCGTCATAACCATTTTAGCCATGATCTCCTTACACACAATTCAAGAT
>MU228533.1:952377-974676 GCA_018584345.1 Thuja plicata | reverse complement strand
AGCACTCCAAAACCTGCACAATGTATTGATCAAAACTATTACAGCTTACAATACACTTGCAATGCAAGTTCTTTCAGAAGATTTCAAAACCCTTGAAGACAAATCACGGAAGCATAAAACGTTCCAAAAATACACTCGCATCTCTTTTCTTTGCAACCCTAAAAAATGCTTATATCATGCGCTTCACTTTTTATGGCTACTCCCAAAGATAACCGTAGTAGGGTTTTACCATTCTCCGAGAAAATAGGAAACCCAAAAATGTTTTCAGGCCGATGCCCTGAACCCCACGATTGGGGAAGAGTGTATAGTACTCAAATTTATCAGTTGCCACATGTCTTCACCTGTCATTGAATCTTCCTGACATAGCTCTTACGTGTCATAGAAATCCGTCATAACCATTTTAGCCATGATCTCCTTACACACAATTCAAGATGCCGACGCATCAACATTATTTGCAAGTAATACTTTTAACAAAACAAATAATAAGAATAGGAATTATCCAAGGTTGAGACACCTTATTCCTAACAGTTATATCATGTGAGATTTGACAATTGGGTAAACATTAGTAAGATGAAAAGAGTAAGAGGATTACCAAGATTGAAGAAACCTGATAATGTTATGTGTAATCAATGTCAATTGGGCAAAATGACAAAGTCTAGTTCTAAGAGAAAAAACTATACTGCTGATGATATTTTGGAATTGGTTCATACTTAACTTTACGGAACTATTGTTGTGCAAAGCTACTGAGGTGATAAATATTTCATACTATTTGTTGATGATTACTCTAGAATGATGTCTGTAATGTTTCTCAAAGAAAAATCTGACACTTTTCAGTTGTTTAAGTGGTATTTGGAAAAAGTTCAAAAAGAGACAAGTAAGAGCTTGAGATGTGTGAGATCTGACTGAGGAGGAGATTTAATATCTAATGAGTTAAAATTATTCTACAATGATAGAATAATTAAATTACAAATGTCTACTCCAAGGAATCCTCCACAGAATGACATAGCTGAGGGAAGGAATATATCAATAATGGATTGTGCTAGAAAACCAATGATAGAAAATAATGTTGCACAAAAGTACTGGAGAGATTTTGTAAGTACAATAGTCTATACATTGAACTAAGTACAAGTCAAGAAAGGTATAGATATTACACCTTATGAGTTATGGTATGGTTATGCACCTAATGTAAAATATTTTATATATTTTGGGAGAAAATGTTATATATTGAAGGATGATAGAAATGGAAAACTTGATGCTAAGAGTGATGAAGGCATATTCCTAGGTTATTCGACTAAGAACAAAGCATATAAGTGTTTGAATTCTAACACTAAGAAAGTTGTGGAAAGTGAAATTTTTTAGAATTTATTAATGTGTAGAAACTAATGAAGTGGAATGAAAGAAAGAACCTAAAGACTACAGATCTTTCATTTATTTGAACGAATGAGATCCCAACAATTTTCCTGAACCGGGAAAAGAACTTGTCAAACAATAGAATGATGTCACTGAGAAACAACAAGAAAATGGCAAGTTACATAAAGAATTTGTCGAGCAACAAGAGGGAACTAGCGAGGAGTATAAGAATGAAACTGAGACACAAAATGAACCTGAAATTAACTTTGATGATGAATCTAAGGAAGAAAAACAAAAGAAAAGGAGGCTATAGCCTACACTGGAAAAGTATGTAAGAATACATCATAAGCCAGATCAAATTATTGGAGATAAAGATTCAGAGGTCCTGAAAAGAAGCAAATTGAAAAATCATACATGCTTATTATGTGAATCTGAGCCTAAATCAGTAAAAGATCCTTTGGATAATGAAGACTGGATACAAACCATGAATGAAGAGATTGAGAAAATAGAGAAGAACAAAACCTAGAATCTAGTAGCTAGACGAAAGGACAAGAATGTTATTGGAACCAAGTGGGTATTTGGAAATAAGGTGAATGAACATGGAGAAGTTTTAAGAAATAAGGGTAGAATAGTATGCAAAGGTTATGCACAAGAAGAAGGCATTAACTAAGGTGAGACATTTTCTCTAGTTGCTACATTGGAACGTGTTAGAACTTTATTGGCTTATGTGGCTTACAATGTAGTCAAAGTATATCAAATGGATGTCAAATCAACATTTATGAATGGAATACTAGAAGAATACATATACATTGAAAAAGATGAAGGATTTGTTGATTCAAGAAAGAAGAATATATTTTGAAAGATACATAAAGTGTTGTGTGGATTGCAGCAAGCCCCCATTTCATGGTATGAGATATTACACAATTACTTAGTTAAGATTGGATTTACAAGGACAAATGACAACAATAATGTGTAGTTAAAGTATGAAAAAAGCTAATAGGATGTTGTTAGCTGAAATATTTGTTGATGATATCATATTTGGAAGATAGGATGCTCTGTGCCCAACATTTTCAAATGTGATGCAAACTGAATTTGAGATGTCTATGTTTGGAGAAATCAAATTCTTTGTTGGTTTGCAAGTATATCAGATGAAAAAATGTATGTACATTACTCAATCTAAATATATCAAGGAGATACTAAATTTTTTTGGCATGTAGGACTCCAGACCCGTCAGTACTCCCATGGATACTGGACATAAAGTATCCAAGATTGATGAGATAGCTAAAGTAAATCAAACCCTATATAGATCAATGATTGGAAAACTAAAATATGTTGTTCATTCCATACCAGATATTACATTAGCATTTGGGATTGTTTCAATAGTTTATGAAAATCCTAAGATAATCATATGATGGTAGTGAAAAGGATTCTGACATATTTGAAAGGAATAGAGGACTATGGATTATATTACAACAAGAATGAGAAGTTTGAACTGAAATTTTACAAAAATGTGGATTGGGCAGGTAATCTTGATGACAAAAAGAGTACAAGTGGTGGCACATTTTGTCTAGGAAAGAGATTAGTCTCTTAGACAAGTAAGAAACAAAACTATATATCTCAATCTACAAAAAAATTTGAATATGTTGCAGGAGCAGTGAATTGTTCAAACATAGTGTGGATCAAGAAATTTTTGAAAGGTATGAAGGAAGAAATCACTGAACTAGTTATTTTTTGTGATAACACTAGTGCTATTAATATTTCAAAGAACCCTGTGATGCATACAAAGACCAAACATATTTCTATCAAGTATCATTACTTGAGAGAGCTTCTACAAGACAAACAAGTAAGACTTGAATATGTAAATACAAAGAAAGAGTTGGAATATATATTTACAAAGGATTTACCTAAGGATTCTCATGAGTAAGAGACAAGTTAGGGGTGATTACCCTAGCTGAGACTAACTAAGATGACATGGAGTGGTTGCATCAAATATTTTACATAGAATATCTAAAAGATTGATGCAAAAGGTGGTCACACTTTAGGAGTTTCCTAAAGCTGTAAAATGTAAAGAAAAATATGTTGGTCACTCAAAAGCAAGATGACAGAGGGAGCATAGAATTCAGAAACCTAACCCAGTAATATCTACATGATGAATATGTATGTCGTTTGCATTGTTGTCAGAGAGGGAGATATACTATGAGAGAAATATAAAGAGGGAGATATTAAGAAAACAAAGAGGTAAATATATCATTGAGGGAGAAATATGTGTATTGGAGAGAATCAGAATGAAGCTAAGGACATTAATGAAAATATGTTTAGAAAACATAATTTTTGGATGGTTTGGGAACCTTGCATGTGTTGTTTGTTTACATGTGTTTTTCATCAATGCAAAACACAGAGATTATTGGAAACTAGAATTGAAACAATTATTATATTTCCATTGATGTCAAACCTTAAGTGGTAAGAGAGTTTCTATCTTGCAAAGTTCCATATTCATTGATTGATGAAGAAGATTTTAAAAGAACACATAAGAAGAATACCTGGAGAAATGGTTGAGTTATATGGAACTAAAATGGGTACTTGATGAGATTGCATCTTGACAAGGTAATATATTGTTTATCTTAAGTCTAAGTGAAGTTTTGATGACTAGAAGAGTCTTGATCAAGTAACATAGCAGAGGATTAAGGAACTTAAGTTTGTACCAAGTGATGTGAGTGTCAACCAAGTGCGAGTATGCGCTAAGATAATTTAGTGTCGATCGGGCATCAGTATTTACCAAGAATTAGTAAATTACTAAGTTATCTAGTGATGAACAAGTAGAAGAACCTAGTGATGAGTGAGTGACAATACTTTCACAATTGGAGAGAGATTTGAGATCCCACCTGACATAGTTAATTTTTTAGGATATGTGAAGTTTTTTGGAGATAATGATGATCATTGTGGAGAATTAAATGAGCATTTAATATATGTTTAACCATTTTTATCTATGGATTCAAGAAGGAGTTTTGAGGTGTATTCTACAATGGATATGGAAACTAAATGTTGGAAGAATTCATTGGATCTGAGAAAACCATAAGATTTATGGTGATGATTAAGTGACAAAAGATAGAGCTACCTGATCAATGAGGTATAAGATTAACCTAATTGTAGGTTATATGTGTGTATGGTGGAGGTTAATTCAATTGATTGGAAAATTTAAGAAGGAAGAAAAGGCTGAAGACAATAGTATAGGACTGCACAATGGTGATTTCTTGAAGGATTTCCAAGAAGATCTAAGAAAAGAAATGATAATGGAGGCCAATAAGTGAATTAGCATTTGAGCTATAATTGGATCCATATTTTCAAAGTGACTTGTATGTTTCAGATCACAATTTTTGTTACTTTCCAACCATTGTATGAGTTGCAAAATCTTTTGAAACAAGTTTGAACTAAAAATCATATTGCAAATCCTCTTGTCAAGGTGACATACTAATGGAATGGTCTAAGCCCTCTTACAAGGCTTACTTTTAATAGGGTGATTAAATAATTTAACTGGGTCACATTTAATATTGTGTATTGTAACCTTTAACAGGGTTGGATCCTCACCAAACTTATTTTAGAAGAGTGAAAATTGGTAGCATGTTACTGTTGGTTTTTCCCATATTGGGTTTCCATGTTAAATCCAAGTGTCATACTTTAGTGAATTATATTTGATGTGATGTATTGTTAAGATTTTTATATTCTACAAGTTTATTTTATTGATTATATACTATAGAGACTTAGTGGATTATTGAGTGGATCTGAGTTGGTTAAAGTGTTTGAAAGTTCAATTGGTACATATGGACCTAGGATAACTGATTCACCCCCCTCTCAGTTATTCAGAATAATTCTAATAGTCCTTAGATTTAAATGAATTCTATTTTTATCTTTCACTTCCTACATAATCAATCACAGTTTGTAGGTGATGGAAAATTCCTTCCTGCTACATTTAGAGGTCTAGGTCCACCTTTTAATCCTATATCATAATTACACTTCTATTTGAAAATAACCTAATGAACACATGCCCATTTCAATACCATGTTCCAGCGAGTGTACAAATAGTTAGTGGTTCATGTCACTAGCATTTAGGTGGTATAAATCCAAACCTATCTTAGATCCATTGAACCCTAGATCATAATACCAAAAATCCAGATTGAGATACCCTTTCCAAGGTTTATGCCCTATCCCTTCTAATAAATAATTATCTAAATCAAACCCCTCGGCAAAATGGAAATAGTATACCCATCAACATGCAACCTGAGGCTTACTATCATATGGTTGGGTTTAACCCTAGTTTCCTCATGGGTGCCTGAGGTTGAGCTTGATGCCCTAGTACATGCCCAATCATGTGGAACAAATGAACTTAGTGCTTGAATAACCATAGTCATAAAACAAGCCCACAAAACCCTTGGATCTAGGAAATATTTTCTTCTAAACTGGTAACTTTAGCCAGATTGCCTCCCACTGTGGCCCATGTCGGTGTAGCCAATCAAGCCTAGTTCTCATTCACCTATCATAAAATGTAGCATGTAACTAAAGAGATGGATTCCATTAAAAATATGGTGACTTAGGTTATATATGAACATAACAAGATTAAAATCATACCCAATGATACCTATAATCCTAGTCCCCCACAACAATAGAGCAATTACCAGGGACAACAAAACTATCATAATTATGGGTAATGATACAACAACAACCACCAATGGAATACTACACCCAATGATAGTGGGGTGCACCCATCCTAATAGGATCCATGGTGTGTGTGTACCCTACTAACATAATGAATCTAGTGGATTTTGATCCCCTACCTAACTAGTGTAGGTTGCATGATACATTAGGTCACTCTGACATGAATTTTTCCCAAATGGAGAATATTATCAGGATCACTCATTCTAATAGAAAACCTAACCCAAAGAAATCCTCCCCCACACCTCTAGAGAGCATAATAATTTATTTCACTTGTTAGATCCTCTATGTCCTCTCAGAAGAGGATGGTGAGCTTGATGAGGCTTAATACAAGTCTTAGGCCTTCTAAACTACTAGGGCACCCTACAACTTGCAGAGATAGAAAAAGTTACACTTTACCATTTCAATTCCACCAAGGGATACTCAGATACCCTCAGACCCCAATGCCAACAATAAAAATCCTCCCCTTAGGAGACCCTCATGCTCTTCATCATGACCTAACCATGGGAAGGTAACCAAGGTTCCAAAAGAGAGGTATGATGTTACTAAAATTATAGAGGACACAACACGACCATGTTCCTCATGGAGGTAATAAAAATTTGTCCCAAATAAAAAGAGGTACTCCTCAAATACTTTGATCAACCAAAACCCCATCTCCATAAAAGTAAGATGGTGACCTTTGACAATAATAATGCAAAAATATATAGGGGTAATACCAAGAATCCTCCTTCAATTCTTAGCCTGATAGTTTATGTGAAGAACTAATAAAACTTCCTAGTGGACTCCATAGCATCAAGGAATTTCATGCCCCTCTCCATATACATAAAAATTGGGTTAAAACCCATTAAAATAAATGGAGTAGTGGTCCAACCTAATAAAAACCAAGTCAATATGGTTGGGGAACTTAAGAAAGTGCAAATCCAACTCACTTTGGAGCCCCCCATATTGAGTTTCATAGTCATCCAAGTCATATAAATCCCCGAAACCTATGGCATTATCCTAAGTCAAAACTTTTCTAGGTCCCCAAATGGGTATATCTCAATTGACTTTTCCCACTTATGGCTACCATGGAGGGGAGAGGTCAACCATATCATGATCAAAAGTGAGCCCAAGATGAAACAAATTATCACTAATTACAAGAAGACAATTGAAGTATCCTATCCCCAGGTTGAGCCTGACCTTTACAAGGTTATGGATATCCTCACTCTAGACATTTTATGGGAAGGAGTATCTCTATTAGATGACGCTTTGAAAACCCAAAGAATCCAAGGCCTAGTCTTGTGGTTACATCATGATATCCAAGTGCTTGGTGCCAATGCCTCTCCCATGACCCTCCTTTCACCATGATGGTTTTGAGTGCATTTACAAGGGAATTATAAAATTACTTATGAAGTGTGCCTAGCCACTATCATTGACTTACTCCCCTCTAAGGTGGAGGGTGGTCAAATTGAAGATAGGCAACCACTCAATCTAGGCTCACCAACAATTACATAAATTGAAGAGTTCTTTCTATGAGAATTGTTCTAGGTTCCCCCTTCAAAAGTTACATAAAATCCATTGGCTCGAATTATTAAATTACCTATACCTACTGTTAATCCTATGATTGTGGAAACTTCCAAAAATGACATATGAAACTTAAAATTAGACAAATATAGGTACAAAAATGTTAGAGGGGTAGGTTTTGAGATAATAAACCCCAAAGGAAAGTCTTTCATCACTTTTTATAGAATTTAGTTTTAATGCACCAACGACGTGACTAAGTATGAGGCCCTAGTGTTAGGTGCCTAACTCACTCTTGAGAAAGGAGTCACCCACCTTTGGGTGTTGAGGAAATTAGAACTAGTTTTTAAATAATTCTGGAGTCTCTATTAATGTCATTAAAGATTATTAGTAGCTTGCTGAAATACAGTTGGGAGCATAATTAAAGACATTAATGCCTTAGATATTGATCTAATTCTATACAAGTGTAACTATATTATTTAAGACCTAATGGTGGCTTCTAGTACCTTAGAACCCATGGTAGGTTCCCAACTCTGAATATTTTTTAGTTTATCTAGTCTCACTCCCTATTGTCCCAGATAATATTACCCATATCTAGGTATTTAAAGATGAAAAGAACATCCTCTCCTTCTTGGCCAACATGGGTATAATCAAAGATCAGATGATAGAAGAAAAGGAACATGATAAGGGGTAGGCTGATGAGGATGGTATCATACACTTCCCTACCAATACCATTCCTAAGGTCATGGTAGTCTTCAAAAGGATCTTTGACTCTGATCTCCATATCAACAAAAATCTTCCCCCGCCTTTGGATTGGGGAAAATATGAAAAGATAAAGGTTGGTAAAGATGGAGAACAAAAATTTGTATTCATAGGAACCTCATGTTTACCTAAAGAAAAAGAGAAGATCCTCAAGGCCTTCAAATAGTATATCAATTTTGTAGCATGGGGATATGAGTACCTCAAGATATATGACACTTTCATCATTATACACACTATTCCACTCAAACCATATGTTAATCCTTTTAGGAAAAATTTGAGGCTTGAGAACCCCCTGAATAAATCCCTAATCTTCTACGAGGTAAAAAAACTGTTCTCCACAAGGATTATCTTACAAATCCCACATCCCACTTGGGAGGCTAACTTGGTTCTAATATGGCAGAAGAGTACTGATGAGATAAGATTATGAATAGACTTTTGAAATGTTAGTAATGATTCTAAGTAAGTCAACCACCATATTCCTCCACTTGATGAGGTGCTAAAAATTATAAATGGATCCTAAATTATGTCCTTCATAGATAGTTACACTAGATACAATCTAATCATGGTAAACAATGAGGACTAAATCAAAATGGTTGTCACCACTAAATGTGGCACATTTTCCTACCAAAGGATTCATTTTGGTCCTATTAAAACTAGTGCCACATTCCAAAGCAACAGGGACATAGCCTTTAAGGAGATATTCAATAAGTGCACCATCATCTACATAGATAATTTGATGGATTTCTCTCAGGACAATTACACATTGTTCATCTATCAAAGTTCTTCGATAGATTACACATGTTTAGAAACTTCCTCACCCCCAATAAGTGCATATTCAAGGTCATGGAGGGAAGGATAATTTGTCACATAATTTCTAAAAAGTGGATATCCATTGATCCTAACTGAGTAGAGGCATTTGGAAAGTTGTAGATGCTCGAGAGTAAAAAGGAAATGAGGTCTTTATTTGGGAAGATCAATTTTGTCTGAGGGTTCATTAGTACATTCATTGAAGTAGTAAAACCCATTAATGAGATGATGAAAGGGATGCTAATATATAGTGGATCTAAATAAAGAACTCTATAGTGGAAGCCCCAATTCTTGTTATCCCAAACTAAACCCTTCCCTTTCACATATATTCATTTGCTTCCTTACACACCACTACTATAGTTTTGTCCTAGAGAAAAGATGAGGATAAAAAATGCAATGCTTCAATAAGATTCCCCTTTAAGAATGTAGAAATATGATACTCCACTTTGGAAAATAAATATTTCTCCCTAGTCAAGGCAGTTAAAAAATTTAGACACTATATCCTAAGGAGTAAGGTATATGTCATTATGTTTGATCAAGATGTCAAATCGTTACTGATTCAAAATAAACCAGGAGAATGCTTAGGAAAATAGATGAATATTCTCCAAGAATTTAATCTTGAAATGTAACCCACGAGGTTAGTCAGAGGAGAAGGTCTTTCATAGTTTATGGTTGAAGTGGGTCCACAAATTGAATGTCAACACTACATAGTTAACTCCTTCACCTAAGACCCCTATTACGCAAATTTGATCTACATATTGCTTAACAAATGGTGTGTGGAAGGACTTAGTCCCACAAAATTATATTCTCTTAGGCATAAGAGCACCCATTTCATGATAAGGATGAAACTTTGTTCCACTATAACTATGAAGGTATCTATTTAGATGCCTAGATAAAAAAAACAAGAAAAAATGGTAGAAAAGTTTCATGCACAGTTCATAACTAGGTACGCTCTATCAATACCACTGATCACAAAATCCTTGGGGCTATTTAATATTGGCCCCAAATATTTACTGATGTCCATGAAAATATTATACATTTTCATACTTTTCATACAATTGGTTCTAGAGAGGAAAAATTCACAATGACCCTTCATCTAGTATATGAGGTGAAGCACTTTTCCCAATAGGCTCTGGCCTTCATCAGCATGGTCAACCCTAACTCCTATATGGTTGATAAGTTCATCCTTAGCACAAAATTTTTTTATATGGGGTGGACTAAGGACATTTCTCCAAAAAATAGTACCATAAATATGGTCATTCGGTTCCTTGAGGACCATATTTTTTACCAGATTTTGGATGCCCTTTGCTTTAGTATATGACAAAGGTTCTTCTTTTTTATCAGCCAAGATTACCCAATGGACATATCAATACAAGGTTAACCTTAAATTCTCATCCAACTACTAATCTTAGGGGAATGGAGTGGCAAAGTCCACCAACAAGAACCTCTTGAGGTCATGAGGAATGAAATCCCTAAGACTAGCACCTTAAATTGAAGTATACCTTATAGGTGGATTGAAATCAAATCAAAGTTTCCTTAGGGACTTCCCCATACTACCTCATGTATGGCCAGAACACCATTTTCCCTATGAACCTACAAATACCCATTTTTGAATTCATGCAAGAGTTTGATAATGAATAAACCACTATGGAGGTATTCCTGCTTAACTTTCATTGAGTAGAAGAATCAAAGGATAATGTCGTCCAACACATAAAAAAACATCAAGCCATTGTTAAACACTGGTTTGACAAAATATATTAGTTCAAGGTCTTTAAAGTTTTTGACCTCATTCTATTGTGGCATAAGGCCCTGGAAAAGAAAGGAGATTATAAAAAAATCCATCAAATATAGTTGGCACCATAACAAATTGCCAAAATATGTGGTTCCAACACATACTACATCAACTCTCTAATTAGAGCACTTATTCCATTTATATTCAATAGGTATTCCCTCAAGAACTCTTTTGAGTAAGGATGGAAGGTTCCTTCCCATGTATTCTATGCCCAGTTCTATTTTATGTATAGTGGTCCTTCCCTATAAATGTCTCATGTGTTGTTTTTTCTCTATTTGTATATTATTTTATAGTTTCCCCTTGTACATTTGTCCTTGTAAGTATTAATTGGTTCTATTTTGTTTTCCTTTTTTCCCTTTTAGTTATTTAGGAACATGTGTGTATGACATAACATATGGTATACTAAAAAGGGATACTCACCTTGTGAAATTTTGAACTCTATGATCTGTAGTTCAGTTGTCACAATAGGGCCTACATCCATCTAGGGTTTACTTAACATAGTGATGACAGGTGAAGATAGGACAACACTAAATATGTATAGGTCTAAGTCTCCCCAAATCACTCACAAAGAATGAAGAAAAGAATACATAATATTTACCCTAGGGAAGAGATCAATGGCACTCAAGCTTGGCCTATGAAGAATAAAGCTTATGAACTACGATGGGAACATGGGTTCCCTTTTCTTCAAAATAATTGTAAAATTGTTGACCTAGTGAAAGAAGTATCACTAGTTCAAGAAACATTGTAAATCCCAGTGAAAGAAGTACCCATTTTCCTATAAAAAAATGTTATTATATATCAAAGGATGGAAAAATTGGGTGCTCATTGCATGATGGCTATAGTTGGTAAAATAGGGCATGTGTGTGAATGAAATCTCTCTTCTTCCTAAATGATCCAAGTAAATCAAAAGGGATTCTTTTCAAAATAAACACCTAAAAAGGTCTATCAAGGAATTCTCCAAAATTTAGTAATCTCAACCTATTTGAAATCTCAATTAATATTATGAAATATTGCCTTGAATTATAGTAGTTTTTGGTATCTAAAGATTGTAGTAGATTTTTGAATTCTAAAATGCACAAGACATTTTTCCTAGCAAGTCACCATTTTTTATGCCTTACATACTCTTCCCTACATATATCCTCCAAGGAATATGCTGGGTCCCCTTCTTTTTTTTTCCCAGCTTTGACACAAATACAATCCACAACATCCTTCACCACCCAAACTGATGTAAGTTGACAACCATGAGTGAAGATGTAGCACTGGCTAAGTACCTCAAGGAGGAGACCATGATAAAATGTATCTAAACAACAAATAGCTTGTTCACCAATAGAAGGATGAAGCCAAAAATAGCATAATCCCACTCTTTGACTTCCTCCTCATTCAATGAATGATAACAATGTTGAACCGTATCTTTGGGAAGCGAGATGTGAGAAAATACTAGCCCTAGATGTATTACTTCCTTTCCTTGATACTCAGCGACACCATTTCTAACTGGGCCAAGATAATTTTTGATAGCCTAAACAAGCATCTCCTCATGATCATGGACTCAAAGTTGTTATAAATAACACCATATGTTGTTTGGATGGTGGAAAGACTAAAGGAAAGAGAAAGATTAGAGAAGCATGGAACAAATTTGAGAGACATAAAGAACAATAAGTTACATACCATGAAGTACTCTTGAAAAAAAAAGCGGAGCTCCAAAGGAAAGAAGAAGAAAAGTAAAGACAAGTGGACCTATGAAAGAAAATTGAAGAGGAAAGGAGGAAGATAGAAGAAGCAACTCACCAAAAGAAATTGGTCAATGAAGTAGTGCAAAAGAAGTTGCAGGATGATATCCTCTAGAAGATTTTTGAGGCCACTAATAAAAGACTGGATCAATCATAGAATAGAGAGGATGAATATGATAAATAGTATGGAAGGAGGAAGAAAAATAATCAAGTAAAAACTATATAGTTAAGAATGACCATAACCTCATAGTAAGAAGTCTTTCCCTCTCAACCATAAAAACCCGTCTCAACCACCAATGATAGAGTAACGCAAGAACCATTTTTTTTGCACAAATACAAGGGTGGGGAGGTATAATGTCAACCTCATGGGACAAAAAAAATGTAGAAGTTAGTGGGATTAAAAATAAATAAACTAGAAGGGTACATCATGCCCTCACTGTAGGAGATCATGGCTAGACTGATGGCACTAAAGATGGCCAAAAAGGCCCAAACCCTTTTTTATACCTAGAGAAACTATAAAGGATAGGTGGTAGTTGATATTTCTATGTATTATTTAGAAGGGAATACATCTAAGGTCAACAAAATGGATTACTATACTTCCTAGATAAATCTTGGGAAGAGAAATAAGTGGAATGGGAGCTTTAATCTTGATGATGACACTATGAAAATACTATTGGAGATTTGTTTCTGTACAATTGATTGATTGTATATTTGTCATTGATGATAACATATAATACACAGTAGTGATTCTATATGTACTTATCAGAATGATGATATCAAGCCTTGCGTGGTTATATACATCTTGTAGACATGTTTATTATGTTATGTTCATACATGCAGATCCATATATGATGTTTCAGTCAAGTTGTGTAATTCTGTTATTGGGAGTTACAGTTCTGGAAGAGTATCTATTCAGAGCCGACGTATTTAATGCATTTCTTGAGTTTCCCCTATCTTAAGGATATACATGTATATATTCATGATTAGTTATGAGTTGATGATAGTTATCTAAATGTGCCTAATGTGTTTCAAGAAGATTGAAAAGTTAGAGTTAATTTGGTGAGGCTGACTTAGTGAAGCGTCACGTTTGTTCATTTTGTGTTGCGCAAACTTAATATTGTTTGCATGCTTAGTTAAGCTAACAAAGATGTTGTTGAAGTGTTTCCAAGAGCCAACATGACCCTCTACTTTAAATAAGATACTTATAGCAGTTAGTTTGTAAATCCAAAGTGTGAATGATACGAAAAGAGACAAAAAATGTACAGAGTAGAATATCAGTTGTGGTTCATTCATCACAAGTCTATGTGAAGAAGTAGTAGAATATTATAATACATTGGAACTAATCAAGATAGTAGGTCTACTCTACATTTCATCATCAGATATAGTGCTATCTTTTCTATAGAAGGTTGTAGCCTTCACCATTGAAGCAGTGAGCTTTTGGACAGTGAGTCCTCACCCCTAACAGGGTTATTTGTAAAAGACTCCTAAGAGGGTCAGACCCTTAACCAGGTCACTATACTTATTGCATTGTAAATTACAACTCCTAACAGGGTTGAAATATTTTCTAAAAGGGATTACTATAAACAAGTATAGTTCATTGTGGGTGCTAATTCCTATTGGGATTTTTACCATTTGGTTTCCTCATAATCAAATTGTGTGTTACAGTGTACTGTGTTATTTGAATGTGCATTTAATTTATTGTATTCTAAAGTTAAGAAGAAAGAAAGAAGTAAAGTTACTGATAACTGATTCACCCCCCCATCTCATTTATCCTTTGGGACTATTCTAACAATTGGTATCAGAGCCAAGTGCCTTGGAGAAGAAGCCTAACATCTTAAGGTAGATCAGATGTCTTACTTCAAAAAAGAGAGTCCTAAGTTCCATGGAGAAAATTATCTGGACTGGAAAAACAAAATGATAACACATCTACAGTGTTTTGGCTTTGACATCTTTGAGATACCTACACAAGAAGTTGTTATTCCATCTCTAAAAGACCTTGTAAAGGATGATGCTACTAGTAGACAAAAGGAGACGTTTACCAATAATGAAATTGCTAAAGAAGCCCTAATCAGCGCCCTATCCAACAATGAATTTTCTAAGATCAAGAAAATTGACAGAGCATACACCATATGGAAGTATTTAGAAGATATGTTTGAAGGAGATATTCAAGTAAAGAATGCGCACAAGAAGACATGGAAAAAGAGATACAATAGTCTTGAGATGTTACCTGAAGAGAACATTAGAGTCTAAAATCAAAGGAAAATGAAGTAGTCTCTGGAATCAGAAACAATGGCGGAGAAATATCAGAAGAAGATACAATGGACAAGTTGTTAACTACCTTAACATTAGACTATGAAAACAATATAATTATTCTAGAGGAAACCATGCAATTATCACAAGACTTCAAGAGAGATACTTTGATTAGAAAAATCTATTCATTTGAGATATCAAGATTGAAGACTGAACCTAAAAGTGAAACTGCTTTCAAAGCCTCAGTCCATGGTAAGAAATCCTTACACATCTCTAGCCATAATGAGAAAGAAGAAATTGATGAAGAAATAGAACATATAATTTCTATGATTGCTAAAAGAGAAAAGAAAGGAAAATATGAAGGAAAGCTTCCATTCAAATTTTTTCCATGCAACAAGATTGGTCACTTTGCATCTAAGTGTCCTACAAGAGTCAAGAAGTTTAGATCTGATTACAAACCTAAATATAAGAAGGAATGTTATCATGCTGAAGAAGGTGTAACTGATGAAAATTTAGGAGAGGATGAAATTGGATTCATTTTCCTTAGAGACATGGAAAATTTGCTTGAGGAAATGGACATTGCAGATGAAAAGGAAGAACAAGAGTTAGCCCTAATTTCCAAAGCAAACATCATAATTGATTGGATCATTGACAGTGGATGCTCTCATAATCACAGGTGACAAAGACAAATTTTTTAATTTAGACAAATACAAAGGTGGTATGGTTATATTTGGAGATAACACTCCTAAACCTATCATAGGAAAAGGCTCTATCACTTTGTATGGAAAGAACAAGAGAGATGATGTTCTATATGTTGATGGATTACATCATAACTTGCTAAGTGTTGGACAGCTACTTGACAAAGGTTATCATTTGGAGCTCAAAGAAAAAAAGTGCATCATTAACAACAAGGATGGAGACATGATTGCATTAGGCTCCAAAACAAAAGGTAATGTCTTTCATCTCAATTCAGATGTAAGTTGTTTTGTTGAAAAAGTGGATGATAGTTGGTTATGGCACAAGAGACTCTGTCATATAAATTTTGATTACATACTAAAGATAAGTAATGTCAAGGTAGTCAGAGACCTTCCAAGTATTGCTAGACCTATTGACACAATGTGCAGGGAATGTGTTATGGGAAAGCATGTAAGGAGTTCTTTCAAAAGAAAGCAGAACTCAGCTAAAAACAAATTGGACCTAGTGCATACAGATTTATGTGGTCCTACCCAAACAAGATCATAGTATGGAGAAAGGTATTTAATTTTTTTTGTTGATGATTTTTCAAGGATGATGTGGGTTGTGTTTTTAAAAGAGAAGTTAGAAGCCTTTGAGAAGTTCAAAATATTCAAAGCTAAGGTTGAGAATGAATCTAGATTAAAATTGTAATGTCTGAGATCAGATAGAGGAGGAGAGTTCACGTCTGATCAGTTTTATGACTACTGTGAAGAACATGGAATCAAAAGATAGTGTAGTGCTCCCATAACCCCACAACAAAATGGGATTGCAGAAAGGAGGAAAATGATTATACTTGATACAACATACACTATGATGATTGAAGGAAAAGTTGAACACACATATTGGAGAGATGCAATAAATACAACAGTCTATACTATCAACATAACTCAATTGAGGCTAGGCGTAGATAAGACACCCTATGAAATTTGGTTTGGTAATGTACCTATAGTGAAATATTTCAGAATCTTTGGTAGCAAGTGCTACATCAAGAGAGATGATGGTGTTGGTAAGTTTGATGCCAGGAGTAATGAAGGTATTTTCCTTGGCTACTCTACAAAAAGCAAAGCATATAGATGTTTCAATTTGAGATTGAATAAGATAATTGAAAGTACTCATGTAAAAATTGATGAAAATTTCATGGTCCAAGAAAGGTAGTATGAATATGCATAGGTATGATTGAAGATGAACCTAGGCCTAACAGTAAAGATACTATTATTAAAGAAATGTTTGATTGCATTCATGTTTCATGTATTGAACCTGAATCAAGCAGAGAAGATCATAGATTACAAAAGAAGAAGTCAAACCTAAGGTTTCTAAATTCACATCTAGATACCACTCTAAATATGACATCATTGGAGATTAGAGCAGGAGCATTTTGACCAGATCAAAAGCAAAAAGTCTATCAATGGATGAAGAGGTATTCTTACTTTCATAGATTGAACCCTTAAGTGTTGAAGATGCTTGTAATGATTCTAATTGGAAGAATGCAATGAAAGAAGAATTAGATCAGATCATTAAGAATGATACATGCGAATTGGTTCCTAGACCCAGTGAAAAAATGTGATTGGAACAAAGTTGATATTCAGAAACAAGATGAATGAAGAAGGTACAATAGTAAGAAACAAAGCAAGATTGGTTTGTAAAGGATATGCGCATAGAGAACAAATAGACCAAACTGATACATTTTCCCCTGTGAGTAGACTGGAAGCCATAAAATTATTCTTGGCCTATGCAACATTCAAAAACTTTAAACTTTATCAAATGGATGTAAAATCAACTTTTCCAAATGGTGACTTGAAGGAAGAAGTCTACATAAAATAGCCTGAAGGATTTAATCTTTCAGATAAACCAACCATGGTATGCAGATTGAAGAAAACACTCTATGGTCTTAAATAGCCCCCAAGAGCTTGGTATGAGAGACTTGATGGTTATCTTACCAAGATTGGATTCAAGAAAGGTGCAGCAGATTGTAACCTATTCACAAGAGAGACACCAAATGGATTACTACTAGTTGCATTATTTGTTGATGACATTATCTTTGGAGGTAATGCCAATCTAAGTGCAAAATTTGCAAAAGGAATGCAAAATGAATTTGAAATGACCATGATTGGTCCTATAAAATACTTTGTGCAACTAAATGCAAAACGGATAGATAAAGGTATATTCATTAATCAGTCAAAATATGTGAAGGAAATATTGAATAACTTCAAGATGGAAGACTGTAAGCCAGTATGCACCCCTATGATAACAGGAAGAAAGCTTTCAAAAGATGATGATTCCACAATAGTTGATAAGAAATTATACAAATCTATGATTGGAAAACTCATTTATCTAACTCAATCTAGACCTAACATATCTAATGCAATTGGAATTTTTGGAAGATTTGAAGCGAAACCCAAGCAGAATCACCTAATGAAAGTCAAGAGGATATTCAGATATCTAAAGGGAGCTATAAACTATGGTTTATGGTATCCTAAATCAGAGAATGTACAACTTCATGTGTATACAGATGCAGATTGGGTAGGATGTATTGATGATAGGAAGAGTACTTCAGGAGGAGCAATATTTCTTGGAGATAGGTTGGTTTCTTGGATAAGCAAGAAGCAGAACTGTATTTCTTAGTCAACAACAAAAGCTGAATATGTTGCACCAACACTGGATTGCTCAACTATGGTTTGGATCAAGCAGATGGTTAAAGACTTTGGTATTCAAGTTGACTATCCTATTGTAATTCACTGTGATAACACTATAATTATTAACATGTCTAAGAACCCTTTGATGCACGCAAATAAAAAACACATAGAGATCAAGTACCATTTTCTAAGAGAAAAGGTTGCAGACAAAGAAGTGAAATTGGACTATGTGAGCACCAAAGAACAGTTGGCAGATATTTTCACAAAACCTTTAGCAAAAGATACTTTTGAGTATCTCAGGGAGAAGTTGAGAGTAATTCCCTCTTCTGAGTCTGATTAGATAAACTAGCAAGACCATCAATCCTTAGTGAGTGATGAATGGTTGACTACTCTACTTCTGGTGTAGTACCTGTGCTTAATGGTTTATGGCACCCTTTTCCATTGATGTCAAAGGGGGAGTATATAGTAAAGGGGAGCATATACTCTGGGGGAGTATAAAAATAGTCAGAAGAACTGAAGCAATGTAGAGGAATCTTTGATGAGGATATTGAGAAGATTGTAAAAGATAGAAGACACCATGTGCTGAATATTTTTTTAATATCATATGTTGCCATCAATGTCAAAGGGGGAGATTGTTGGAGATTTGTTTCTATGTAGTTGATTGATTGTATGTTTGTCGTTGACGACAACATATAATACACAGTAGTGATTCTATATGTACTTATCAGAATGATGATATCAAGCATTGCATGGTTGGATACATGTTGTAGACATGTTTATTATGTTATTTTCTTACACAGATACAGATATGATGTTTCAGTCACATTGTGTAATTCTGTTATTGGCAGTTACAGTTCTGGAAGAGTATCTTTTCAGAGCCGATGTATTTAACATGTTTCTTGAGTTGCACCTATCTTCCATATATGCGTGTTTATATTCATGATTATTTATGAGTTGATGATAGTTATCTAAAGGTGCCTAACATGTTTCAATAAGATTGCAAAGTTAGAGTTAATTTGGTGAGGCTGACATAGTGAAGCGTCGGGTCTGTTCAGTTTGTGTTGCGTGGAATTAATATTGTTTGCATGCTTAGTTAAGCTGAAAAAGATGTTATTGAAGTGTTTCCAAGAGTCGACATGACCCTCTACTTTAAAGAAGATACTTATAGTACTTCGTTTGTAAACAAAAAGTGTGAATGATACAAAAAGAGACATAAAATGTACAGAGCAGAATATCAGTTGTGGTTCACTCATCAAGAGTCTATGTGAAGAAGTAGTAGAAGATTATAATCCATTGGAATTGATCAAGATAGTAGGTCTACTCTACATTTCATCATCAAATATAGTGCATCTGTGTTCTACAGAAGGTTGTATCCTTCACCATTGAAGCCGTGAGCTTTTGAACAGTGGGTCCTCACCCCTAATAGGGTTATTTGTAAAAGACTCCTAATAGGGTTAGACCCTTAACCAGGTCACTATACTTATTGCATTGTAAATTAAAACTCCTAACAGGGTTGAAAATTCTTCTAACATGGATTACTATAAACAAGTATAGTTCATTGTGGGTGCTAATTCCCACCGGGGTTTTTATCATTTGGTTTCCCCGTAATCAAATTGTGTGTTGTCTACTATGTTATCTGAATGTTCATTTACTTTATTGTATTCTAAAGTTAAGAATAAAGAAAGAAGTAAAGTTACTGATAACTGATTCACCCCCCCCCCCCTCTCAGTTATCCTTTGGGACTATTCTAACAAATACACAAGAAGATTGTAAAATAATATCAAAACAAGAAACATTTGAAGGACACATTAATTTCCTATNAATAAAGAAAGAAGTAAAGTTACTGATAACTGATTCCCCCCCCCCCCCCTCTCAGTTATCCTTTGGGACTATTCTAACAAATACACAAGAAGATTGTAAAATAATATCAAAACAAGAAACATTTGAAGGACACATTAATTTCCTATAAAATAGGTTTGGAGGAGTTGGCCACTTTTTTCTCTTCTACGAGTCCTAGCTTGACTCCTCTATGTTTTATCCCTGATTGGAGCATGATTATTTATGGGTGATGAAGTGAAATGCCATAGTAATGGACAAATTGATTATAGATCAATTATAGGAGATATGTGGCCTCTTCACAGTGTCCCTTGTACACTATTTTGATGTGGCTATGACCCTCAAGGAAATAAAAAATAGTATAGGTGGGTGGGATGTAGAATTGGCCAAGTATGAGGATTATATAGAAGATTTGAAGCCAATTCTATTGACAAACATAGAAGAACTCCGTGCTACAAACATCCTAGGGGACGATTCTGATAAATACATAGGCTTAAAATTTTGGAATCTCTCCTTCATGGTGAACATATTTAAAAGGGAAAAAATATAGAGATGAATCATTATATTGGGTTACATAAGCCCACAACTAGTTTTTATTATTACATTACCCATGTCATAGGTTTAGACCCCACAATGAGAGAAGGACATACAATTTTGGATACTTTATTAGATGGTTTTGATGACAAGGATAATAATAAGCTTTAGCCCTCCCAAAAATTCAATAAGGATCTAATGAATTGTTCCCCAGAATTAATTTTCAACACTCATGATGCCCAAGTGGCTGTAAAGTGAATCCATACCAAGACTTTCCCAGTGAAAGATTCCCTATTGGATGTGAAATATCGAATCTAGTGGGTGGACGGTTCGACTATATAAGATTCAAAATAATCCACCTATGGGATGATGAAATTACACATCCCCCTAAAATTTTATTCTATTCTTTGGAATTTAAAGGACTCTGGGGTCCTGGATCCTGAAGATTGTACAATTGTAACATTCTTCTGTTATTTTTTTATTTATTCTTTCAAGATGTTAGCATCAAATCCTACTGATAGAGGACCAAAATATTTCCATACACACAATAAATGCTTAAGTATCTAGTGTTAGAGATGGATGATGTATAGGTTCTTCTAAAAAATATGTGATGTTTGAGATGGGCCTTCCATAAGTGTTACCTACTTCCTATCTTGGATTTTTCTACCCTATTTATGTCATGGTATAGGTAGTTGAGATTCAAACAATTTGTTGATCTAACATTAATGTGCCAAGTTTGAGTTTTAGAAAAAGTAAACCTAATAGCCAAAGACTTGTGTTCTACTGGACATCTTCTTGGGATTTGCATTATAGCTTCTCCTTATTCCTTCATCCCTCCTCTCTCTTTCTAAAATTTTGAGGTTTTAAACTACTATAAATATTCTAAAAAGTTGTAAATAATATGAACAATGTATGTAAATATTGTAAATAATTATAGTTATAGTTTATAGAGGGAGAAATCCCTATAAGTATATAATTTTGGGCTATTTCAATGGTTTTCAAATTTGATTATTTTTTGAAACCTTGGTAATAGAAGTTAGCTAGTTTTCTCTGCTCTCATACTCTTAGTATTCAACATTTACTTTCAAGCTCCCCTATAGCCTTCTATGCACAAACCGGTGATGGGTGGACTATATTATCCATAATAAAAGGAAGATAAATAGATTTGAAGAAACTTTCAGCATATTTCTTATTATTGGTAAAGAATGTATCAATTAAATCGATCAGATTTCCACAATCCATTGAATTAGAGTTGAGTTTCGGGTTTTTGATTGTGTGTGTTTTTAAGCATCAACATTTCAGATCACACTCCGTGATCCATCATCAAGATGAGAGAGAAATAAGGAAAAAATAATAAGATGCAGACTAGGCCTCACTCAAAGGATAAAAGAAGGGCTGGGGTGAGAAAGAGGGCACAGTAAACAAGGGGGAAGAAAGATGACTACCAAGGGTAAAAAACAAAACAATAATAATAATAATAATAATAATAATAATAATAATAATAATAATAATAAAACAACAAGGACCACAAATTAAAAGTGCAAAACAAAGGACTTAAAAGAGAAAGAAAAATCAAAAAAATGAAAAAAGACAAAGAAAAGAAGAAAGAAGAACCAAAAAATAAAAGACACACACACACACACACACACACACACACAGATATATC
>MU228533.1:922331-947514 GCA_018584345.1 Thuja plicata | reverse complement strand
TTTCTATCTTTTTTTCATTTTTTTCATTTTATTTTCTCTTTTAAGTCCTTTGTTTTGTGTTTTTAATTCGTGGTCCTTGTTGTATTATTATTATTATTATTATTATCTTCTTTATTATTGTTTTCTTTTTTACCCTTGGTAGTCATCTTTCTTACCCCTTGTTTACCGTGCCCTCTTTCGCACCCTAACCCTTCTTTTATCCTTTGAGTGAGGCCTAGTCTGCATCTTATTATTTTTTCCTTATTTCTCTCTCATCCTAATGATGGATCACGAAGTGTGATCCGAAACGTTGATGCTTAAAAACACACAGTATCAAAAACCAGAAACTCAGCTCTAAAGAATGTATCATTAATTTTTTTCATTGTCCTTTACTTAGGAGTGTTGAATAAAATTTTTGCCTTATTGGGAATGAATCTTACTGCTCTTGTGTATAATGGTTGATGATCATGAATGCTAGGGATTTTTAATATTTAAATTGAGTAATGTTGTTAGTGTAAATGGTAAACTAATTATAGGTAGATTTTTTCTTTTATATCTGTTATATATTTTGAACTTTCCTTTTAAATTTTATCCTGATAATAATTTTTAGGAAATAGTAAGTGTGTCGAAACCTTCATAAAACCAGTAGGCCCCTTGAAATGATAGTTGTATGCCCAAATCAGTTAGCCAAAACATGTCATTAGCCAATAACCAAGTGCTTGGGAGGAAAGTGGAAACTCTTATCCCTTATCCTCTTTCAACTATAGTTGGCTGGTTAGCACATGCATCTGGTTCATCTCAAACACTGTCGATAACCCTGCACAAGAGTTGGCTCAATAATTCATACTTAGTATTCATTTTTTGTGTCCAAGGACTTTATCACTCACCACATGGGTTTCCTTGTTGATTCTTCTCTTTTTCCATGATTGTCTATTCTCTACTCTTTATGCTTTGTGGAGCTATGTTCTTTGAGCTATATTTTTTTTTGTCTCTAGAGGCACTTTTGTGAGTTTTCTTACCCATCTTGTTTGTTTCATTCCCTTTTCTCTTAAGTTCTAATGATAAATAACACCATAAATAATTAGGTAGTTTTTTGGATGCTAACAAAGGTTTAGGAATACGGTGTTACACCTATAAATTTATTTGCTTCATAGTTTGTAAAATCCTATGAGCAATTTCAGTTTGTGTATGTCATGCAATCATTGCAAATGATTAGACAATCTCTCTTTGAGATATTTTATTGGGAAACCTAGTTGACTTCTATATACTTCCATATTAGACATAAATGTATACCAAGGTAGTCACAAATTTTTTTTTGTGATGTATTGATTCCAATCCTCCTTGTTTTATCTTCCAAATTCTTCAGTAGTATTTGATAGTCGAGATGCTCCTGCATCAATGTGAGAATAAAATATTTAAATTTGTACCACAGAGTATTATAGAAACTTTCATAACCTAGTTCATGTAAGAGAAGAATTCATTATAATGAAATAAAAATTGTGAAC
This sequence comes from Thuja plicata, assembly GCA_018584345.1. Classification (NCBI taxonomy): domain Eukaryota; kingdom Viridiplantae; phylum Streptophyta; class Pinopsida; order Cupressales; family Cupressaceae; genus Thuja; species Thuja plicata. The sequence goes on along the minus strand of MU228533.1, from coordinate 946,030 downwards.
CCTGAATTTAAGATTATGGCATAAAATAAATATTTAGTAGATATGATATATTATTTTTAAGGTTCCTACAATGATAGATACAAATCTTATGTATTGTAAAAATGAGTTTTATACGAGCCTATATTTTGTATCCTACTTTGATATATGTGTGTGTATGAGGAATTCTTCAAAATATGTTGGGATAAAAAGTAAACATGCAAACATTAGTGGGTTAGCCCATGAAGATATCAAAACATGTAATAACTTGAAAACAACAAGAAATCCTGCATAACATTAGATTAAGTATAAAACAAGTTTTTGCACCCTATTTAGACTTATTTGATTTGTTTATAAAAGGAAATGTGGATGTTCTCCCTCTCAAATACACAAATGGAAAATCCACAAATTAAGATGCTTGTTTAATTGTGGATGAAAAAAAAGAATGAAAAGCTAATGGATAACGAAATAGCTCAAGAAATAGAATCAAGAAGCTAGTCTCAAGATTTACATAATGATGAAATGGAAATGCAATGCTAAACTAAGATAGTATGCAAGATGAAAGAAAGATTCATTTATCAGGTTATCCTAGCATATGATATCTAAATGAATTAACAAAAGAACAAAGAACATGAAAGAAAACTAAGAGATTCTAGAGCTAAAATAAGATGATAACAATGCATAAATATGAGAGATCAAATGCAAGAGGAGAAGGCCTCTATTTATAGATTTTTTTGATGGAAGAAAAGGGCTTGGATGAGGTGGCACCTATGTGGCATCCACATAGGAGCCACATAAGGAACACATAGACTTGGTAAAGAGGTCAATTTTGAGCATTTAAAGCTTGAGTGGCTCAAGGTTTTCTCACACATGTTTGAGAAACCTTGGAGAAAGGAGTGAGGGACAAGGTTGTAAGAGCATTTAAGGAAGTTTTCTGACTTCCTTGGCTCAATTTTCTCACACATGTATGAGCATATCATTAGGACTAAAAAGGTTAGGAATCACCTTTTAAGTATGATTAGAGTGTGGTTAAGTGGTGGAGTAGGTTCATTAAGAGGAATAGGTAGGGTAGGGTAGGGTAGGGTAGGGTAGGAGTAGAGTAGGCCTCTAGGTAGGATTAATAGGTCTTCAAGCAAGGCTTAGATTAAATATTCATGTTAGATTCAAATTTAATCTTGGTTCGAGGAATAATGAATATGGAGGATTTTAATAAATATAAATTGATTAAAAGGGGAATTGTGAGGAAATTTATTTAAATAAAATACATTAGGATAGTATTTAGATTGTATGTAAATACTAAGGAAGAAACTATTTAATTAATTAAATTAAATAGTTAGTTGATTAAAGGGTAAGTACAATAATTAAATTAATATTTTTGGACATTTGTATGATGCTTGGTTGGTCCCAATCTTCCAATTAGAGTGAATGAGGGGAAGGTAAATCAAGTTAATGGTGAGTTGGTTGAGGATAGAGTTAAACATGAATGTTTCATCATCAAGGATATCTTCCTAGGCTCTTACAAATTTCTCTTCCAAGATATCTTCAACTTTGACCATTTCACCAAGGGTATTACAATAGGTATAGGCTTTTGCATTTGTTCCCCAATTGGCACGGAGTCCAAAACCCAATACTGGACTTCTTTGCACACAGGGAGTCTCAATGGGAGCCTTCATTCCACCCTCCTTGTGACCTAAGAGGCCTCCCTAGTAATTCCACCTCTCTGTTCCTAGATTGTGGGAGTATGGTTATTTATTCTTGAAATAACTTGGGAGGTTTTTGTCAGGGGCCTGAAGATCCCAATATAACCATATATTGATGTCAGGTTCCAATTACTTGATATTTAAGATGTCATGGGACATGAATGTGGAGGAGCCTAATGTTTTTTGTTGTGGCTCACTTTCTTCTGGTAATTCTTCATCGGATGGGCATCCTTGTGTGTTTAGGTCCATAGGTAGGGCCCAATTGCAAATGTGTTTGATATGGTATATTCACTACAACCCATGTTGTTGATCTTGAAAGTAGAGAGAAAGGATGAGAGAATATTTTCTTGATCAGTGTAGGATTTGGAAGAACTGGCAATAGAAGTACCAATGTCAATTCCAAGACAATGACTTGAATTTCTGGAAGGAGGTTTCCAACACAAGAAAGCATGTGAAGGGATATGGATCTGCACAGATGGTGATTTCAATACCATTGTGTGGGAATTTGATGCACTGAAGGAAGGTGAAGGGAATGACCTTCAAGGAGTGGATCCATAGGCATCCAAGGAGGATATTGAAGGGGAGGTCAAGATCAATAATGTGGTAGATTGTATTTTGAACTTTTGGGCCCAACTAGATGGGAAATGAGATCATACTTTTGGATGTGTATTCTAGACTTTCATAAGCCTTTATGGTAATGACATCATTCATTATGTCTTCTTTGGTATACCCCATATTTTTGATGAATTTCAAAGTGCATAAATTGAGGGCTAAACCATTATCTATAATGACTCTCTTCATGGAAAAATATTTAACCGTGACTACAATGTAGAGAGGGAGGTTGTGGTCAGGATTAAAATATGACATGTCCTTTTGTTCGAAGGAGATCCTACAAGATGTGTATAGGTGGCCTACAAGGTTTTGGAACTTGGTAGGATAAATATCACTGGGAAAATGTTATTCTTGTAGGGATTTGTTAAGGATTTCTTGGTGGAAGTGTGAAATGTGGAGGATATCCAGGATTGATAAATAGGAAGTGGTATTCCTAGGTTTTCAAATAGATTGTATTGTATTCTAGTGAACTGAGAAATAGTATCACCTATGACATATATTCTTCCTAAGAAAGTGGTGATTGTACACTAGCTATCTGTGCCTTTAAGATGAATTACATTGACCAAGGGTTCCATTTTGGATATGAAATAAATGAGATAGTCATAGTTGATGTATACATTTCTATAGTCTTTTTTTCAACGCGATCTACTTTCTTGCCCTTCCCTTGGTTTGAGGGTTGAAATGGATTTGCGAGTACTTTATGAGAGTTGTGTTCAGGAAAGACATTTTGATAGATTTGTAGGCTAGTTTTTAGTGACAGTTCAGTGGAGGAATTCATTGTGATATCTTTATGGTCGATGAGGTCCTGGATGTATTGCTTCAACTTCATGCACTTTATGGTGGTGTGTCTTTTAACACAATGGTAGTCACAATATCTATTTTCTTTTTACCATGTAGGCTTAGGTGTTGATTCATCAAATGGTTGTTTTTTTGGGTACACAATCAGATTGGCCTTAGCCATTCTATGGAAGATGACATCTATGGCTTCACCCACAGGGGTGAATATGCATTTTATTTCATTTTGGGCTCATGGTTTTATTTTTACATGTGAGAATGATATGGCATTCCTTTGATTTACAAGAGTTTCATAGTTTGACTGATAATTTGTCCCAGGAGGAGGGTATGTTGGTCTAACCTATTAGCACATTTTATCTTATATGTGGGTTTCTGATATGCTGGTGTGAGAGCTTTCAACTGGCTACAACATTCAAGACATGTTAGGTATCCTTGGCTTCGTGAGTCACAACATTCTTATTCTTAATCCAATAACAAGATCAATCATTTTTGGGTCTATCATGGTGAGTTTATTTTTAAAGCTTGATGGTTCTATTGTCTATCAGACCCTTTTCAAGGTCCATACCTTTTCCTTGAATTTCCTAGTATCTTTTTAGAGAGTTCATGCAAATATGGTCTACCAATTTGGGATGTATATTTTTCATGTATATGTTTATCAAATGTTTCTCAGGGGGTGAGTATGAAAATCTTGTGGTGAGGCCTTGCCATATTTGAAGGTAATCTGTCAGGTTTTTGCCTCATTTTTTCTTGAAGTTGTAGAGGTCTAGGAGAGATAGTTCATTCTCAATGTGATCTACATACGAGGATATGAACTTTTCTAACAATTCTGTAAATGTTGTGATTATGTTGTAGAGGATTTTATAGAACCACTCAAGAGTTGTCCCTCCTAGGATTTTAGGAGGAGGTGCATGAGAAATTTATCACTATATGCTCCCTCTTCCGATGCCATGTAAAAATATTTTAAATGGCTGACAGATTCTCCCTTCCCCTTGTATTTGTCAAATTTGGGAGTTTCAAAGTGTTTTTGGAAGGGTATGGCCATAATGGATTGATCAGAGGGATAGGGACACATCTCCTAAAATTTGAAGGTCTTGGCTTCAATACCAGATCAGATCTCTTTGAGAGCATTTTTCATTTCTTCCCAATCTTGTTTCATAGTTGGGGAAGGAGGGACTCCCATCACATTGGATCCTTGTGATTGGTATGGGTAGTCAAAAGGTGATGGGGCGTATCAGGATTCTATGGAGGATATTGAGGTGTGCTATAAGTGGATTGATAGACTGTATAAGTGGTTTATGAAGGTGTAAACTATGGTTTAGTGAGGTATTATTCAAGGATTGAAGGTAAATTTTATACGGTTGTGATGGTTGTTTTTAAAAACATTGCACTTATTAGGGTATCAGATATGTTGGGTGAGCTTGAGTCAAATCCACATAAGATGGTTGTACGGAAACACTATTGTGTATTGGATATGTGATCTATGGGTGAATTACCCTAGTAGGAGTGAGGTAGCTGATACAATAGGGGATGCTTGGTATTTTAGGAGGTGGGATGGTTTGTGATCTTGTAGATGGAGGCATGACCAAATAGTTGGTGTAAGTGGGTTGTTTTTGTTGGATGGGTTGAAAAATAGTCTACACGGTGATGAAGGGTTTGACGAATAGTTATTGTTTTACAAAGCGTTAGGGTTTGTGCTATTGGAATGAGTTGGTATCCCTTATGCTTGCAAGGCATCCTGTGAATAGCTCCAAGTGGTTAATGAGGCAACTTGCATGTTTTGGCCAACATGGGAGGTTTGTTACGAAGGTGTTTGATTGGGTTGTGTTTGTGAAAGAGGTATTGTTTCATTCTATGAGGGTATAGCTGGATGAGCATGAAACATTGACCCTTTTGTTAATAAGGGTTTGTTAAAGGCCCCTTGTGGGTGGCATGCTAGTGGTGAATTGTGTTTTTTTTCTAGTGTGATGTATTATGATGGGTGGAAGATATGTTAGTATTGAGGTGTTTTCAATTTGTGTGACATTTGGTTGTGAGATGATTGGATATGTGTAGATAGGTTGAGCAATATTTGATTGTGTGTTGATTGTTGAGTTCCAGCCATAGGTTGTGAAACTTGGGAATTAATGGATTGGATGGGTTGTGAAGGTTGGATAGGTTTTATAGGCTGTGATTGTTGGATATGTTGTGAAGGTTGGATGTGATGTGATTTTTGGATGGGTTGTGATCGTAGAGGTTGAAAAGGATTGGAGGGTGATGACCCCATGATGGAAAATGACATTGGTTGTGCCATGGTGTGAACTATGGGTTGAGTGGCTATTGGTTGGAGAAAATGAGGTATGAGAAAATTTACCTATGATTTCCTTTAAAGTGGGTCAATGATTTCTTCTACCATGAGGTGGAACAATTCACCTATAATTTTTATAGGTCGTGCAATCCATAGTGGTAGAAGTATAGGTGGTACTTAGATTCCTTTGCATTGAAATTTAGAAAGGATGGTGTGGCTATTGTGTTCTATATTGGCACTAACCATGTGTGCATGTAGAGGATGAATCATGAATCCTTCCATGGAATTTATGGTGGGAATATAATCTAGGTAATCCCATACTTGTTTGTTTGGTGTTTGGTTCTGAGGATCATAAGTCAACACGGTGATGTTAGGTTCCACTGTCAGATTGGATGAGGTAGCAGAAAAATTTGTGTCCATTTCCTTCCTATTCTTGGATTGACTTTCAAGTGACATAAAATGAATGTCCTAAAGAGATGCAATATGCTAAATGAGGTGTAAGGTTCATAGGTGACTAAGGATGATGGTGCAATGATTTTTAGACTTGATGTTTTGGATGATGATGCTCAAATGATGTGGGTGCTTTAAGAACCTAAGAATAAATTGGTGTAATAGAGGATTATGAGTTGCCTTCCCTAATGCAATCTCAAATGGATGTGATTGTGTCAACCTAAGACAGACTTGTGGTCTTTGGAGGAAAATATTCTTTGTCAATGTAAACCAACCTTTTGATCAAGGTGATGAGGCCACAAAGACAAGTTGGGCTACCCTAAACATTTATTTAGTCAAGGGAGCCTAGGGATGGGTCTTGATAAGGTATGGGTACTACGTAACTCAAAATGATATAACACCAAGTGAATGATATGTTTTTTTCATTTTGATTTTTTGGATGAGGATTAGGTTTAGATAATTCTAGGATAAGGTTTGGATGAATCAGATATTACTAGGTTGATATGGTGATGAATTCCTAAGGATGGAGACTAAAATGATGGTCCTAAGATGAAAGATAAATTCAAATAATAAAAGGAGTAAATGGGGATGTTGTGATGTGTCATCTAGTCATATTTTTTAAAGTTGAAAAAGGCACAGTTCAATGATATTTGGCCATGAATTTTGCAAGCTTACTATTGTAGGTGATTTTTTCGTATTCCTCATGATTCCTCATGTGTGTGAATCTCTTCTTTCACCAAATATATGATGTGTTGGTATTTTTTGGCTTCACAAGTGGTGATCTTTTCTTCTCTCTATACTAGAGGTAATTGAGTCTTGACTTTCTTATGTTTTTGGGAATCTAACATGTCCCACAAATGAATTCTATAACGGTTGCAAATGTGGTTTTGAAGTCTTACAAATGGGGATCTTTGAACAAGATCTCAAGGATTGTTTTTGATCAAATATTTTTTTTATGTGTTCAATCACAAGAACAAGTTTCAATCACATATCAAGGCATTGACTATGCTAATTATACCTCGATTCAAATGAGAACATTCATGTGTCTGAAAACAATCCAATAAGGGACAAAGAAACCTTGAGGGATACAAGCAAGTTTGATGAGTTTGAAAAATATAAAATTTGTGTATGTTCACATCACCAATGTTTTGAGAATAATCAAGCACATGCCTACCTAAGGAAATTGGCTTAGCTTGAAAATATTTTCTCTTAAACATAGGTATACACACGAGAATTGATGAGAATATGAACATCACCATTAATGCAATGGCTCCAGTCATGGTGTTGTATTATCTGACTCTAAATGATTTAGGTGGAATGAATGTGTGAGTGATCTTGGGGAGGTTATTATCCTCCTTTCACAAACATTATAAAAATTTCAAAGTTGAATTGAGTAATCTTCTACATTAATAGTTCTAAGTATGGATCTTTGTTCAAATATGTCATTTTTGTCCATGCAAGCGTGATTGAGGCATATAGCCCTACAAATAATATTGGCACAAGTAGTCACATGAACTTTATTGAGACCTTGCAATCATGCTTTACATTAGGTGTGAGCTGAGTATAATCTCAAACAATATCTGAATCCAGAGGCTTTGACCCTAAATAGATAAAAATTAACGTGAGTTGGAGTGGTGTGGCTTACACCTTATTCTCACGTGGGTCATTCCCATGATATTTTTCCTGGACTGGTAGGCCCAACTAAAGAATTGAATTGAAAATCATGGATTTGAAACAAGAGGAGTAAAGATTTTTAATTCTCCCACAATGGGAAAATAGCATACTCTCCTATCCAATGTTGTTTTCTCCCAAACACTTAAATTACATGGTTAATTTCAAAAAGATCACTTGCCCAAAGAAAACCAAGGATTTTACACAGGCATGATGAAATGGAAATGAAATTCTCAACTAAGATAGTATGGAAGATGTAAACAAAATTCATTTTTCAAGTTACCCTAGCATATGATATCTAAATGGATTAACAAAAGAAGTAAGAACATGAAAGAAAACTATGAGATTCGAGACCTAAAATAACATGCTAACAATGCGTAAAAATGAGAGATGAAATGCAAGAGGAGAATGTCTCTATTTATAGATTTTTGGAGTAAATAGAAGGCCTTGGATGAGGTGGCATCTATCTGGCATACACTTAGGAGCCACTTAAGGGACATGTAGACTTGGAAAAGGGGTCAATTTTGAGCATTTAATGCTTGAGTGGCTCAAGATTTGTTCCCACATGTGTGAGCAACCATGGAGAAAGGAGTGGGGGACAAGGTTGTAGGAGAATTTAAGTAAGTTGATTGAATTCCTTTGGCTGGGTTGCTCACACATGTGTAAGCATTCCATTAGGACTAAAAAAAGTTAGGAATCACCTTTTGACTAGGATTAGTGTGTTCTTAAGTGGGGGAGTAGTTTGGTTAAGAGGAATAGGTAGGGTAGGGAAGGAGTAAAGTAGGCCTCTACATAGGATTGATCGGTCTTTAGGCTAGGATTAGATAAAAAATTTGAGTTAGATTTGAATTTAATCTTGGTTTATTGGAATTAGGAATATGGAGGATTTTAATAAATATAAAATTTTTAAAAGGGGAATTTTGAGGAAATATATTTAAATAAAATATATTAGCATAGTATTTAGTTTGTATGTAAATACTAAGAATGAAGCTATTTAATTGACTAAATTAAATAGTTTGATGAATAAAGGGGAATTAATAATTAAATAAATATTTTTGGATATCTACATTTTTCCCCTCTTTGAGGTGGCACCACAAGTAGTGTTGTGTCAAAGAAAAGAAAAAAAGTTGCCCTAGAAGAAGTTGGTATAATAGGAGTCATGTCTAAGGAATGAGGGTATGAGGTTAAGCTCCCTCGAGAAAACAATGAACCAAGAGAAGCATTGTAGAATTTTCTCAAAAAAAGGATGCAATAGGATGGAGGGGGAAGGAAGAAGGGGAAGGCGTGAGAATTGATTAAATAGAATCCTTCTATAATGTAAGATGCATTCATGAATGTAAATGCATCAAGGAATTTAAATGCAGCTAACGGGACTTGGGGATCCATTTGTGTCAATGTTGGAGAGCACACCCTAGTTTGATGTTGCAATAGGAGGTATGCATCAGGTGTTAAAAAACATAGGGTAAATGGCTCCTTTGAGTGGACTAGATGCCTAGATAGATGAGGTAAATTTTAGGAGCATAGATGGAGATCATGTAGAGATGAGGGAACCAATTTCATGGCGATCAAAAGGAGACTGAGTACACCTAATTATTGTTGAAGGACTTGATGGAGGTGAATTAGACCCTACCCCAAGAAGTCATGCACTATCCAAATGGCGTGATTGACAAAAATGTTCTAAAGATACTAGAAAAAAATCATACTGCAAAAGATACATGTACCAATAGTCACCAGTCATGACACACCAAGATACAAAATATTAGGGCGGTAATGAATAGGTCTCAATAAACACAAAAAGATAAAATCAACAAAAAGGCCGCATAACCAAGAAGTCATTCAGTCCAAATTTCTTTCCATGAATAAGATTGTGTGATGGAAAATTTGATAAGCTAATGTAGGGAGGATACATCGTAATGGGCCAGGATTAGATTATTTGTGAAACAGGATATTCACTAGCAAAAGCTATGAATAGAATGATGAATGAGGAGACTTGGTATGAAAACTGATTTGGTGAGATATGTTATTGCAATCACTATGTCTGGGTGACATGTAGAAGGATAGGGTGAAGTGCAAGGTGATGGAAAGTAGAGGGGGGTGAAAAATAGAGAATTGTAGTGAAGAGTAGAATAGTGAGTGATGCAAAGTAAGTGGCTGAGGTCAGAGGCTGATGGCTAGGTTTATTGCATTTGTTTTGAGATTTTTAAATTTTTACGGATTTTTTATTTTTATTTTTGTTTCACAATTTTTTTTGTTTCATTCATCAAGGTGCCTATTGCTAGGTTTTCACCAAGATAATTTTTTCAATACTTTTCCACTTTTTAGTATTTTTTCTAGGATCATATATATGTACATGGTGCTGGCCACTAGGAATGCATTAGGTGTAGAACTTCTTTAGATGGAGAGTATTGATGGGCTCTTAGAACTGTTCTCCTTTTGATGTAGAGAGTCGATATGATCAAGAGCCAAATGTTGCATTTATGATATAAGGACCTAGCCAGTTGGGTGCAAATTTCCCTTTTTGTTCTCAGTGGAACACCTAGGGAACATGGGCTTCGCGATGGTGGCTAGATCTTGGGTGGATGGATGAGACAAATTGAGATGAGATTTTGGTAGAAAAAGGCATGGTCCATTATGTGTGATGACTCTTTACCAGGTTTTCACCACACACACTTGTCAAAGGTGCATGATTACCAAGTTTTAACCATTGGATGATTTATTTCTCTTTACTTTTTGTTTTTTATCATCAAGGTGACTTTTTACCAATTTTGCACCAAGACAATGGTTTTTTCATGAATTTTTATACTTTTATTGATTTTTCCCATGACTAGGATATACTTCTAGCCTCTAGGCATAGAAGCACATGAAATTAATGATGTTGTTGGGGTCATTCATAGGTTCTCTTATAGGAGTAGAGAGTTGATATGTCCTAGAGCCAAAGCATGTTTTTACCATGTAAGGCCCTAACCAGGTCACCTCAAACTTTCCTTTCTTTTTTCAATCTGCACCCAGCTTCTAATTTTATTTGAGGATAGGATCCCCTACCTGAAATTGCCTTGGGTGGAAATTCTTCTTGTTGCTTCTCTTGAGTGAGCTTTGATAAAAAATTAGGTGGTCATATGCTTGTTGGCTCTTTTCATGTAACAAGTCCAGTTGCATGAGCCGTGCCACATGGTAGTCCTCATTTGTGATCAAGTTCTTGAGTGACATAGACAATGATGGTATTGTGACCTTGATTGGTAAGATTAATTCAAAACAATAGATAAGTGACTAGGGAGTGGTGCTTGTGGTAGTGCGATATGAAGTGCCATATGCCCAGAGGGAACGATTAATCTAGAGGTGCCACTCTTGACTAGTATCGTTGACAAATTTATTGAGGATCTTAAGGAGATTTTTATAGGTTTCCTCAGTTTGGTCATTCCCTTGAGGGAAATACAGACTGAAGAAGCGATGGTGGATAAGGAGGCATTTACATAGATCTTCTACATGCTAGTTTTGAAATGGTGTATTGTTATTTGAGAAGATGGTGCAAGGGATGTTGAAGCGGTAGACAATGTGGTAGGGGATGAACTTGGATATTTGGACACATGTAGTAAGGGTGAACAAAATTGCTTCAACCCACTTTATGAAGTATTGAGTTTTTGTGATGATGTACTTTTTTCCTTCAGAGGATATGGAGTGATCTTACATGAGTACATCTAACCCAAAAAATCAACCAACATTCCTGACCAAGAATTAAAATGGTTTTTCTTGGTCAATTGATAGAAGGAAAATTTTGATTTTTTTTAAAGTTATGCCTGTGTTGGTCAAAATTCCAACGCACAATACATTTGACCCACATTTCTGATGAACATTTACAACCAAGCATTAAAATGGTTTTGGCTGGTCAAATTAAAGAAGGAAATTTATTTTTATTTTTTAAATCTATTCCCGTCTTGGTTGGAATTACGACAACCATGACATGTCATCGTAATTACAACCAACATGGGCATATAAATTTGTTTTTAAAAAGGGTTTCATTTTATTTCATTACGTTACTGTGCAAAGAAGAGTTGAAGGAGGGAAGGAGGGCACACAAAACACATCTCTCGACACCACCTGTAAGTGTTTGATTATGGACGTGTGTTTGCATTTGATTTGAAGTTCATTTTAATTTTGACCTATTTTCCATTTATATGGCTAGTTGAGAAATCATTACTCACTTTCCCTTTTCCACTCCAAAAATATGCTCAAGATCTTCCTATGGCTTTGATTGACCTTTTATTCCTTCCACCATCGACACTGCAAGTTTTCATACCCTTGGTGGACAGAACTCCAAAATAAAAATAAAAAATGAAAGAAATTGTTAATTTTAGGGTTGCAAAAAGCATAGATGAGAAGCTGTAGGTTACAATGCCTCAGCTATAAGGGAGTCCTCATGATAATCGTGAGAATCACTTACTTTCGAGGAACAATAGTTGCATATATTTGAAACAAGCTCTTACTTTTGAGGAACAATATCTACATAGATTTGAAACATCTCATTAGTGGAAGGTTTGGTGATGCTAGAGTTGGGGGGGAATATGCATCTACCAGTGCTTCATATATGGAAACAAAATAAATAAAATCTTTTTTTACATTGAATAATCAAGAATATATAATATTCTATAAACATCTATAGGCTCTTAGATACATATAATATTTATATTGTGAGACCTATCTCACGGGAAAAATAAAATGCTTAATATTTGGAAATAATATTAATCTGATATGGTGAGATGAAAGGAAGATTGAGGTCCTGGTTCCTATTCGTAAGTTGTCCATACCTTCCTCTAAGCCTGTGTGCCTTCCTGAGCCACACTTTATATTGGAAAGGTATATTTGTTATTCTAAAGGAGATTATTCATCTCAATTGACCCTCCTTGGTACAAATTAAACTACATATATACTATTCCCCGTGGGAAGCCCTTTCATAGTCTCTGAATGAAATTATTAATGCATGATGAAGGTGTCTAAGAATTACTTGCAAGTTTGATCTCAAATTAATTATATTTTCTTTCATTGCTGATACTAATCATTAGTGATAGGGAATTGGAAAATCTATGCATTGATTTATCTTCTATTGACTTGACCCACCACAGTAATCAAGTTCTCACTATTTCTGAAGTAGATGATTCACTTTCGACTACAATCTGTTGATTGTTCCTTGCAAGATGGTGGTCTATTGGTGAGATTATAATCTTCAAGTTCTCAATTAGCTATAGGTTCAGGGATTTATGGATGAACTCCTTCCTATGTAACTGAAAAGATGAAATAAATAGGAATGACGACAAATATTTCCATTAAGAAGCATGCTTCTACTCATGAAAAGATCATCCATGACTACGGTAGTGAAAATGGCCAATCAAAGATGATAAATAGGACATCCCATGAATCTTTGTGGAGGGAGAGAGGTGCAAATATAGGAAAATTGAAGGAAACTAAGAGGCACAACCATTTGAAATAGTAGTCATTCCAAGCCTCCTATTACAATCTTGTATGTCTTTAGACTGATTATTACTAGTTAGTCTTTGATCACTAAGCATCCTTATATTAGTAATATGTCTTGAGACTATTGATATGGTTGTAATCACTTGTTCTTAATTAAATAAAATTAACGTTCAATATCATTTACTGATTGGTGGCTTGAGTTATTTCTCTCAGTATAATATCTAATTGTGTATGCTTTTACTTGAAAATGGGACAATTCTAAAGTCTTATAAATAAGACAATTTTCCATCTTGGGATTGTGAATTCAACTTTTCTCTTAACCTTGTATCTTCCAAGTGATGTTATGCTAAGGAGCGCGACATCACAACATAGTGGTATGTTCTTAGGAGTATTAGGCCTTTGTTGGTTATAGATAGAGAAATCAAAGATAATTGGTTACATGTAGGGTTTTGTACCTCTATATCAACCATTATTCAAGGCGCCTCCTCTATTTTTTTAGATGCTTTTCATTGATCATGTTTCTCAAAAAAAATTGGATCTCTTGTAGTGTTAAGTGCATCTTCTATAACCCTTATTATCTCTAACAAATTTTTTGGCCTCATGATCGTAGCCAACATGTCATTTTAACTTTCTAAGTAGGGAAGGAACCTTCTTAAAGCATCACTCTACCGCCACACGCAATAAGAATTTGGAGCTTATAAGCTACCTTCTTGCACTTGTTAATGAATATTTTGAGAATAATTTCACAGTCTACTAGTCCTAATGTTGAATAGAAAAATATCTAGCTTAATCAAAGTAGATAAGATAAAAAAAAATAACAATAAATGAAATTGGAACATAGGAATCCTAAACCTTAGTGCCATCCTTGACAATGATGTAAAAAATTACTAGTCTTTGTTATGTGCACAAGATTAGTATAGATAATTTAGTGCACACTCTTAATGGTGCGAGGAACACATGTCACATTAGGTAATCCATTAACCTAGAGAGGTTCAATTAATTATCAACTAGGAATGTATATACATATATGATGCTGACACTACATGTGCAACCAAATATTATCATAGCCACCTATTATCTACGTAAAGGAAACTAACTAAATTTAATAATTAACTAAAACAAAAAAAATGGGTAGATCAGAGGAATAATTGAATTACAATTAACTTCTAATCTAACTACCAACAACATTAAGAGATTATATCAACTTAAGAATCATAAAAATAATAATTCTGATAATTTTTTTTTGTTAAAGGAATTTTAAGAACCATTTTTTTAAACTAAATTTGACTTGAGAAAAAAATTATTTTTTATCATCTTATCAATGAATTTTGCAAGTATAATATGCATTAATTTTTAGATTAATAACAATTATTTTTTGTACCTTGTTTACCAACTTGTATTTTTTATTTGATGGTTAATTTTGATTATTTGTAATGGTCAACTTTCTCTCTTTTTGTTATGTATTTAATTAACATAGATATCGATATTTTACATTTAAGTTGATTACAACATGTTGAATAAGCATATACCTATTCTAGAAACATCTTTTTCCTAAGCTGCCATGAGAAAAGCAATCTATTTTATCAAAGGTACACTAGGATTGAAATTGAATCAATCACACATCTAGAGATTTTGAGTCTTCAAGGATGTTCTAATGCATCACCAACCTCACTACTTAGGCTTAACCCCTTTGATATCTTTCTGATTTTTCAATAACTTAAAAAACAATCTATTCATTATGTTTCCTTATACGCACATAGAGTGACCTGTACAGGGCACAAATAGTAACCATAGTAACCAGCAATGTTGAAGGAGGGCACGCAGAGTAACCAGCAGAGGGCATAGCACAACAACTCCAAGATTTCTAAATCTCTCTTAATCTCAGGTACCCATTGCCTCTTCTGGTCAAAATTATTGTTTATTAGAAATGTAGTTTCTATCTAAACCTTAGTTTTGAATAAACTGAATGATTTTGATATCTTCTTGGCACATTTTGTAAGGTCGTGCATGCATGCCTTTCTAGACCAGTTTGATGATCATAGATTAGGGTTAATTCCTCATGATTGATCACCAACAACCACCCACATAGAGGCATCTTTACGATGATGAATATTATTTCATTCTTATTTTTTTTATGTTATGCCGCAAAAGGTTGAATCCATGAATGGTTTTAAAAACACTTTGATGGTTGGGCATGTGCTAAAGCTCTAAGAAATAACTTTTTCTTTCTTGATTGTGTCGATAACAGATTAAACAAGAAAATTCCATGCGAGGAGCCTCTATTTTTAAAGGTTTTTTTCTTCTATAAAATTTATTAGGAACCAAACTTTAACCCTAAAATGCACATTCCTCACAAATTCCCATATTGGATTAACTTACCAAATCTCTCTTCTCATTATTTTCTGATAGGGTTTAAAATGATTAGTATTGCAAATTTTGAATTTCTGAATGAATTTAGCAAATTAAGATAAAAGATTATGTGTATTATTTACAATTGTGCAAATTTAATCCAATAAAAAGACTCATAAGATTCACTATAATAATAATATTTCTTATTTCCAAAGTTCATTCAAGTTGAAAACTTGAAATGTAATATGTATTATTTATAATAGTAATTGATGCTCTAGAAACCTCACCACTTAGTTAACTTGATTATTTAAATAATAATTTTTTTATTGAAATCAAGATTGATTGATTATAATGTTGTCTAATTAAATCCTAAAATGTGCCCAAATCACTTAATAAACTAATAAACTGGATATACAAAAACATAAAAGAGAAACAAACATACACATAAATAGAAATGAGATATAGATGAAAACCTATCACTTAAAGCATGTTTCTATGTAAAAACTCTAACATTAGGTGCCTCAATCTTGATGTTGCACAATCCAAGATTCAGTTTGGATTTGGGATCAACAGGCTCAAAAATTTTCTATATGTGTCGAATCAATAATTCTTCTCATTCTGTATAGTGTCTCATGACGCTCCAACCATGCCTTGTGATATTGATACCATGCTCATAACACAACTATTTCCCTTCATAAAACTGGCATACTAATCTTACAATGTGCTTTCATGAACCATATCCCTGACCTATAAACCTCTCTGGCACTGTTGCATACAAACTTGGATAGTAAACTATCCTCTTATATATGATTTGTTAGGAATAATAGTCCATAAGAAAAATGAGAGGGGGGGTGAATCAGTTTTGATATAGATTATTAAAATTTAAACTTTATAAACCAAATATGTAAATGTAAATGATAACACAGTAAATGCCAACATCTTAACACAATATTTGTTTTCGAGGAAACCCTGTTAAAGGTAAAACCCCATTGGGAATTAACACCCATAAATAATGTACTCAAAGTGTAGTATCATTGTTAAAATATTTACCCTTGTTAGGAGGTTGTTATGACATTATAGTACATAGTCCCTGTTAGGAGACAAACCATGTTAGGAGTCAAAAGAAATAGTAGGCTCACTGCCAAGGCATACTACCCAAAGAAGGTTGAATCCACCCTCAAGGATTCATAATCCAAACAAGTGTATAAGGAAAATACACAATCCAATGAATTGTTTGATAGAAACTATCTTTGCTTGGTCAGTTCAAATGAATTACTCTTCTCATAAACTCTACACTACATTAACCAGCCAAACAAGTCTCACATCTTTCACTTCTTCTTTTTCTAAATCTTTGTCACATCTTTTCAAAAGAAAATATCACTCATATATACCCTCTTATAATAATTCATTAGGTCAGCCAATTAAGCTTTCTTAATAAACAAATAATTAATTAGGTCGGCCAATTAAGGCTTTCCAACATACAAATAATTGTTTAACCCCTTGATAAGATACAAATGGTACCTATAACAAGAAAAAATAATTTACAATCCATCAATTATGGTTCCACATCTGCAATCCATTCTCACAATTCATTTTACACACTACATGTTCGAAGTCGACCAACACTTTGGTCTTCTTTAGAATACATGCCACAACTGACGTCACCCGTAAGAAAAAAACAATCAAAATCAACCCATTATTCCAACATATGTTAGTTGTCCACCAGTAAGCTTACATCATCTAAAATATCTTTTCCAGAAAGATATACCCAAAACACAGAGACCTAGTCTATCCAGAATCACAGTTACAGTGCAAAAACCAATCTTCACCAAATCAACTATAACATCCTCAATATACAACAAAAATCCAAGTGACATTAGGAATAAGGGAAACACATATCCATCTACATAAATCCAACTTTGATCATTCTAAATCATCCATACAGTGTTTGTACACTTCTTCCAGTTAAGTAACTAGTCTGTCCTTTCCATAGAAATATATGTTGACATCAGTGAAAAAACATGAATATCAACAGCATGATCAATAACAAAAACTAATATCATCCAAAAATATCCCCCTTTCACATTGATGGAAACACATAGGAAAATCCATAGCATCAACCCAAAAGTTCTCTCAATACAATATTCTCAATATCCTCAACACAAATCTCTCAAAACAGTAGGGATTTTCACATAGATTCCTCCCCCTTTGGCAGTAATAGAAAAGGGTGCCAAAACTCATCTTTAGTCTTCTGTAAGGTGTAGCTTTTTCAAATCTTCATTTCCATCAACCAGGTGCAAGATCACCTAAATGTACTCCACAATATTGTCTTGCAATCACTCCTCCTGAGGAGTAGATCCATACATCAAGTCCAGAGAATGATATAGATCTGAGATCCACTGCACTAATGTATATCTACATCATGTAATTACCACTAGGAGGGGCCACCACCCCAAGCATGCCTTTGAGATATTCAAAAGAATCTTTTGGTAAAGGTTTCGTAAATATATCTACTATATGTTCCTTTGTGATGATATACTCCAGTTTAATCTCTTTATCTACTACCTTCTCCCTCAAGAAATGATACTTAATAGAAATATGTTTAGTGTTTGAATGCATTACAGGATTCTTCAACATATTCACTATGCTAGTGTTATCACAATGGATAACCACTAGTTCTTTAAATATTATTCCAATGTCTTTCAGCATTTGTTTCATCCAAAAAACTTGTGTATAGTTAATTGCAGCAACACCATACTCTGACTTAGTAGTATATTAAGCAATACAGCTCTCCTTCTTGCTCAACCAATAAACCAATCTTTTTTCAAGGTAAAAATACACCACCACTTGTACTCTTCATTTCATCCATATTACCTGCCCAATCAGCATCAGTATAAGCCTGCAAAGTAAAATCTTCAAATTTTTCATACCACAATCCATATTCTATTGTCCCCTTCAAATATCTAAAAATTATTTTTACAGCAGCAAAATGTGTCTCTTTAGGATTTGCCTAATATCTAGCAACAATTCCAACTACATTGGTAATGTATGGTCTAGTGTGAATTATATATTGTAGACCTCAAATCATTGATCTGTACTTTGTCTATACAACACTTTGAGTCCCATCACTATTAGTCAGTTTGTTTCCAGTAACCATAGGTGTCCCAACACATTTACAATCTTCCATTCCAAACTTTTTCAACATTTCCTGAAGATACTTGGTCTAAGATATAAAAATTCTATTCTTACTCTGATTAATTTACAAACCAAGAATTTTTTTTATCTCACCAATCATTGTCATCTCAAATTCATTTTCCATTTCTTTAGCAAACTTCTTACTCATCTTATCATTGCCTCCAAAAATGATATCATCAAACAAAACTTCTACAATTAAGATTCCATCATCATCAGTTCTTAGATATAAATTACTGTCTGCATTACCTTTTCTGAAACCAAGAGGAAGTAGATATTTGTCTAGTCTTGTATACCATGCTCTTGGTGCCTATTTTATTCCATACAGTGCCTTCTTCAGTCTAGAAACCATGTTTTCATCATCTATCAAAGGAAAACCATCAGGTTGCTAAATGTAAACTTCTCCCTCTAGATCACCATTCAAGAATGATGACTTCACATCCATCTGATAAACCTTAAAGTCTTCATGTGGAGCATAAGCAAGAAATAATCTCATAGCTTCCAATCTAGCAACAAGAGCAAATATTTATTCATAGTCTATGCCTTCTTGTTGTGAATAGCCTTTGCATACCAGTCTTGCCTTGTTTCTTGCCATTGTTCCTTCCTCATCCATCATATTTTTTGAAAACTCATTTAGTACCAATCACATTTTTGTTCTTAGGTCTTGGAACCAATTCCCAAGTTTTTTTTCTTTATCTATTTAAATTCTTGTTTAATGCCTTTAGTCCAAGATTCATATTTACATGCTTCATTAGTAGTCTTTGGTTCAACTTTAGAAATTAAATAGATATCATCTCTAGCTCTAGATCTAGTCATCATACCTTTACTTGCATCACCTATAATTTTATCTTCAGGATGGTTCTTCTTAACATACCTTGGCATCTTTAGTGTTTCATTAGCTTCAGTCTATTCATATTCAATCTCATTTTCAATCATCAAAGATTCTTCAAGTTCAATAGTACCCTCTTTCACTTCTCTAATATGACCACAATCATACATTATTTCTGAAATCAAAATTTTTCATCTATCCTCACATTAGCACTTTCAATAAACTTTCTCAATCTCAGATTGAAACATTTATATTCTTTACTCTTAGTGGAACAACCAAGAAAGATTCCTTCATCACCTCTAGCATCAAACTTGCATATCTCATCATCTTTCTTGATATAACATTTACTACTAAATATTCTTAAATATTTAACAGTAGGTGTATGACCAAACCATAATTCATAAGGAGTCCTACTTGTACCTTATCTAATATGAATTCTATTTAGTGTGTACACAATAGTCCCAAGTGCTTCTCCTCAGTGAACATTTGACACATTTCCTTCCAGTAACATAGTCCTTGCAGCATCTAATATAGTTTTGTTTCTTCATTCTTCTATCCCATTGTGTTGTGGATTTCTAGGGGCTGATGTCTATTTTTATATTCCATGCTCTTCATAGTATGTATTAAATAGCTCTGATGTAATCTCTCCTCCTCTGTCTAATCTCAAACACTTTATCTTCAAACAAGATTCATTCTCAACTATTGCTTTTTATAACTTGAAATTGTCAAATGCTTCATATTTCTCTCTTAAGTATGTAACCCACATCATTCTAGAATAGTCATCAAGAAATATTATAAATTAACTTTCACCATAGTATGATCTTGTTCATGTAGGACCACATAGATCTATATGCACCAGATCCAACTTCCATTTTGTTGAATAAGCTTTTCTTTTGAAAGTGCATCTAGTCTACATCCTCGTAACACACTCTCTACACATAGTGTTAGATGGCTTTACAATTTTAGGTAGATCTCATATTTATTTTGTCATACTCTCCTACACAATGTTATCAAAATTAACATGACAAAATCTATTCTGCCATAACCAACTGTCATCAACCTTCACAATAAAACAAGAAGCTTCAAATGTGTTCAATTCAAATACATTACCTCTGGATTTAGTACCAAATGCGATCAAGTCTCATGATTTACTTCTCATATCGAATTTCCCATCAATGAATTTCAATTAATAAACATTGTCTACTAACTATCCAAGACTCAATGGATTATGCTTAAGTCCATCAACAAGTAATACATTGTCAGTGTTAGTATTTACATCCAAAGAAATAGATCCAATGCCAATAATAATATTAGGAGTATTGTCACCAAATCTGACAACACCACCATCATGTCTTTTCAAACTTATAACCTTTTTTTGTCTCTAGTCATATGATGTGAACAACCACTGTCTATAACCCATTCAGATTTCTTTTGAACTCGGGATACTAGGGATTTTTCTTCATGTATAGCTTCAACATGCTTAATATGAATAAATCAAATTTCATCATAGTCACTATCATCATCATCATCATCAGATATACCCTCACTAGCATAATAACATTCCTTGTCTTTTGAATACTTCGACTTGAAGAACCTAGGTTTGTGCTTTGGAACTCTTGTAGGACATCTAAATGAAAAATGACCAATCTTGTTACATGAAAAACATTTCAAAGGTAATTTTCCTTCAAAATTTCCCTTACCTTTCTTTTATCTTCTAGAAATTAGTGCCACAACTTCATCTATCTTTCTTTCTTCTTCCTCTATCTATTCCCATTCATCAGCATAGGCTCGAAGCTCTTCCCTTAGGTCATTACTACTAGTGCTTGCATTTCTAGATAAGTTCTTTTTGTTCTTGTGCATGGTTGCCTTGAATGTTGACTCAACTTTAGGTAAAGTGTCTCCCAATTTTGCAGCCTCAAATGTAGTTAGCTTTCCAATAAAAATCTATCTAGTAAAGTTCGGTGTCAAAGGTATAATCTCCTCTATAGCTTTTACTTTGGTTCTATATACAGGTGTCAAAGATCTGAGTATATTTGCAATCACTTCTTCCTCAGTGTAAGTAGCTCTAGAGTTTCTAATACCAGTAACCACTTCAGTAACTATCTGTCCATATGCCCTAATGTTCTCATCTTCTCTCATCTTCAGTGATTCAATTTTTTTCTTCTAGTTATGTAGCTTTTCAATCTTTGTAAACTTGTCTCCAATATATAATGCTTCCAATCTTGACCAAATATCATGTACAGAATCCAATTCGTTTACTTTAATGAATTCTCCTTCAGAAAGTATGCTGATCAAAGATTCCCTTGATACCATATTACATGAAAATAACTTATTTTAATATTTAGTAGCTTTGTCTCACTCATCCCGAGTCGCTATATTTTATTTCTTCTTTGTGATTATCTAGTAATCAATTCCTAGACATAGGAAATGGGTTCTCATCTTGTTCTGCCAGCTATCAAAGTTTTTGGGATTAGACTTTGGACTATCCTTCCTATAGTAAGTCATCTTTAGGATCACCTCAAGCTATTAAACTTTCTCTCTAAGGACCACAAGCTCTGATACCAATTGTTAGGAATAACAATCCACAAGACAACTAAGAGGGGGGTTGAATCATTTATGATATAGATTATTAAACTAAAAATTATATAAACCAGATCTGTAAATGTAAATGATAACAAAATAAATTCCATCACCATAAAATAATATTTTTTGTCAAGGAAACCTTGTTAAAGGTAAAACCCCAGTGAGAATTAACACCCACAAATAATGTACTAAGAGTATAGTATCCTTGTTAAAATATTTAGCCATGTTAGGAGCTTGTTACAACATTACAGTACATACTCCCTATTAGGAGACAAACCTTGTTAGGAGTCGAAATAAATAGTAGGCTCACTCCACAGGCACACTGCCCAAAAAAGGTTAAGGCCACCCTCAAGGATTCACAATCTAAACAAGTGTATGAAGAAAATACACAATCTAGTGAACTGTCTGGTAGCAACTGTCTTTGCTTGGTGAGTTCCAATGAAGTACTCTTCTCATAAACTCTACTCTAATCCAGTAGCCAAACAAGCCTCACAACTTTCACCACTTCTTCTCAATCTCTATCACATATTTTCAAAAGAAAAGATCACTCATATATACCATCTTACAATAGTTCATTAGGTTGGCTAGTTAAGATTTCCTAATACACAAATAATTAATTAGGCCAGCCAATTAAGGCTTTCAAATATAAAAAATATATTTTTTAACCCCTTGCTAAGATACAAACGGTACCTATAAGAAGTAAACATCATTTAAAATCCATTAATTATTTTTCTAGTTTTGCAATCTATGATCACAATTCATTTTACACGCTACATGTCTAAAGTTGGCCATCAATTTGGTCTTCTTTAGAATACATGTCATAGCTGACATCACCAGTAACCAAACAAAAATCAAAATTAACACATTATTCCAACATATGTCGATCGTTCACCAGTAAGCTCACATCATCTGAAATATCTTTGCCAGAAAGATATACCCGAAACATAGAGACCT
Organism: Thuja plicata; assembly: GCA_018584345.1. Taxonomy (NCBI): domain Eukaryota; kingdom Viridiplantae; phylum Streptophyta; class Pinopsida; order Cupressales; family Cupressaceae; genus Thuja; species Thuja plicata. The sequence continues at coordinate 923,169 of MU228533.1, read as the reverse complement.
ACTCTATCAAGTATCACAGTTACACTCCAAAAATCGGTCTTTACCAAATTAATTGTAACATCTGCAATATGCAACATAAATCCAAATGACCTTAGGAATAATGTCAACACACATCCATCTGGATAAATCCAACTTTGATCATTCTGAATCATGCATACAGTGTCAGTATACTTCTTCCAGTCAAGAAACTAGTCTGTCCTTTCCACATAAATATATGTTGACATCAGTGACAGAACATGAATATCAACAGCATGATCATTAACCAAAAATGATATGATCCAACATGATTATCTACTTTCATTCTCAACACCATTTTGGGACCATGAATTCTTATCAATGCAAGTCCTATCAGATTACGACTTACATTCTTCAACATTAATATGATTGTAATGGGAAGCTCCATTTGTTCTCTACTTTGAAAGTCCCTTAGCATCCCGAGGACTGTGTACTGACATTGTAATGAACACCAAATTATCTCTCTTCAATTTAGTCCCCTCTTGGAAGCACATTCTTTTATTGACTATCAAAATTGTTGTTTGTAACTTGTCCTTCATGTTTGATGGATATTGCACTAGCACATGACTAAACTTTTGTTGTATGTTGTGGTATCATTACTTTCCACAGCAAATTGTATTTTCCCCAAGCCATACACTATTTTTCTTTTGCATGTGGAATAGAACTCACACCTTTAACTTGCTTCATATTTTATTGCTTTCTTTACATCTTCTCTCTCCTAATATCTGTTATTTCTTTCCCCATCACAGTCTAACTTAGCATGATAATTTTCAAAAAAAATTGTATCTCTGTCATTTATATAATTATGTGTGTGTGTGTCTAT
>MU228533.1:810510-865308 GCA_018584345.1 Thuja plicata | reverse complement strand
GGTTATAATAGTCAATCGAGTCAACTGGTGATGACTTATGGTCTCCGGAAGTTGGGCCACCTGAAATAGCAGAAAATAATTTTTCCTTCAAAATTTTTGGGTTTCAAAAGTTATTTTGAGCCGACTTCGATGTATTAAAATGAAAAATAAAATAATTCTAAGTTTGGTCGGCCCTAAGGGCTAAATTTCTAGAACCTTCTTGGGCGGTGGAAATTGCCTATATAAAGAAGGCCCATAGTGTTGTCTTAGGTAGTTCGGGACAGTTCTGGGTGGATCGGAGTAATAATTTGAGGCTTTGTCCTACAGAATATTGTAAGTGAAATGCCCATGTGGCTTTGCATATTGTAATTCTGAAAGTTTGTAATTCCACATTTGTGGAGATAATAAGAAGCCCATTTTCTGTTCTTGCAAATTGTTTTTGTTTCTCTATTTCTGTTATGTGTTTGTGGCATTAAGGGGAGCACCCTTCATCAAAATCACTACATGGGACATCTAGATGTTAGAAATTACCAACATATGGACATTGCATGTATAGCATATCCATCAAATACCCATCATAATTCCAACTATCATAATGTGTAACGAGGGCAGGCTGACCATCCTAGAGGGTGCATATTACGACGGTGAATACCATCCCAATTGCGATGATATTAAGAAAAAGAATGGGTACCAAAGGAGATGCCTCAACTTAACACTACTTTTTGTGTTAACGAGACAATATATCACATAGCTCTATCCTCATTACATGGTTTGGGCCTATTTTCCATGGATGGGATAAAGGTATGTTACAACAAAGTTGTCGAATTGATAGAGTTTGTTGGACATTCTTACAATTGCCACGATTGGATGTAGATTACTCAATATAAAAAAAACTATGTGTAGGTATGCATTGTCAGAAAATTATATACAATGGAAAGCAAATGGGAAAAGTACAAGACTTTCTATATACCTTGATGGGAGGCCAAAAACAACATGGAATATTTTGGGTTTTATAAATAGTAAGTGACCTACGACAACTAATAATTAACCCAATTGCATATTTGAGGCACGCGAGGGGAATTATGTTTTTGTATGTGTGATAAAATCAATTAATGGAGGGGAAGAACTGATAATAAATTACCATTTGAATTGCATGGATAAAAATGAAGCTACTATCATGGGGGGTGGGGTAATTACTATATAGCATTTAAGCTAACCTTAGGTTTATGACTTCAATATACCATTTTATTAATAATTTTTTTTGCTAAGTCTATTGATTTCAGTTCACTGAGGTTTTTATATTTAATCTTTGTCATAGGAAAACATCGATCCCACACAAGATAGAGGCAGCGGGGATGCTCCATCCACCCATTCTTCAGAGAAGGTAAACCTTATTATAATTATACAAATTAGATAGTTGAAAAATGTTATAGTATTATGTTCTTTTATTTAGGGTTTTGAAGATATTTTGATAGTTTAACTGATATTCCTATCACAAATTGATGTTCACAATAGGGGAAAAGAACCTACTACAATAGAGGAAATAGCTCAAGTAGATACATATGAGCTCCCAGATTTCCTTAACCCTTTAAATATGGTGAAGAAAAAATTCCCCGTTTCTTCATCCTCCATGGCAGTCTAATCAGATGCAAAGCCTTTGAAAAAAAGGTTGAAAGAGACCTTAGGACAAAACCTACAAGAATCAAAATTGAGAGAATGTTGAGTGGAAATTTTGGACAGACTCATATAGAATATGTGAGGAACTTTATAACATTAATGAAAAGGATTGTATCATAAATGATACCCTAATTAAGAAATATACACTTATATCTCTATATTAAGGTATCTTTCTTAATTAGGATATGATTTATGACACAATCCTTTTCATTAATGTTATAAATTTCCTCACATATTGTATATGAGTTTGTTCAAAAGTTTCACTCAACATTCTCTTAGTTTTGATTCTTGTACATTTTGTCCCGTGGTCTCTTTCAGCCTCTTTTTCAAAGGATTTCCATCTTATTAGACTGCCATGGAGGATGAAGAAATAGGGAATTTTTTCTTCACCGTATTTAATATTTGTGATCTTTAAGCTCTTTAATGTTTTTCTCAAGAGTAAGTTTTCTTTCTTCTTTGTTGTCATGTTCAATTGAAATACTTCATATTTCACCACCCTTGACGACCATGGTGAGTGAAGGGTCTAAATGACCTTCTCAATTCTCTTTGGTTCTTCTTGATTATGACTATCTTCTTGTTAGGAATAGTCCCAAGAGATAACTAAGAGGGTGGGGGGGTGAATCAGTTATCTATAAGATTAAATTATTTATCCAATTAATTATAGAATAATATTAAGTATAAACACAATAATATAACATATATTATAACACCACAATTTTGGTTATGGGGAAAACCCAAATAGGTAAAAACCTCAGTACGAAATAGCACCAATAAATAACTGCACTAGTGTATAATGATCCTTATTAGAAGATCCTACAAACCTGTTAGGAGTTGATCTTTACAATGCATTAAGTAAAGTGACCTGGACAAAGATCAGACCCTGTTAGGAGTCTTTTATAAATAACCATCTTAAAGGTGAGTACACACTATCCATGAGCACACTTCTCAAATGATGAAGGTTGCAACCTTTGACGCAATAGATATACACTATATCTGATAATGAACTATGAATTAAACTTGTTGTCTTGATCAATTCCAGTGAATTGTAAACACTCTCTGCTTCTTCACATAGATCTTCAACTAATGAATGATATAGATTTACTGGCCCAATATATCAAACATTTTTCCCTACCTCTTACTCACTTACTCTACACATGTTGATCACAAAATGATCTGCTATAAGTTTCCTCCTCCAAAGATATGATCAAGTCATCTTGTTAGAAACTCTTCAACAACTTATTTTTTGGACAAACTAAGAATGCAACACAAATAGAACTGTGCAACTCAAGATTAGTAGATGTATCACTTCACACAATCAGCTCCACCAAATTAACTCAAAATTCACTCTATGGATGAAACATGTTAAGCGCTCTTAACCAAACATTCTGAACTCATAACTAAACATGAATCCAAAAATGCATATCCTAAAGATAGGCAGAACTGAAGAAATAATAAAAATATTGTCGACTCTTAATAAACAATCTCTTGAAACTGTAATTGGAAAATAGATCATCATAACTCAACTTCAACTGCACAACTGAATCTGTATCTATGAACATAGCGTAATGAATATGTTTACAACATAAAAAAAAATGTGCAAGGCTCCAACATATCCATGCTCAGAATTACATAGAGGATATTGTTGCATACTATATGTTGTCATCAATTATAAACATACAGTCAACTACTGGCTCAAAGGAAAATCTCCAACAATCTCCCCCTTTGGCATTGATGGCAACATATGATAAGCAAAACACCATCAATCAAAATGTATTCTTTGTTTTTACAATCTTCTCAATATCCTCAACAAAAAACTCCTCTTAGCTGTTGCATTTGATTTTTCATGATTGTATACTCCCCCAGACTATATACTCCCCCTTTGACATCAATGGAAAAGGTTGTCAAAAAGAATTAAGCACAGGTACTACTTTTGAGGTAGAGTAGTCAACCATTCATCAATCAGCAAGGACTGATGCACTAGTTGTAAATTCTAATCAAACTTAGGAAAGGGAATTACTCAAAGCTTCTCCGTAACATACTCAAAAGTATCTTTTGATAAAGGCTTTGTGAATATGTTTGTTAACTATACTTTAGTGCTCACATAATCCAATTTTACTTCTTTATCTGCAACTTTCTCTCTTAAAAAATGATATTTTATTTCAATGTGTTTTGTCTTTGCATGCATTAGGGGGTTCTTTGACATATTGATAGTGCTAGTGTTGTCCCAATGAATAACAATAGGATAATCAATCTGAATTCCAAAGTCTTTTATCCTCTGCTTGATCCAAACAATTTTAGAACAATTTAATGCTACTGCTACATACTCTACTTTTGTTGTTGGATGAGAAATACAATTCTACTTCTTGCTTGTCCAAGTAACTAATCTATTTCCAAGAAATGTTGCTCCTCGTAAGGTACTCTTTCTATCATCAACACAGCCTGCCCAATCTGAATCTATATACACATGAACTTCTGCATTCTCTGAGTTAGGATACCATAAACCATAGTTTATAGTCTCTTTTAAGTATCTGAATATTCTTTTTATTTCCATTAAGAGATTTTGTTTAGGTTTAGCTGAAAATATTCCAACAATGCCAACTGCATTAGAAATATCTTGTCTAGATTGAGTAAGATATATGAGTTTTCCAATCATAGACTTGTATAGTGTCTTGTCAGCTGTTGCATAATCATAATCTTTAGAAAGTTTTCTTCATGTTATCATGGGGGGTGCTTACTAGTTTTCAATCTTCCATCTTGAATTTCTTCAATATTTCTTTCACATAGTTAGACTGATTACTAAATATACCTTTCTTTTTGTTGTACATTTAATCCCAACAAGTATTTGATAGGTCCAACCGTGCTCATTTCAAACTTGCTCTGCATCTCTTTAGATAAATATACACTAAGCTTGTCATTACCACCAAAAATAATGTCATCAACAAAAATAGCTACAAGTAACAATCCTGTAGGTGTCTCTCCTATGAATAATTTACAATTTGTTTCTCCTTTCTTGAATCCGATCTTTGTCAAGTATTTTGAACACTTAAAGGTTCAATTTGTGAAAGTAAAGATACCTCTTCATCAACTATTAAACCTTTATCTCTAGGTCTTTTCATAACTTTACTACTCAAATCTCCAATGATATATGCTTTTGAATGATATTTAGATGCAAATTTTGGAACTTTAGGTGTGACATTCTCATCTGTTATCTGTGATTCCTCTTCACTTTGTTTAGGTTCATTGCATGATACATTAATACAGTCAAACATTTCTTCAATAACTATTTCTTTACTAATAGGTCTAGGTTCATCTTCAATCATAGCTGCATAATCATAGTATCTCTCTTGAATCATAAACTTCTCATCAATATTCACATGTGTACTTTCAATGATTTTATTCAATCTCAAGTTAAAACATCTCTAAGCTTTGATTTTGGTATAGTAACGAAGAAAAATACCTTCATCGCTTCTAGCATCAAACTTGCCAACTCTATCATCTCTCTTGATGTAACACTTGCTTCCAAAGATTCTGAAGATTTCACTGTAGGTACATTTGCAAACCAAAGTTGATAAGGTGTCTTGTCTACGCCAAGCCTTAATTAAATTTTGTTGATAGTATAGACTGCAGTATTGACTGTTTCTCTGCAATAGGTGTGTGCAACTTTTCCTTCAATCATGGTAGTGCGTGTTGTGTCAAGTAGAATCACATCTATTATTTCTACAATTTCATTCTACTGACGGGTTCTAGGCGCACTTAGTTGTCTTTTGATCCCATGTTCTTCACAATAGTCATAAATCTTGTCATAGGTGAATTCTCCTCCTCTATCTGATCTCAGACATTTTATCTTTAATCCAGAATGAGTTTCAAATTTATCTTTGAATATTTTGAACTTTTCAAATGCTTCTAATTTATCCTTTAAGAATGCAACCCACATCATTCTAGAATAATCATCAACAAACAAAATAAAATACATTTCACCATAGTATGATCTTGTTTGAGTAGGTCGACATAGGTCTATATACACTAGATATAATTTGTTTTTTGTTTTGTTTTTTTAACTTTTGAATGATTTCCTTGCATGCTTTCCCATCACACATTCCATGTACATAGTATCAACTTCTCTTGCAATACTAGGAAGGCCTCTTAGTGCCTTTACATTGCTTATCTTTACTATATTGTCAGAATTGATGTGACATAGTCTTTTGTGCCATAACCAACTGTCATCTACTTTTGCAACTGTAGACGCCCAAAAATATTAATATTATTATTAATATTAAATTCCCTCTTATTCCTCTAACTATTTAATTCAATCAATTAAATAGTTTCATTCCTATTATTTATCAATAATCTAAATACTACTCCAATGTATTTTATTTTAAAACATTTTCCTTACAAAATCCCCTTTTTAATAAATTTATATTTATTAAAATCCCTTCATATTCCTAATTCTTCTAAACTATTATTTATTTAAATCTAATTTTAATTATAATCTAAAACCTAGCTAGGAACCTATTAATCCAACCTAGAGACCTACCCCAAACCTATTCCTACTCTACTCCAATCACCTCACTTCCTAAGCATGTTTCCCTACCTAACTGTCCTTTAATCATACATAAAGGGTGATTCTTAACCTTTTTAAGGCTAATGGAATGCTCACCCACATGGTGAAATTCTCTCCAAAATGGTCACCCATCCCTCTTAAATTCCTCTTACAAGTTTGTCTCCCACTTGGAAATCTTGAGCCACTCAACATTTAATGCCAAGTTTGACTCAAATTTAGCCATCCCTTCAAGCCCATGTGTCCCTTATGTGGCTCTTATGTGGATGCCACGTAGATGCCACATCATTCATGCCCTCCTCTTCTCTCCCAAAATTATATAAATAGAGGCCTTCTCCTCTTCATTTTTCATCTCTCATTGTGCATTGTTATTATGGTAGAATTTCTTTAGATTTTCATAGTTGTTTTCATGCTTATAGTTTCTTCTTCAGTTCACTTAGAAATCACATGCTAGGATAAATTTGGTAAATTAATCATAGTTTATTGCATTGTCTTTCACTTTAACCATAGTAGTTTAATCATTTGGATAATTTTGAGACTAGTTACTCCATACTAGTTCTTAAATCCTTCTCTAAATTTGCATCAATCTTACTCATTCCACTTGGGGATCCATTGCATTTTGTGTGTTTGAGAGAGCACACCCACATCTATCAAAATAAGCAAATCAAACAAGTTAAATATGGTTCTTACTTGTTTTAGCTCAATCTAATGTTATTTGGTGTTCTTTGTTTCTTACTTGCTCTTCCATATGATTTTGAATTGATTATATGTGCTAACCCACTAATCTTGCATGTTTGAGCTTGCTCCAAATAGGTTTTAACCATTAAGAATTCCTCATAGTACATTTTGGCATGCCTGGTGGGACCCACATCCCTAAAATCCTTCTAGTTTCTTGTCTATTTCTTCAAATTTTTCCAAGAACACAAATCGGCGTCTACGTTTTATGCAAAGGCATCTGCGCAAATGTCAGTTCTCTCTGAACTATTGTTCAACATCTCCATTGAACCAGTGTCTATGACCTGAATCAACGTCTTCACCTGGCATTCTTAATTTGAGCTTTTTCCAAACATAATTTTTTATTTATCAATATTTTTAGTCTTTCCCACTACTTTTTCAGTATTTAAGCTTTCTATTTTTTAGTAGAGACCAATCTAACAAGTAGTTATAATGCCAAAATTTTACTAAGGGAACAAATCTTGATAAATTATTAAAGAATACTAGCTTTTTGCTTTTTAATTGTTTGGATAATCTCAAATGGCTAAATTTGATCAAATTAAAGACTAAGAAGGAAGAAAATGTAACTTTGTTTGTTGTTTTTGCTGTGTTTTTGTGAACTTGCAGGTACACCAACATCTGCGAAAACGTAGATTCAGGTTTCGGCGTCTGCACAAATGCCAATTCAAAAAATCATCGATGGGGTTCTGCATTTCATTAATCAGCATGTCTGAATTGTATAACAGATTTTCTATTTTTCTATTTTTTCTGGCTTGTTTTTGCTGTACTATGTCATTTTTGAGAAAAACACAGAATCAGCGTCTATGCCATGCATCAACATCTGCGCTCTGCCAAGATTTTTTTAATCATTTGCTAATAACTGTTTAAGTGGTTTTTTTTTTTTCAATGCTTGTCAAAGGATAAAATTGAAACTACTAATTAGTTTTCTTGTAGTACCGCTTGCCAAATTCAAAAATTCAAAAATACTCACATTTTTCTTGCAACTTGCCTCAAATAAAAAATTGACCAAACGATCGTGTTTGTTATAATTTTTTTTAGGCACCTAGACTAATTAGCTAGATTTTTTTTTTCTAATCCAAAGCAAGTGTTAGGGGATTATGCTCCCTTCCCTTTTGGAAAGATTAAAAACCTAGACACACTTGTTTTGTGTTAAACAATTAAATCCTTTGGGAAAGGACAAATTGTAAGACTAGAAAAGGGCTTACAAGCATATCTAGATAACCACAAACTCTAAACAATATGCTTCCCTAACTAATCTAACATTAAAACCATTTGAAACAAGAGTTGAAATATATGCAAGATAACACAAGAAAACTCCCTTCAAATGTAGTTCTAATGGTCTCCTTTCTTCTCCATAGAGGTTGATATGTTTCTCTTTGACAAACACCAATTGCACAAAGAACTTTGAAAGCTTGAAATGAGAATTACTAGGAGGTAGTAATCTTGAGGTTTTCTCAAAATCTTGTGGTTCAACCTTGAATGATATAAATGCACCCATTTTATAGAAAATGAGATGAATTTAGGTGAGATTGCATAAAATCAATGCACCAACCAAGATTTTTTTTGGTAGGATGTTTGGAAGCATGAAATGGGGGAGAGATATTGAGTAGATATTGGAGGATTTTGGAGATATTGAGGAAGCACCTTAATAGGGATGAGAATCCTCAATTAAGGGATATGATATTTAGGTGAGATTATGAATCTTTAATCAAATCCACAATTCAATATTCTCAAATATTCCTCAAAATCAAATTAGATTTATGAAATTGAAAAATCCCATAAATTGAAATTAGCTAATTAATTAATAGAAATTAATTAGTTATTGGAGACTTAGGGAAATGGGGAATACATAAAGTTTGTTTATTTATTCAATTAGGACTTAGGATAAATTACGGGTTATTCATCCAAAGTGGGAAATTAGTAGATTATTGGTCAAATTGAAGGTGTTGATGTCGAATTGAAAGGATTTTGATAATATTGATAAGGATTAGGGTTAATTCCAAGGGTTCCAAAATAGTTTAGAAAATCACAAGGCAATGATGAGCTTTGACAATGCACCTGGATAATGATGATTGGAAATGATTGAAAAGCGCCAATGAACTTTGATGGTGTCATAAGATTGCAATGGGGAAACATCGATGATGTTTGAAAATGTTCCCAAAATGATAATCGAAAATAGTATTGACAATAATGAACAACACTATTGAATTGAAATTGATAGATGGATAGAAATAACACTGACAGTGTTATCAAATGGTTGATTGAAAGGATATGAAGCATCGATGATCTTGGAAAATGCTCCTGAAATGATGACAAGATTGATTGAATTGGAATTAGGGTTTGATTGATTTTTTGAAATTGGGTTAATTAGGCATCAATAATCTTTGACAATGCCCCAGAATGGTCAGGATGAGTCTAGACAATTCTACAAATGATTAGGAATAGAATAGGATAGATTTGAAATGATTTAGGAAGGTTTGGAATGGTTTAGGATCAAATAGGATTGGTTTAGGATTGAATAGGATCAAATAGGGTCAGTTTAGGGTTGACCACAAATGATTTGGAAATGATTGATTTGGAAATGGTTTGGAAATGATAGATTTGATAGAGAAAGTAGAATTGTTAGTAATTGATGATATGGAAGAAAGATACAATATTAGTGAATGATAAAGATCAAACATACAATATAAAAGACATGTTAAAAAGGGGGCATTGGCAATGAACCATTTTTAGGTGTCTACATTTTTCCCCTCTTTGAGACAATGTGATTATGAGTATTGGCTGAAAGAAAAATAGAAGATCAAGCCCCAGTGGATCGACAGAATGGAGGTAGGATGCCCCATCATAAAATTGGGCAGAAATTTATATGAGGACAAATTTTTTGAAAAGAAAGATGATTGATTGAAGAAATGTTAGGAGAAATAAGAAATTAGAAAAAGAAATGTTAGTAGAAATATGTTGGCTTTTGAAAGTGCAATTGTGTTATAAGAGCTTATTTTGATATTGCAAAAGCGGATGCGGCGCATCATGGCAAAAGAAGCCAGAGTGAGAAAGTCATCCTTTTTGCGTAAACAAACACGATTTAGACAGAGGATGATCTTTCCCATCCCAAAAGCATGTAGCAGATATGCCCTAGAATATCATGAGATCATTGAACAAGAAGAAAACAAATTGGAAAGATAAAAAAAAATCAATGAAAGATAAAACACTCGTTGAAACAATGTGAGCCAACAGCCATTCTTCTTTTTTTGTGACTAGGATTAGATGTTCTTTGATTGGTAGCTTAGTTTTGAATTGACTGATTAGATAATTGATTGATAAATTGGATAGATTGAAAGATTTGATAATTGATTGATAGTAAAGATTGAAAGGTCAAACAGTCCAACTAGATTGAATGTTGAGTCACAATGATTTAGATCACATTTGTGAGAATATGATTTTGTTAAGCACAGAAGGATGATGCATCTACCACTGATGTTGACAAACATGATATTTGATTCACAAAAAGAATACAAGTATGTACAAATTTATTGCAGATTTTTGAAAGAGATTTTGCAATTTTTAGGATTTTGAAAAATATTTGGATTTTTTTGGTCTTTTTTCAGGATCGTATTTGAATTTTTAGCAATTTTTTCAAGTCATTATGTAATTTTTAGAAAAAATTTCAGCACATTATTTGATTTTTTTGGAATTTTTTTTAGGACATTATTTGAGTTTTAGCAATTTTTTCAGGATATTATTTGATTTTTTTGGAATTTTGTGCTACTTATTTGGATTTTTAGGATTTTTTGAAATTGCCCCCAGCGTCTAGCAAGGGAAGGACATTTTGAAAGGAGAAATGGACCGATAGATGGACAAAGGCCAAAGGTTGTTGCATTGGATATGGTAGGTGCCAAGGACTATCCAAGAAATGGGATAACAATTTTTTTCAGCAAGCTGGGGGACTGGACAAGACAATGATAGGATAAGGCAAATAGTGTAGTGGATAGAATGCAAGAAATGGACATGTCAAGAGGTTTTTCTTTGAAAAAATGTTTTTCATTGAATGTCCTTATTTTACATCAAGACTAAGATAGGGAGTTGTATAGGACAATGTTAGGACCTGGATAGGGTAATTATAGGATATAAACAAGAAAATGATAGGAAAGGGGAAATGGATAAGCAAGATCAAGAATGGGATGAGGGATATATAGGTGTTGATAGGATAAAGATAGGAGGGACATAGGAATAATTTATGATATGCTAGGGATAATGGAGGATATGCTAGGGATAATGGAGGATAACGTCAATGAAATCTGCCCCCAAGTATAGACTGCAAGAAGTTCATAGAATTACACATATCATGGTACTTTCCCAAAGTGCATGTTTGCCAAGTTTTCACTATTGGACAAAATTATTTCTCTTGACTCTTTTTTTTTGTGTTGCCAAGACACCTATTTTCCAGGTTTTCATCAAGGAAACTCTTTTCTTTTTTTCATTTTTTCTTTTTTTGATATTTTTGACATTTTGGAAAAAACTGGATGCATGAAGTGACATGGACAAAGGACTCAAGCGCCTTACTCTTTGAAATGTTCTTTTGAATGATATTGTGCAAAAGACATTGGTAGGGTAATGACAAAGGGATACGAAGTGGGTGATTGGATAAGGATGGCACAAGCTTTATGCAAAGGATTGGATAGGTTGGATGAAAGGTTGGAAAATAGGTGTTGGATAATGAAGCGAATGTACATAGGATTTCTTTGAATTTGAAGGAAATGGATGTAAGAAAAACATTGGCACACACCTTGAGGGGTGATGGAGTGATATAGGAAAATGAGATTTTAGATTTTGAAAGCTTAATAGAGAAAATGATATGGATTTTGAGACACAAGGACCCAAAATAGGTTTGGAAGATGGAAGACATTTAGTTGAATGAATAGCAATTTTGGATGCCAATTTGGATTTTTCTTTAGGACTCTATGCTTCAAGGAGTTTCTTTGGAATCCACAGGATTTTTGATTTTTCATTAATTTGAGGGTCCTTTGAATGTATTTCTTGCAAAATGGATTTTGGAACCCATATGGCTTTTGACTTTATTTTTTTCTCAATGGGCCTTTCTAGCCTTTTTGATAATTCCTTTTTAGTTTGGATCAAATTTTTCTTTTTTTGTACATGTTGATTAGACTGGACATGTTGATCCTTGATAGCATGTGGATTTCTTGATGTATAGAATTTATGTTTGGCATCCAAATTTATTTGAAAGGGAATGGAATTCATGGATGGATAGGAATTGTATGGAGGCAATTTGGATGGATGGAAGGTTCTCCAAGATGTATGCTTTTGTTGACTTGTATTTGGGAAAGGGTAAATGGGTTGCAAGGTAACGGATGGAGAATATATGGACCTAGGATGGATGGAAGGGTTGAAGGGGGAGGTATACATCTGGATTTGGATTTTGAAAGGATACCAATTATTGGAAATATGATAATGGGAAAGCAAGATACTCAGAGGGGGGTGAACCAGATCTTCAAATTTAAACACATAACACAAACTGATCCACATTCATACATATATGAATCTAATGTACCATCAAATAACATACACACAATGAAATAAATAACTCATAACATAAGAACTTGGTAACCCAGAAACCCAAATAGGTAAAACTGGGGTGGGAATGACACCCACAGAATTTTTCACTACTGCAGCATTAAAGTGTTCCTGTTAGGGCTACAAAAGTTGATTACTAAATGTAATCTACCTGGTTAAAGGTCTATCCGGTTAAGAGCTAAATATAATTACAATCTACCCTTTGAAAGGATTTCAACTTACAATAAAGTAAGCACTCTGTTAGGAGATTTAGAAAGGTCTACTAGAACCACTCTGTTAAGAGATTTCACCTAATAGAATGATTAGAATGTTTCAAGTAATGATCCTTTGTTATGCCCTCAGATGCTGATGACATATATCCTCTTTCCAGTACCTTCTATGATCTCACAATCTAATATGTCTTTACTCTATTGTTCTCTGCTTGATCTATGCTTCTTAACAAAATAACCCTCTGTGCATTTCACTTGAAAATGCAATCAACACTTCTCTCCACACTCACAAAATAGGGTTAAGAAGCAATCTTATATATCTATTCAAGTCTGATAGCAAGATCTAGATCAATGATCAAGATCTAATACTCATGCCTCCAAGGTATTATAATTAATAATTAAAATAGGTCATGCATAGGATAAAACATTTAAGTGCATAATTAACTCCGTAGGAAAATATTAAATGCTACATAAGTTGGCCCAAAAATCTTATGCAAGTCGGCCTCAACACTTATCCTCAAAGCTTGAATCAATCCAGACATGTATACAAAAACTTGTCTGCTCGACACTTAACATCTCTATCGCTCAACACTAAGTATCCTACTTGGCTTAGCATGATGTAAATAAGCAACCTAAATACTGCTCGACAATGTTGCTCAGCCTTGGATAGTTTTAGCTTGGCCACAGTGATAGCCATCTAAAACTACCTAAGTAAATGACTAAGTGTTGGTCACTAATCATCAATAGAACTTAGAGATTATAAATCTCCCCCTTTGATATTAGTGTCAAAAACACACATATCATTTCCTTATTTCATTCCATCAAAATGTTGCCTAATTATATGAATTACTCCCCCTAGGAATATACTCAAAATTATACATACAAAAAGTTACATAGAATACATGCCTTCAAAATATATACAAATGTACTTGTTTTGTACTGATTTATAATACTGTATCCTTACAAACTTCCCCCTTGTTTTTGTCACTAATTGTAGGTGGGGTTAAGTTATACTTGTCCAAAAATTGTTTATGAAGCTGTAGGGTGGATGCAAATGTAGTGTCCCAACTATCCTTGGCAATCTTCATAACTTCCAATTTTATCTCTAGCTCAGCAGCTAGACGCACTAGACTTTCTGCAGTTGAGAGATTTGAATTTCTCTGTGACAATTCTTTTGTAGCTGAAAGTTCCTTCTATATTACCTCCAAGTGAGGCAATAGGTTTGTCTGAATGGTGATCATTTTGGCCCTAATCCAACCATCTTCAGCCATAAGCTCGACAATTCTTCATTGTGCATTGATCAACATAGTAGAATGTAAGGAGCTAGAGGTAGCATCCTTACCCAAAGTACTGCCTGTTGATTTCAAATCTAACTATAGCTTCTCAACAAGCTGTAGATTATCCTTTGTGAAGAATTCAACATCACATAGCTTCCTATACAAAGAATAAGCATTTTTTGTAACTTCCTCCAAAATTTCTACAAGAGTAGAAAGTTCAACCTGTTTCGTTGCAATCTCTTCTGAGATTTTCTCCAGAACTATTCTCTCGAATCTCCTCTTGGACCATTGTAGAAGTTTTCCATTGTTGTCTATGTCATCATTAGTTACCTTCTGTAAAATGTGAATTAACTGATCAGTAATGGGAGCTTGAGGCATTTCATCTTCGAAGTCAAAATCCTTTGCAAATATATCCTTGATATCATGTCACACCTATTTTTGCTTCTATTCTATTTTCATTTATTCCTATCCCTTCTTCCTCTTAAGTAATTCCTAAAGAGTCCCTATTTGTTCAAAACATAATTCATTGGGATCCCATTATGGAATCACAATTACCTCATCTAATGTCACATCAAGAATTGGAGACTTCTTCCTCATTACTTTCCTCCCTTTCAATTTGGCTGAGCTAATGCTCGGCTACATCTTATCAACACCTTTTCCTATGTCAGTATCAATATCCATTGCCTCTTTCAATTCTGTCAAGATTGTATGGGGATCAGGCATACCTCCAATTTTAGGACCAGTGGGAGTGGATGATGCAGAGTGTAGTAGATCAACCAAAACTTGCACTGCCTCTTGTTCCTTAGGCTTGTCAACATTATCCTTCATCACTACACCACTATCTAAAACTATTTTTACAACATCTAAAATAGGTGGATTTTTTTAAGTTACCTCTTGTGCTTCTATTTTCTCTTTCTCTTTTCCTATCTGATCATTGATTACTTCAATTTTCTCATCAGTTCTCTCTCCACATGCAGTGGTCTTTCCTCCTTCAGTCTCAGTTTCCTTAATAGGTGACTCAATATTTGTATCACTCGGCATATCCTGTCCCTCAACATTGAAATTGCTAGAATCATCAATTGTGAAGTCAAGTGGATAGTCTGAAGTCAGATCAACTATATTTTCTAAGTCTAATGCATCTTTTAATCTTGTCCTATTCAGTAGCAATTTGATCTTGTGTCATCTGTGGATCAGGGGTGATCTCAACTTCTTTAGCCTTCTACTCAGATGTTCCTTCATCAAATTTCTTTTCATTTGGAACTACCAGTCTAAATATTTTCTTCCAAATCCTAGTACTCTATTGTACTAATCCTTCAATATCATTTTTCAAAATAGTATAGCCTCTGAGCTTAGGAAAAAACCTATTCTTATATTCTTCAATGAATTTTTCTCTATGTTTTGATGTCAACTCAGGTATCACCTTGGCTAATGTACCTTCCCTGATCTGTCTCTCTGTAGTAAGTAAAAATTACCATTTGCTCGATAGAAACACATATAATTCATTCGGCACATGGTTTCCTATGTCTATAGGAGTTAACTTAAAATTACTCATCATATCTAAAAGTGCTTCCTAAACTTTATGCTTGTCTTCAATACTCAGTTTCTCATACTTAATGAATTTAAAAGTAGCTAACCCTGCTGAATTTCTCAAATTTTCACATACCTCATCAATTATAGTGGGTTTCTTGAATTGTGCATTGGGTATGTTGTTGGGTTCATCAGTCTTAGTATTTTCATCATCACTATTTGTCTCCAAGTGCAGTATCCTCCTTGGTTTCTTTACTGGTTTGCTCGGCACAGCCTTAGGAGAAAATTTAGTTTTCTTTCCAACCTTCTTCTTTTCATACACTTTTGTTTGTACTACTGGATAAGTAATAGTAGATGCTATAGTCCTTAGATGATTAGCTATAGGAGGTGTAACCTTAGATTTATCTTTAGTTGGCTTGGTTACTTTGACAACTACTAGTTTCTTACCCTTAGCCTTCTCAGTGATCTCGTTAGATGCACTGACTTCCTCTTTTGTAGATATATCTTCTCCTTGTCTAGTGGATAGGCCTATAGGTGCATCATCAGGTTCCTCATCACTTCTCAAACCAACCATTTTCTCCATATTTTTCACAATCTTTTTTCTTTTTCTTTCCATGGTTCCCTCCTTCAAACTTTTAGAAATTTTTTCTTTTGCTTCATCAAAATTACCAAATCTTTCTGCTGTAGTATCAATTGCCTCTACTAGTAATGCAATGATGGTTTCTGATGCATCGTCAATGTTAATTTCATAGGGAAATGATTTCAACCATGCTACCCTAGGTGTCACAGCTTGAATATATGTGTGATTTGTATCAACTAGAAAACAAATTTCTTTATAGTGCTTCTCCACTAGTGATCTAGGAATCCTAGTCCTTAATCTCATTCTCTTTTTGAATTCCACAAAATAGTTCCCCATAATACTATTGAAATTACTTCCTAATTTCTCAATGCATTCACTTATCTGAACTATAATGGGTCTATCATTTTTCCAAACGATATCTCCCAATGTAGGAAATGTATTCTGAATACAGAAAAATATGCAGACTAGTAAGGAACAAAAATTACATGATGAGCTCTTATATTTTTTGATTGATGCTAGGTTCTTGGCTAGTTTTGTTTGTTGTAGCTCGGCAAGATCATATGTATGATTCTTCTTAAAAATCTTCCACGCCTGGTCAACGGTTGTACAAGGAACACTATCCAGTCGACTCGACTGATAGAACTTATGTGCAATCACTCTTACTCCAAAATAAAGTTCTAAGTCTTTAATTGTAGATATATTCATACCTCTATTGTTCCATACAACTCTAGTGTTCCCTATAATTTCCTCTTTACTGTTATCTCTCATTTTCTGTTTCCTGTTAACAACATGATATCCAATCACTCGATGAATCATGTTTTTAGTTATCTTGACTAGTCCATTGTCCAACCACATACACATATCATGAACTTGGCTAAGAATGACCTTAATCCATTCATCTTTGAAACCTTGTGGGAAATCTAGGGCATGATTTAACCCTTTGTTAGCTAAATGCTTGAATTCTTCCTTCAGAACTCCATCAACACACAATTTGTTATAGGATTTTCTCAATTCACTATCACCTACTTCACCAATTTTAACCATGTAACAAGACCTAACATTGTGGATCATAAGTACCTTTGGTGGAATGGATTAGAGATCTCTGGTCAGATCACTCTGAATTGCACTTTCAGGAACAACTCAAAAATTGAGAGGTGCACATACATCATTCTGTACTAACTAAACTTGCTCTAGTTTTTCCTCCATACTTTTGACTGGTGCAGAAGAGCTTGCAGCCATAATCTCTAAAATTAGGGTTCAAAATATGAAGAACAAAGTACCTCAGCAAGTAGCACTTTGCACTGTTCACCTTAGGATTGTTGATGACACGCTAACAAAATTTTTGATGCTAACTTTGTTAAGATCAATTCTGAAAATTCCTCAATCGCTCTGTGAATATTGAAAATTGTAAGGAAAAATGAAGAGTAAATTGTTCATCCTTTATAGAATCGAAAGGTCAAGGTAGGTAAGCAATAAATGTTCTTCCCATTGAGTTAGTGCAAGCCAGCTGTCCTCAGCTTTCTAACACAACTTGCATGTCACTCGGATCACCATACTCAGCCATCACAAAACTTACTCGGCCAACAAACTTGGTACACACTAAAGAAATCGGCCTTAGTGTCCATGACTGGTGCTCGGCACCTATAGTGCAATTAGCTCTTCTCGGCATTTTTTTTTTTACAAAATGTTTCCTGGTGTATCTTAACATATGCAAATATGGACTTTGGCACATTTCATGTTAGGAACTGATGTAAGATAAGAATTTTAAATGCATTTCCTTACATACCTCTTTTGTTTTGTTGGAGATGGTGTGATCACCTGATCCATTGGATTGGGTGACCTCAGTTGCACTAGCTTCATTGTTGCATGGTTCAGATTTCTTAACCCATGTCTAGTTCATCTATGCTCTAATCTACTCATCAACAGGAGCAGGTACCCTAGTCTTACAATCTTTCCTTGTATGACCAATTTTCAGACAACTGTGATAAACTAGGCTTCCATTCATCCAACTCTTAGACTTTCCTCTGAAATGTGTCCTTATGCAGTTTTATGGAACATGTCCATACTCATGATAGTAATGAAAACTATGTCATGTGTTGTAATCCCAATTGTAAGTATTCCATTTTCTTGGTGATTTCTCTTGTGCCTTTGATGTCCATTGTTGTTTACCTTTAGATCTGGAATCTTGTGCTCTATGAGCATATTTCTAACAGTTATAACAATTACCATTGAATCTAGGTGTGGAAGGTGCATTTATTTCCTTTGTCTTACATTCACATGCTTGATGCCCAAACTTATTACAGTTAAATAAATAACCATTAAAGTTAGTTTTAGGATTGGACTTACCATTCTTGTTTTGGCAAATGTTTGATGTATGACCTAGTTTCCCATAGTGGTGGCAAACCAGTTTGTTGTTTCTTGGTTTTGCATTCCTCCTCTCACCTTTCTTAGATGATTCTCCTGATTTAGTGGTTGTATGTTGTTCAGTGTGACCTAATCCAGAAGAATATTTAGGTCTTCTTGATGCTTCCACTAGTTGTTCAAAGTAGCTCAAAGCTGCATTGGGATCATTCACTCTGTTGTTAAGTTCTTTCTTATCTCTCAATTCATCTTTCAACTGACTGTTCTTAGATCTTAGATTTAAAATCTCCATGTGTTTCCTACTGATCTCTTGATTCACAAGTAGCAGTTGATTTGCCATGTCAACTTGATTGACTATCATTGTTTGTACATCATGTGTTCTTTCATCAAGTCTGATAGTCATCACTCTTTTTTCTTCTTCTACCATAGCCTTCTCATCTTTGACTTTCTTTTTATGTTCAACAACTTCACACATTCTTATTGATTGGGCTTCTTGTTCCTTTTTCAAGTTTCTGACTTCTTCACACAGTGCATTGTTCTTTTCTAGTAGATCTGCTATTGTTGCATCACTCTTAGTAGAATCTCCATTCTAAAATATATTTGTGGTGTCCTCTTCCTGATAATAAGTGTCATTCATTTGTTTGGCCAAATCTTTCCTTGCTTTCAAAGACTGTTTTAATTCCTATCTTATTGTCTCAAGTTGTTGTAGTGCTAGCTGAATATCAATCTTTTGATTCTCAATGACATTACCCATCTTGTAGATCTCCATCTCAAGATCTATATTCTCAAGCTGATTATAACTTTCTAGAGAACTGAGCTCTGATACCAATTGTTGGAAATACAATAATAGGAAAGAAAGATACTGAGAGGGGGTGTGAATCATATCTTAAAATTTAAACACTTAAAACAAACTAATCCACATTCATACATATATGAATCTAATGTAATGTCAAACAGCATACACACAATGAAATAAAAAACTAATAACACAAGAACTTGGTAACCCAGAAACCCAAATAGGTAAAACTAGGGTGGGGATGACACTCACAAAATTCTTCACTACTGCAGCAATAAAGTGTGCCTATTAGGGCTACAAAAGTTGATTACAAAATGCAATCTACCTGGTTAAAGGTCTGCTCAATTAAGAGCTAAAGATCATTACAATCTACCCTATGAAAGGATTTAAACTTACAATAAAGTAAGCACTCTTTTAGGAGATTTAGAAAGGTCTGATAGAACTACTCTGTTAAGAGATTTCACCTGATACAATGTTTCAATTAATGATCCTTAGTTATGCACTCAGATGCTGATGACAGATCTCCTCTTTCCAGTACCTTCTGTGATCTCACAATCTGATATGTCTTTACTCTACTGTTCATTGTTCTATCACTCTTCTTGATCTATGATTCTTAACAAAATAACCCTTTGTGCATTTCACTTGAAAATGCAGTCAACACTTCTCTCCACACTCACAAAATAGGGTTAAGAAGAAATCTTATATATCTATTCAAGTCTGGTAGCGAGATCTAGATCAACGATCAAAATCTAATACTCATGCCTCCAAGGTATTATAATTAATAATTACAATAGGTCATGCATAGGATAAAACATTTAAATACATAACTAACTCCATAGGAAAATATTAAATGCATACATAAGTCAGCCCAAAAATCTTATACAAGTTGGCTTGAACACTTATCCTCAAAGTTTGAATCAATCTAGAAATGTATACAAAAACTGTTCTGCTCGGCACTTAACATCTTTGTCGCTTGGCACTAAGTATCCTACTCGGCTTGGCATGATGTAACTTGACAACCTGAATACTTCTCGGCAATGTTTCTCAGCCTTGGATAGTCTTAGCTTGGCCACAATGATAGAGAACTAAAAATACCTAAGTAAATTACTAAGTGTTGGTCACTAATCATCAATAGAACTTAGAGATTAACACCAATGCCTTGAGATGTAGATTTTTTATTAAGACCATGGCCATTTCAATATTCTTGGACATTTAATGGTTTCAATATACCTTTTGCATGGAGGTCTAACCCTTTGACTTGATAATTCTTTCTTTGACTAGTAGGATACATGCTACAAGATGCGAGTCCATTATTATGAGGTGTGAATGATATGGAAGGACTTATAGGACTATGAGGTGGAATAGACTTAATAGAACCAAGGGAACCCATTTGAAGTGTAAGGGGTTCTTTACCAACTTGCATAGATGTTCTTGAATCACAAGGGGGAGTAAAAGGAACAATAGGATCCCATGGTGTAGTATGAGCAGTGACAGGATCATCTGGAAGGATAGGATCTTGTGGGGGATCTGAAGGGATGATGTGATATTTTGGAGGACATTAAGGTGAAGGGATACCTTGATCTTGACTTGGAAATGGATCTAGGGAAGACATGGAAGGGAAATCATGATCTTTCTTAGGAAGTGGAAGGTCAACATTTTGGTTTAGGAATGGAAGGCGATCATTTTGGATAGGTGGGATCTTCATGAGGCTCAAGAGAAATGGGGTCTTGGTCAACAATAGGATATAATAGGTCATTGAAGGGATCTTGATCTTGGTTTGATTTATAATATGTTTCTTTGTTCTTCGTATCATCCTCTTGACATGAGATATGACTTTGGACATGCAAGGGGGGTTCTTGAAAGGGGTCAAAATTTTGATATGAGGAAGAAGATGGAACTTGGATAGGAGTCTCAGTAATAGGCTTGATTGAAATTGGAGGACATGGTGGAATTGGTTCAAAGGAACTTGGGCTATGCATGTGGCTAGCTTGGATTTCTTTCATGGATAGCCATTGGAAGGTTGCATTGTTGGAAGAATGACATGATGGGGATGGAGGAAATTTCTCTTGGGAGGAATGTGGGGATGAAGGGGTGGAAGGAAACATGGATGTTTCTTGAAGGTAAATTTCTTGAGGGGAAATAGGTATGTCATCCATGTGATTGTTTTGGGGTGAGCCATTTCTAGACATGAGTAAATTATTTGTTTGATCCAATTTTTGAAACAAATTTTGTAAAGTTTTGGATTTGAGCTTGTGCTTCTTGATGGGTCTTGTTTGTGATACCTCATCATTATTTAGATGGTGGAAAGAATTTTTGGTATGAACATGTTCAAAAAATGGTTTCTTAGTGATTATGCTTGGTTTTTGTTCAAAACATGTCACATTTGAATGTTTCTTTGTTTGATAAGACATTGGTGGTGAATTGGAGGACACAAAAGGTTCCTCAAGAAATATTACTATTTGTGATCTTGGTATTGATTGTATTGTCTACATGATTGGCACAAGAGGTTGTGAAATTGTTTGAAGATCACTTGGTTGCATTGGAATGAAGATTGGTTCGTAATTTTGTGGTGGCCCCATTTGAATTATGCCATAGTCAAGTTGAAAGGTTTGATTTAAAACTTGGTTGAATGATTGATTTAAAATTTGAGCACATGGAGAATGGTTTGAAACTTGATTGGATTGAGCTTGATCTAGGACTTGATTGGAAAATATAGGCTCTTGCACATGATTGAATTGGGATTTGTTAAATTTTTCATTTGCCTTATTGAGTTTTAAAATGATTTTGGGTATCTTTGATTTCTCAATGAGAGATTGTGTGTCAATTTCACCAAAAGATTCAATTGGACATCCAAGGATTTTGGCCATCTCCTTCCTACTCTTTATCATCTTTGAAACCCTCTCTTCCAAGAGATTCTTTTCTTTAGCCAATTTTTTTTGCAACTTTTGAATCATGTTTGAATGGACTTGATGGAATTGATTGTTTGGTTGTGTTGACGTTATTTGCCTTGGCTCAAAAGCTTGTTGTTGCAAAGGTATATCTTGTCTTTGATCAAAAGGTAATTGTGAGTTTCCTTGTGATGGAAACATGGTTGATAAGTTTCTTGTTTCCTTTTGGATTCTTGGAACCTATTGAATATTGACATGATGAATATATGCAAATGCAATATTTTTGAATTTTTGGAAATGTATTTTTTGAAATGCAACTTTTGAAATGCAAGGAGCTCATGAAAAATGCAATCTAAGGCTTATGCAACTATGTTTTTTGGTTTTTTTGGACTTTGAAAATTAATATTTTGAAAGGAGACAAATCTAGGAGAATAATCTTATGAGGTTGAATAAGAATCTTGACTTGAAAAATAGGATTTTTGGAAAAATGGACAAGTTTGAAAAAAAGACTTAGGTCAAATCCATCATGAAAAAGGTGGAATAAGACCAATTAAAAAGGATAGGGGGTTTGAAATATTTGGGAAAAAGGGGGACCAAGTCAAGATCCTTTTTCCAACACCATAAATAAATTCCCTATGATTTGGATACTTTCTAGGATTGTTTGCAAAATTTTTAAGGAGGATCCAAAAATGAGCTATGTATGCAAGAAGGCTATGATTAGGACTTATGTAAAAGGGACTATAATGAGGATTGCAATGAGGTCTATAATGAAAGGAATTTTTGAAATGCAAAATGCAAGGATATTAGGTCATGAATATGAAATATGAAGGCTATCAAGCATGCCAAAAGGTTCCAAGTGAAAAGTGCAAGGTTCCATATGTCTACTCAAAGAAAAGGTTTGTCGTGACCATTTGATTGTTCTTGAAGATTGATTTGGAAAAAGTGTTCTTTAAGGAGAGTGTTTTTAAGATTTCATTTTTATTAAGGTTTGAACACCCACACAAGACACATCATTTAAAATGGTTGTTGTAAAATGAACAAACACACCACTTCCTAAGGATAGCAAGGACAGTATCTGTTGAATCCCCACTTGAACTGAAGTTCAGCCATGCTTACTAATAGAGGAAAACCTAGATGCTTGGAGGAACGGGCTCCTCCTTACATGTGCACTCACTTCTTAGGAACTCCAAGCTTCAACTCTCAAGGGACATCACTTCCCAAGGGATTGTTGTCTCGAATAAAAGCCACGAAAGTGTGGGGTGTCTTAGTTTGTCTCTGACCTTCTGCACCAACAGATAGAAGGTTTTTGGCTACTATGACATGGTGTTTAATAAGAGAATCCATTTAGGTGGTTATAAATGTGGCATATTAGCTTTGTTATGGAGGCCTCCCAGCCTACGAAAGTTACATTTCATAGGTTTTAACGCACCATAAGGGTACTGAGGTAGATCTTATTCCCAGTATAACACATTCAACACCCGTCCATTGAGAGATTAATCACAATGGAATATTTTTATCCTGGTTTGGATTGGCTTGTATTTAGCCTGGTACCGGTTGGGCATCCACTCCCACTAGCTCTACTAAAGCACTTGGGAGGTAGCCACTCTCTAAGAATGATATGAGTTTCTCTTACACCCAAAATCTATGAAGGCGAGGGGAGAGGATACACTCATATTATTCTTAGGGTTTTAAAATCTAGAAAACACATTAGACACATGAAAGAAAAAGGTTCTTTTCAAGCACCAAGATGAAGTGTTTTCTAACTACAAAAAGCAAGCACAAAAGTTTGGGAAAACACAAGGTCTTTTACAAACCTCATGCATTGAAACCGTTAGTAGTTTTTAGGATTCAATCTTCATCCCATGATTTCCAACATGCTGCACAAATCATTAGTAAAATAGAAAAAATGTGTACAAAGGAAAAGCATACAAACCAATTGAAATTGGAACAAGTGCACCTTGATTTTTTTTTTTAATGCTTTTTACCTAGTCATAAAGATCCAACTTTTAGATATATCTCTAGACCATAAATTCAAAAATGGAAACAAATAACCCCTCTTTAAAATCAGTAAGCTTTCCAAAAATGTAAGAAATTTCAAAAAATTCCTTAATTTGTGCCCTAGGGACCCTATTTTTCAAAACAGACTAGTTTCAAATATGTATTTATTTTGGCCATTATTTTTTGTGAAAATAAAAAACTCAGAGAATAGACCCCATTTAGATTTTGAAAAGATTTCCAGAAATGTAATTTTTTTAGAAAAATTTTCTCATTTGTGCCCAAAATTAATATTTTATGAAAAATCATAAAAACACAATAAATCTCACAAAACTAATGAGAAACATCTAATTTTTGGATTGTAGGCTCCTGATACCATCTGTAACACGAAAAAAAAATTTGATGGACAGATTCCTAGCCATTTGGGAGATATGGTCAAATTATTGAAAACTTGCATGCAACAACAAAATAGAAAAGAAAACCTACATGCAAACAAATTTATCAAATTTTTAGCATGTTTAAGTCAGGTTCACCAAATGTAGGACTAGAAAAGAGGTTAGAATCATATCAAGGTAACCACAAACCCTAAAAAACATTCTACCCTAACTAATCTAACATTAAAACCATTTGAAACAAGAGTTGAAATATATGCAAGATAACACAAGAAAACTCCCTTCAAATGTTGTTCTAATGGTCTCCTTTCATCTCCATAGAGGTTGATATGTTTCTCTTTGACAAACAACAATTGCACAAAGAACCTTGAAAGCATGAAATGAGAACTACTAGGAGGTAGTGATCTTGAGGTTTTCTCAAAATGTCATGGTTCAACCATGAATGATAGAAATGCACCCATTTTATAGAAAATGAGATGCATTTAGGTGAGATTACATAAAATCAATCCACCAACAAAGATTTTGGTTGGTAGGATATTTGGAAGCATGAAATGGGGGAGAGATATTGAGGAGATATTGGAGGATTTTAGAGATATTGAGAAAGCACCTTAATCGGGATGAGAATCCTCAATTAAGGGATATGATATTTAGGTGAGATTATGAATCTTTAATCAAATCCATAATTCAATATTCTCAAATATTCCTCAAAATAAAATTAGATTTATGAAATTATAAAAACTCATAAATTGAAATTAGCTAATTAGTTAATACAAATTAATTAATTATTGGAGACTTAGGGAAATGGGGAATAAATAAAGTTTGTTTATTTATTCAATTAGGACTTAGGAGAAATTTTGTGTTATTCATCCAAAGTGGGAAATTAGTGGATTATTGGTCGAATTGAAGGTGCTGATGTTGAATTGAAAGGATCTTGATAATATTGATAAGTATTAGGGTTAATTCTGAGGGTTCTAAAATAGTTTAGGAAATCATGAGGCATTGATGAGCTTTGACAATGAGCCCAGATAATGATGATCATAAATGATTGAAAAATGCCAATAAACTTTCATGGCATTGTAAGATTGCAATGGGGAAACATCGATGATCTTTGACAATGTTCCCGAAATGATAATAAAAAATAGTATTGACAATAATGAACAACACTATTGAATTGAAATTGATAGATTGTTAGCGATAACACCAACAATGTTATCAAATTGTTGATTGAAAGGATACAAATCATCGATGATCTTGGAAAATTCTCTTAAAATGATGAAAAGATTGATTGTATTGGAATTAGGGTTTGATCGATTGGTTTGAAATTGGGTTAATTAGGCATCAATGATCTTGAAAATGCCCCAAAATGGTCAGGATGAGTCTAGACAATTTTTAAAATGATTAGGAATAGAATAGGATAGATTTGAAATGATTTAGGAAAGTTTGGAATGGTTTAGGATCAAATAGGATCGAATAGGATCAGTTTAGGGTTGATCAAATATGATTTGGAAATGATAGATTTGATAGAGAAAGTAGAATTGTTAGTAATTGATGATAAGGAAGAATGACACAATATTAGGGAATGATAAAGATAAAACACATAATATAGAAGACATGTTAAAAAAGGGGGCATAGGCAATGAACCATTTTTAGGTGTCTACACAAACTTGTCTTGCGGGTTTGGGAGAAAATGACATTGGGTAGGAGAGTATGCTCTTTTCCCCTTGTGGTAAAATCATAAATCTAGACCCCTCTCATCACCAATCAATGTTTTTAAAATTAATCCTTTAGATGAGCCTGCCAGTTGAGGAAAAAATCTCCCGGGAATGACCCAAGTGAGAATGAGGTGTAAGCCACACCACTCTAACTCATGTTAATCAAATTTACTCTTTGGGGTTAAAGCCTCAGGATTTGATTTGCATTTGAGCTTATACTCATCTCTCATCTAGCTTAAGTGTGGCTTCATAGTATCAATCATGTTTATGTGACCACTTTTGTCAAGATGCTCTATGGGGCTATACACCTGAATCATGTCTGCAGGGACATATAGGATAAAATCGAATGAAGACACTTACTAAACACTATAAGCATAGAAGCTACCCGATTCACCTCCGAAGAATGATTTATTATAGTGCAAATGGAGGGAAGAATCTCCACCAAGATCCCCATCATATGTGTCTCAAGGTATTATGTTTCAAAAGAGATCTTTGTAGTGCGACAACAATACTTGAAAAAAGGCAAAAACACGGGCACCCTGTCAAGGGTGACACTCCTATGTGAGCTGAAGGACTACCAAGAAATGGGTCTATAATATTTCATTTGAAGCCAACTCGTAGGTAGAATTTTCCTTGAAGTGTTTGAAGAACATTGGAAAAATCCAAAACATAAACAAAATACCCAACAACCAATTTTTCACTTGTTTGTATCCTTCAAAGTTGCTTTGTCCCTTGTCGGACTATTTTTAGACCCATGCATGTTATTTTATTTTTTGACTATGTTGAAATTACCTTGGAAGAAATCTATTGAAAATCAGACAGAAATCAAACTTGTGCCAAATCATCAAAAAAATGTCCTTTTGCAGATTACCATGAGCTCCAATTTTCAGAATTTGGTCTTTTATGAGATATGCCCTAAAACCTTTGACTATTCATCCAAAATCAGATCTGTTTATAGTACATGACCGATTCCAAGAAGCATAAGAAGGTAAAAAAACCATTACCACCCATGCAAAGAGAACAAAAGAATGCAACCTGAGAAGCTAACAAGTACCAACACATCATTGATTCCATCCAACAATAAATCCATAAACAAGAAAAATTCAACAAAGTGATATACAACAACAAGGTTGCTCATTTTGTTGGAAAATATCATCTAAACATTTTTTTTGTCATAGTTGAGAAATATGAATAGCCAGTTTAACACAACAAAAAAAAGTTCCTCCTCTTCTTAGGCTCACTTAGCTTGCATTTTAGGACCTCCCTTAGGTTTTCTTCTTTAGAAACACATCACACACTCATCCTAGCATAATCTTTCATAATCCAATCCAATCCTAGTCAACCTAGCATCATCCTAATCATCATCCAAGTCATCCTTAATCACATCCTTCACTTGGTTTTGCATCCCCTTTTGAGTTGCTTAAAAACCTACATCTTAATCAAACCCCCATCCTTAAGTGTCCTTTACTAAGCATTGTTTAGGATAATCCCCTTTTCCTTTACCTCATCACCTTGATCAAAAGGTTGGTTTGCATTGATAGAGAATCTCATCCGCCGAAGACCACAAGTCTGTCTTAGGTAGACAATCACATCCACTTGATCTTACATTAGGGAAAGCAACCCTTAATCCTTGCATACATCAAATTATCCTTAATCCATAGGAGCATATTCCTCATCCTAGATGCATCCTTGTCCTAACATCATCATTCTTAGATTCCTAAGAACATCCTTGCATTTCATCTTGCATATCATATCCCCTTAGGGTATTCATTTCATGCCACCTATCACAAGAGCCACTAAGAAGAGGAAGAACATAGATGCCAATCTCACCTCTAGTTCATATAATCCTATGATTGATAGCACTAACACCATGGTTACCTATGAACCTTAGCCCAACAAACAAATTGAACTCATCTGGGTAGATAGTAATGAGACTCCTACCATGAGTACCATAGAAACATTTGTCAATCATCTAGGACATGTCCACATGGTGAACACCATGAGTGGAAGTAACAACAATCAGGTACTCTTGGACATTTAGCAATAAGGACTTCAACTCCTACCTTGGATTATACCCACACTTGTCACACAACCTATGGCACCTATAGGAGAATGTTATCCTCCCACTAGTAATGAATTTTGTGATACACTTCAGCGAGCCCTACAAGTGGGAACTCTTATCGCACAAGTAGTCCAACCTTCCATCCCACCCTCCATCATGCACATGACACCTTCACCTACCTTGGGAGCCCTGCCTCCTGATCCAACATCAACAACACAAACCATACCCCCTATCACTACATAAGTTCCTCCTCAGACCACAACCCAACATTTGAGGCACAATTTCCACCACCTCCAGTCAACACGCAACAAACCACCATTCCACCTATCCTCACTCAGCCCATTCAAGGTGCAACAACCAGTTCACAACATCAAAGCACACAAGTCTCCATACATATTCCACCTTTCTTCACCATAGGCATGCCACCTACCAATTCCTATAACCAACCCTTATTTCCCAAAGGGTCCACTTTCCCCACTCCATCAACAACCCAACCGTAATAGGTGTCAACAATTTTGTCACAAATTCAAACCAATTCAAATACTCCCATGCAGAAACCATCTAACAATCCCTTCATTTTACTCCAAATACCCTTCCAGCAACAACAACCAATCCAACAACAACTAATCTAGCAACAACCTATCTAACAAGAACAACAACCTATCCAGCAGCAGCAACCAATCCAACAGTAGCAACAACCTATCCAACAATAGTAGCAACCTACCCAACAAAAAAAACCTATTTAGCAGCAACAATACATCCAACAACCACCCCAACAAAAATAACCACAACAAAAAATTACCAAACCATTCACATCCTAAGCACAACAGCAACAAATCAACCCCTTCACAGTCCACCCTCCAAGTTTCACAACAACCACAACCACAAACATAGGGTAAAATCCCTTCATGGCACAACAACTACAATAGTTTTCTAATCCTTTCATCCAGCCCATTCAACAAAAGAAATATCATTCCACCAACTACCTAGTCATGCTACTCTCTGTTGCATCACAAACCATTCCACCACCACAAGAATTCAGTGTTTCCAATAACACCAATTATCTTTCTACAGCCACTAGGGGAATTCCACCATAGAATATGTATCCTCCACCCCATGTAGGTGTGCAATAGGCTTAGCCAACTTATCCAATGCCTTAGCAAATACAAACCTACTTCCAGTGGTTGCAACAGCCTTACCAAGCACCGCCACCTCCTCCACCACTATATTCCCCTCAACCGTAGCTTCCACCACAAAATTCCATCTATGCTGACCAACAACCATCATATCAAACACCACAGTATCCCCCATAGAATCCTCCATATTCACCATTTGATCAATATCAGGTTCAAGGAACACATGTAGTCACGGTCACTAATCATCCCCCACAAGTCAATCATGAATGGGAGGAAATGAAGAACGCTCTCAAAGAGCTAAAAGCAGGGATTGAAGCTAAAAAATTCAAATTTGAGGAAGTGTGTCCTTATCGATTTGGTCAATCTATCACTGCCATACCCTTCCCCAAACACTTTGAAATACCCAAGTTTGATAAATATCAAGAGAAGGGAGATCCTGTGAGCCACGTGAGAGAATTCTACATGGCCTGCCAAGAAGTGGCCTATAGTGATAATTTCCTCATGAGACTATTTCCAAAAAGCTTAGGAGGGACTACTCTTGAGTGGTTCTACAAAATCCCCTATGGCACAGTCTCTACTTTCACTTAACTATCTGAAAGGTTTGTGGTCCAATATGCACATAACGTCAAAAATGAACTCTCACTCCTTGACCTATGCAATTCCAAACAAAAGGGAGGAGAGAGCTTGGTTGATTACCTTTAGCACTAGCAAGGGAGTTCTAAAAGGTTTTCCTATTAACTCCCTCAGAAATATCTTATAAAAATCTTCATTAACAACCTCCATCCGAAGCTCTCCTATCACATGCACATGAATTGTATACAAACTTATCACCATATCATAATCAAAGGCATGGACCTCAAGCAAGGCCTTGTAGAATATGGTGCCATCAAGCACTACAAAGAATCCTAGCCTTACAAACATAACAATGATAAATCACAGTACTGGAGCAAGGACAAGAAAGTGGTAATGGATGGAGCCACTGATACCAAACACATTCAGGTTGTGGTAGCTTGTCCTAATACACCCAATAAAACCTATTAGCAAGCACTACAAGTATATATACAATCTCCTCCCATGTATCAACACCCCGCTCCTACGTATCACCAACCAATGTACCAACAAAACACATGCCCTCAAGGTGCAACTATTTATCCCCCTCCAAGGACATCATATCAACAAAACTACCAAGGTCCTATGAACCAGACAAATGTTATATCAATCATTTATGGACAACAAAGGGCTTATGCTTCAAATGTGCCACAATTCACATTTACCACTTTGGGTGAACCCATAGATGTCATCATCTACAAGCTGGTCCAAGCTAACTAAGTCATGTACCCAAAAATGCAGCCATTTGATGACTCAATACCTAAGCCAGCTTGGTATAAAGACAACGAGTACTATTAATACCACCATGTTAAGGGAAACACCACCCTCAAATGCATGAAGCTAAAAAATTACATCCAGTATCTCATCAACCACAAAGAGATCGAAGTGGACTCTCCTGCTCAACCATTTCCAAATGCAGACCTTAAAATTTATCAAAATGCATTTCCTGAACACACCTCAGGTAAAGGCCCAGGAAATCCTACTCAATCGTCCAATCAGGGGAAGGGTAAACAAGGAGAAATTGCCAACAAAAAGGATTATACAAATGAATATATCAATTATGATAATCTCATTGGCTGCATATCCCAAGTCTATCCCTCCATCAATGTCATCCATGTCAAGGGTGTCGATAACCAATGCGCATTCACCACTTTTTGAGGCCAAATAATAGTTACAGGTGCTTGTCCCACTCCATTTGCTAGTACCTAGTACAACATTTTGGAACACCTAGGGAATACTCCAGCCCAAATTTCCATCTTGGTTCTCCTTCACACCTTACCCACCTATCAAGAGATCCTCAATAAAGCCCTACAAGAATCTCGTGTTCCTAGCAACATCAACCTCACTGAATTCCATAACCTTGTCAGACACTTGTCTACATCTTGTGGGGTCTCCTTTAAACCAACAGACATACCCTCAGAAGAACCTAATCATAATCTCCTACTTTGTATTGTTGTCATGGTTAAATATTTTTCCATCAAATGGGTCATGATAGATAATGGTTCGGCCCTAAATCTGTGTACTCTAAAATTCATAAAAAAATTGGGTTGCACTGAATTAGATATAACAAATGAGGTCATAACAATCAAAGCCTATGATAATCTAGAGCGTACTTCTGAAGGAACCATATCATTACCCATCCAAGTGGGCCTTATTATCTAGGATACAGTATGTCATGTTGATCTTGACCTTCCCTTAAACATCCTCCTTGGATGCCCATGGATTCATTCTATGCAAGCCATCCCCTCCACCTACCATTAGTGCATCAAATTTCCATATAACCGCACTGAGATCACCATCCGTGCAGATCCCAATCCCTTCGCATATTGCAATGTAATCCTTCCCACATTCCAATCACTGTCCCAAGATTGATATTGGCACCTCTATCGCTATTTCATCTCAAACCCATTTAGACCTAAAAATAATCCTCTCTTCCATCCTTTCCATGGTCAAGATCAACAACAAAGTTTATGGTGAGTATAGTTTATCTAATTCCTTTGTAGTTGGAGCATTTCCAATTGTTCACACACTCAAGACCACCAACCTTATCTAAGAAAGATAGAACCAAAGACAACCAAGGTGCTACAATTTGGTCCCACCACTTTTATCTCAAAGGGTACTTTGAATGGCCAGGAATCGACACCAAACATCAACCAATGGCTCTATAAGGATCCACCACCCAAGGACACAAGTCATCTCAATTACATCAAAGGTAGGTACCCTGCAACTCACAAGCTGGTGATAGAAAAATGGAACTACCAAGGAGGTGTCCTTGGTTATGAAGAGAAATGAATGAAAGATCCTATTGTACCTACCTGATGAGAAAAGAACCTAGGCCTTGGCATGGACTCTGACATGAATGGGGCCACCAATGAAAACATTTATGCTTCTTATCCTTCCCTAGGCAAAATCCCTGACATCGAAGATATCCCAAAAGAGAAAGTTGTGAGAGCTTACGACGATGTCTTTGACAATGAAACCTTCTTGGGCAATTCTCTCCTATGTCAGCTTTCCATTTTTTTCATTTACCTTCCTCTCTGCTATCCTGAACTCATAGATTGGGACCAACCAAGTGT
Organism: Thuja plicata; assembly: GCA_018584345.1. Taxonomy (NCBI): domain Eukaryota; kingdom Viridiplantae; phylum Streptophyta; class Pinopsida; order Cupressales; family Cupressaceae; genus Thuja; species Thuja plicata. Next base: position 832,650 of record MU228533.1, on the reverse strand, counting down.
CGTGCATATTGATGAGTTCCAAAGTGAGGACGTAGTCCTAAGATTTATGGGAACAATTGAGAAAAGCAATGACTAGGGGAAAGACTTAGCATATGTCTACAAACTTGACCCAAAGGCATACTTTGGGGAAGAGGAGAATTTCAGCCACAAAAATTAAGAAGAAAACAAAAATAGAAAAGAGAAAAATTAATCCCTTAGTGAAAACCCCTATAGGGTGCTATTTGATAAAAAAAAAGTAAAAACATCAGGTGTATCCTTTGGTGAAAACCTGCCTGAGGAGCTACAGGATGAAGATTCTCCTCTTCCTCTAATCTAAGACTATAGGCCTGAGCAATCATCGATTCTCATTGAAGAAACAAAACTTGTTAATCTAGGCACCAAAGAGAATCCTGCCATCACATACATAGCAACATCTCTGACTGAATCCATCAATAATTTTGCATGGTCTTACTCCCACATGCCAAGATTAGACCCCAACTTGGTCATTCACCATCTTGCAGTGGACCCAAACATCAAACCTATCAAAAAAAAGCTCAGAAAGATGCACCCTAAGGTGGCACTACTTGTCAAAGTAGAGCTAGAGAAGTTACTCCAAGCCAAGGTCATTTGTGCCATTGACTACTATGACTGGATTTCTAACATGGTTCCCATGTCTAAACCTGATAAATCAATCAGGATATGTATAGATTTTTGAGATCTTAACAAAGCATGTCCCAAGGATGATTTCCCACTATGCAACATAGACATGATTATGGATCTCATAGCAGGACATGAGATGTTGTCACTCATGGATGGCTTTTTCAGATAATCAAATCCGCATTGTAGAAGAATGTCAGCATAAGACAACATTCATAACCACTTGGGGTACCTTCTTCTACAACATGATTCCTTTTGGCTTGAAGAATGCTGGGGAAACCTATCAAAGGGCCATGACTATCATTTTCCATGACATGATACACAAGATTCTTGAAGACTATATCAATGATATCTTGGCAAAATCAGTAAAATAGGAAGATCACCTCAATGTTTTGGAATGTGTCTTTGATAGAATTGGACACTAATACTTAATGCTCAACCCTAAGAAGTGTGTCTTCAGGGTCACATCATAAAAACTCCTTGGGTTCATTGTATCTAGACAAGGCATTGAAATAGATCTAAAGAAAGTAAAAGCTATCATAGAGATGCCTCGACCAAAGATACTCCGACAATTGTGTAGCCTCCAAGGAAAGCTACAATCTGTGCATTATTTTATCTCTGAACTTGTAGACAAGGGCCAACCATTCACTCATCTCCTACAAAAAGGTAACACATTCAAATGGGATCCTCAGTGTCAGAAGAGTTTTGACAAGATAAAAGAATACTTGGCTAATCCACCCATCTTGGTACCACCTGTACCTGGCCACCCACTCATCCTATATATTTCTGCTACTACAACATCACTAGGGGAACTCCATGCTCAATTGGATGATGAGGGTAAAGAAAGAGCTATTTATTACATCAGTCAGACCTCAGTGGGTTATGAGCTCAATTATTCTCCTATGGAAAAAGCATGTCTAGAAGTGGTCTTCGCCACTCAAAAAATTTGCCACTATATGCTTAGTCATACAACCTAGCTCATTTCAAAAGTGGACCCTCTCAATTACCTACTCTCCAGAACTAGGCTCACAGGTCGAATGGAAAAATGGGTTATGATGCTGAGCGAGTTTGATATTCAATATGTAGACAGAAAATCCATTAAAGGGCAAGTCATCACAGATCAACTAGTAGAAGTGCCATTAGTGGATGCATATCCTTTGATCACAGAATTCCTAGATGAGCATTTATGCAAGATAGAAGAACAACCTACCTGGAAACTCTACTTTGATGGGTCCTACATAGCTCATGGTGCACGGGCAGGAATACTTTTTGTCACACCTCAAGGTGACTACATCCCTATGTCATTCAAATTAGGATTTCCCTACACGAACAACATTGCAGAATATGAGGCACTAATCACAGGATTCTACATGGCTATAGAATGGAACATCATAGCTCTACATGTCTTTGGTGATTCCCATCTCATCATCAAATAGGTTCTAGATGAGTATCAAATAAAAGATGACAAATTGATGCCATATAAGTAGATGGTTGATAAGATGAAAGATAATTTCCTCCACTTGCAGATAAAAAAGTACCACACTTACAAAACAAGGTTGCTAATGCAATGGCCATAATTGGCTCCCTCCTAGAGATTCCTCATGAGTCTACACAATGCAAATTTTTAGTTGAGAAACTTTATGCTCCTACTTATGAGAATGATGAATCAAATCATGTATGTGCCTTGGTTGGTCCCCAATCCCCATAGTACCATGATATCCAAGCCTATTTACAAAATGGTATCATATCCCCTAATCTCACTGTAACCCAACGCCAAAAATTTATTTGTAGAGCTTCCCTTTACACCCTTGTCACCAATACCCTTTATCATCGAGGCTATCATAATGTTCTCTCTAGGTGTTTAGATGAAAATGAGGCCACCCAGGCTCTACAAGAGGTACATGTTGGAATTTGCGGTACTCACACGAGTGGCATGGTCCTAGCCATGAAACTTCTACACACAAGGTACTAATGGCCTACAATGGAACATGATGCTTGTGAGTTCATCAATAAATGTCTACCTTGCCAATAGCATGCCAATTTGATCCATGCTCCTGCCCAGGACCTGAGAACTATCACACCTCCTTGGCCCTTCTCTTGTTGGGGTTTTGACTTCATTGGTAAGATTACTCCCCTCTCTTCTGAAGGCCAAAAATACATAATCACAACAAAAAATACTTTACAAAGTGGGTTGAAGTAATTCCGCTCATCCTCACTACAGGTGTCCAGATATCCAAATTCATCCTCTATCACATTATTTGTCACTTCGGCATACCCTCCACTATCTTCACACACCACAAAAAAACATTTGAAAATCAACACGTCAGTGATCTATGTGGTCACCTTCATATCCATAACCATTTCTGCAATCCATATTTCCCTCAAGGTAACAGCCAAGCTGAGGAAACTAATAAAACCCTCCTCAAAATCCTCAAGAAAGTTGTCAATGATACTGGTCATGAGTCTCATCTCCAGATCAATCCTTCCCTCTATCCATATCACACTTCCTACCGTACCCCTACTGGCACTACTCTATATTCCCTAGTCTATGGTGCTGAAGTAGTCTTAGCAATTGAGGTCAAATTGCCATCCCTTTGAGTATCACTGAGAGGCCTAGTTGATGATGAAGATTACCAAGTAGCACGATTCACATAGCTTGATCTACTAGATGAAAAGTGCCAGCAAGCATATGATCACCTAATTGTCTACCAAAATAGACTCAAGAAGAACTATAAAAAGAAGGTCCACCCATGCCAATGCTAGGTGGGGGACCTTGTGCTAAAGGAAAATCAGAAAGTGGGTACTAATCAGGCAAAGAAAGGTAAGTTTGAAGTCACCTAGCAAGGTCCCTATGTTGTCATTGCATGCTTTGGTTCTGGGGCATATGAAATCTCCACTCCTAAAGGAGAACCATTGAATGATCCTATCAACATCATTCATCTCAGGTACTTCTATTCCTAATGACGGGTTGTTCATTCTAGTTATCTGACAGAATCCATAAAAATTATAAAAAGTCCTTAAAAAGTACAAAAACAATGTAAAATAGTCCTGAAAAAATCTCAAAAAAGATGAAAAATGAAGCTGAAAAAATGGTTGTCCTGGTGAAAACCTAGCAAAAAGGCGCTTGGACAACATCAAAAAAATCAAAAAGAAAAATAAAGAATAAAGAGAAAAAATTTGTCCAATGGTGAAAACTTGGTAATCAGGCACCTTGGATAAATATGTGATCAAAACCTGGCAACAGGCGTCACACATAATGGACCATTCCATTATCTATCAAAATCTTGTTTCCCTCCATCACCATCATCACACCTCCACAAACCTCACCATTTCCCATATTCCTTAGGTGTTTGCATATCACATGCACTAGTCCAAAATGATCCTCCTATCTTGTGTCCTGAGATTTTGTACATATCATCTTGTATATTGTTGTCCATACATTGTACTTTCCCAATCCCTGAGCTCCAGTCCTATACATATTTCACATATTCTTTTGCTTAGTGTTGCTTGTATATATATTTCATCCTCAGTTGATATCCTTACAAAACATGATCTAGTTACACTCTTAAAATCTTAGGTTTTAGCAAGTGCCTTTTGATGACATCTTGGTTTTGTAGTTTGATCTCAATGAAATTTTGACCAATCAAATTTATGAATCCCATCTTTCTGGAAATGGGTCCATTGAGGATGTATCCTTCCTCTCATTGACTTAATTCTATATCATCATCATCTCTAGGTTATCGTAGGATGTATCCTTCCTCTCGAACTAATTGATCCACATACCACACTATCGCACACATCAAAACAACATGATCTAAACAACTCTTGGAAACAATCTTTGTACATGATCACTTGTTATTAATCGATTGTCATTAATCGTTCAGATTGGTCCTTGTATATTCATGGCATGTCAAGTCCTTTCACCATCACACTAACACCCCAATTCCTTGTCATGCTAACATTCCCTGTTTGGTCATTCCTAGTCCTCCTAGTTGGTTCATTAGTTGATTATGACACACACCAAAAATATGGGTCACATCTCATCCATTGCATCTAGTCATTGCATTAGGTTCATCATTAGATTGCATTGATCATCATTCAATTGTATTGAGTTCATCATTTAATTGCATGGTTTAGATTCATTATTATAATCTTGCATTGTTAAAATAATTTAGAAAATCATTTAGATTCATTTTCATCTTGCATAGTTAAAATCATTTAGATTCATTTTCATCTTGCATTATTCAAATCATTTAGATTCATTGTTATCATCCGTCATTCTCATTATACATCTAGATTCATTGTTATCATCTTGCATTCCCATTATACATTTAGATTCATTGTTATAATCTTGCATTATTAAATCTTTTACATTCATTTTAATCTTGCATTGTTAAATCATTTAGATTTCATTGTTAACTCATTTAAATCATTATCGTCTTGCATTGTTAAGATTCATTTCGATTTATGTTGCATTCATATACATATTCATAAAACATCAACCTATACATTGCATACATCATAAAATCACATCACATCCTGCATCCACACACGTCAGTACATCATATAAGCACTATCCACCAAGCATCAGTCATACATCATATATACATAAGCATAAAACCATCCTACATACACAATTTTTCATACATATGCATCACATCCTGCAAGCATCACATGTTTGTAATCATATAAGCATGTGCATCATCACATCATATATATCAAGGCATAGAATCATATCAAATCATAGCATCCTCATTGATCATCATGTATATCAAAAAATCATAAGCACAAATAATTCATCCACCAATGGTGCTGATATACATCTACATCTCAAAATACAAAAATATGTGTCACATAATCCTCTGACAAATCATACAAGTGACTATGATGATCCACCTCCCTGCCTTGGTGATAGACGCAGTGGCATCCCCACGGATCCCTAAGACTAAGATGTCTGACCTGTGGTCTATGATCAAGACCTCTCTGAGTACTCTCGCCTTTGTCCCTCAGGAATTAGCTGATGATACAACACCCGATAGTGGGCTATCTCTCTACCTTCCCTAGTCTCATCTCGGTGAGCTATGAAATCCTCTACCACAACCTGTCCTACCCCACCTACAATGGCTTCTTGCCTAGCGATATCTCACTCAGTCATGTAGCCTCAGCCCGCCTCTGTGCTGCATCCCTCTCTAAGGTCAATGCAAGGATCTTCTTTGTAGCCTTATCCATCTTCTTTGTTGGGGTCCCCAACTAGTCTATTAATGTACCTATCTTAGTACGTAGCTCTACAGCATCCTGCATCAAGTCAACCATGGAAAACTCTCCCGAGTCAACCCTTCCCTGTAGAGTGTCAAGAGCACACTCGGCCCTGTCTGCCCGTGCTGTCTCTGTAGATAATATCCCCTATATCTAGGTCATCTCCATCTATAGGCTAGTCTTGGATACCTCTGCCATCCCCAGTAAACCTCGTAGTCAGGGACACTCATTCTGTAAGTTGTCTCACTCTGCAACAACAATATCATGAGTATCCTATGCAACAAATCCTGTTGGTGGCCCCTATGGTACCTGTACCTATGGTGGCACCTGTGGTGCTTGTACCTATCCCTACGCTGGCACTTGAGGTGCCTAGTCCTATCCATCTCCTAGTGGCCCCTATGGCCCCTGATCTGGTCCAACCCCTGCTTGTGCCTCTATGTGAGGTCTAACCCATCTCTCTTGTGGCCTCCTCCTCTACCCTACTGCTGAGGTCTTAGGGGAATATCCTATGTCTATCCCATCATCCACATCTGTGTCCCTTGTCAGCTGCTCATGAACAACCACCTGAGATGGGTCTATAAGTTGCAATGGTGTATGTGTAGCCCACCATGTTGTGTACTCTGCAATCATCCCTACGTCAATGACATCTGGTCATGCCATGAAGTCTATCCATGCCATAGTCCTCCAAGATGCCCTCACTGTGAGAGCGTTCATATATCTCCCCCATACATTCACCTCCCTAGTGACATGATGATGTAAAGCATCCTCTGTCACCACCCCTTGCTGTAGTCTGAACTGTCTCATGACCATCGATGGCCTGTATCTCTCTATGTGATCGATGGTCCTCCCTAGAAAAAATAAATTAGTCTATACATATGAAAGGTATAGAAAGTCCTCAAAACCATCCTCTATGCCCGCCTCCCATTCCATCGCTCCCCATGGCTCACAGAGTCTATATGGGGTCCAACAAAAAACCTGCACCTCATCTAGCAGCCGACGCTAGTATCCGGTTTGAACTACAGAAGTATATCTCAAAGGTTGCATGTATCTACATGCATATGGCTCTCTCAACTACCTATAATCTTGAACTCTCATCGGCTAGAACACTACAATGTGCTCCCATACCCATACTAAAATCAGAGTGACTCCCATCCCCATGTTGCACATTCCACAGTACGCCACCATGTGTAGGTCATTGTACAACTTTTGTAGGACAATGTACCCCATCAATAGGGTGTTCCCTCCTCTATCATCTTTCCTAGTACCTGAGACCAACCCATGCCAAAACCATGACTAGCCAAATTAGCTAGCGTATTTCCTCCAATCAATCCGGCCAGAAACAAGGCTATCCACTATAGTCTCCTTTCCACCGTTGGCTACCAGTGCATCTAGGTCCTATATGTAGGAATCCTCCTCATAGGCCTCCTAAAAGTGATCTCCATGTAGTGATTGCTATCCTCTAATCTATCCTGAGGAATCACCCCTCAGATTAGTATCTGAAGAATCGGCCACACATCCTCAGGAGTGATGGTGGCCTCTCTCATTCGCAGATGATATGTGGTCGTATCGCTATGCCACTGCTCGATCAAATTTGTCATCATCCCATTGTGCATATGTAGCCTAGGAAAATGGGTTACATAGTCCAACCCAACAACTGCTAGTAACCCCTAGTCCTCCTCTGTAAGTTGAGCCTCTAACTCCATGGTCGGCGGCTAGTGCTCTCGAGATCCCAATGGTGGAAACTGCTCCTGCAACATTCAAAATCCACCATGTCAGCCTATATTTTATTTTATTCCTAGCCTAAACCTTCCAAAAATGGGGTATCTTTTCCCTAGGTCCTTTGCTGACCCATCCCCAGCCCCAGATGGGTCACTCTGTTTCCCATCCCCTCGACGTCTGCCCCTTTGGGTGCACACGCTGGTTCAGTCAGAAACACTGGTTCTTATGTTAGCGTCTCCGCATTCCTTCCCCCATAGACTGCCATCTTTGAAGATGCGGATCTAGGTCTAGCATCTTCAAAGACATCGGTTCGACATCGACATCTTCGATGATGTAGGTTGAGGATCGACATCTGCAAAGACGTTGATCTGGGGATTAGTGTTTTCACAGACGTTAGTTCAAGAAATGACATCTCCAGTCTGAAACTTAATTACCCACATATAATGCCCCCTAACCCACCCAAAAAGCATTAAAAACTTTGACTCCGTGGGTTTCCCATGTGTGCACAAGAACTCCCCCAACTACCCCTTCATTCTCTTGTCAGCTGTAATTTTCACTCCACAACTCATTTTTCACCAAATTACTATTCACCAATGACCTTCTTTAACCTCCCCACCCCCTCTTATAGCCCCTGTTGTCCCCAAAAACTTTTATGCTCCATTTACCACCCCCCTGTATATTTTTGTATAAATTGTTCCTGTTGTGCAGTTTAAATGTGTCAAAAAAATTCCAAAAACATTTACAAATTGCGAAAAATAAAAAGAAATCCAAAAATGCAAAAATTCAAAAAAAAATTCAAATATTCTCAAAATATTGCAATAAACCATCATCTATTTCTGCACCGCTCAACTTTTCGCTTTTCAGTGACATTTTGTCTCTTGCGACTGTGACCATGTTTTTTAACAAATCAGTTTTGCGACTGATTCTCCTTGCCCCTCATCCTATTCACAGATTTTTCCAGTGAATATCTTTTAATCAAATCTAATCCAATCTTTTCCCATTAGGATGCATCCTTCCAGCATTGGCTTATCAAATCCTTCATCAAATCAGTCCTATTCATGGCAAGAAATTTGGACTGAATGATTGCTTTGTCATGTGGCCTTCTTTATTCATTTTATCTTTTTGTGTCAGTTTAAACCTACTCACCACTACCTTGATCTGCTATATCTTGTTGCGTAATGACTAGTGGAAACTAATACATGCATCTTTTGCAGTGTGCTTTTGTTTGAGCATCTAGTCCATGCAAAGGAATTATGTCATCTGTGTTTTCTAACACCTAATGCATACCTCCTCTTGCAATATCAAAATCAAATGTGCTCTCCATATTTTTCACACAAATGGATCCCCGAGGTTCATTAGTTTCATTTAATTTCATTGCACTTGCATTCTTTGTTGCATTCTTAGTCGCATTTCAGAAGGCTCCTATTCATTCCCTCCTCTCCCTTCCTCTTTTCTATTGCATCACTTTTTGAGAAAATCCCACAATGTCATATTTGTTGTGTTCTTTTCTCGAGGGGGCACAACCCTATACCATCATCGCTTTGGCACGACTCCTAAAAACCCTCTCGCTCTGGGGCAACTTATTTTCTTGTCTTTGATGTAACGCCACTTGTGATGCCACATCAAAGAGGGGAAAAATGTAGATGCCCAAAAATATTAATATTATTAGTAATATTAAATTCACTCTTATTCCTCTAACTATTTAATTCAATCAATTAAATAGTTTCATTGCTAGTATTTATCAATAATCTAAATACTATTCCAATGCATTTTATTTTAATGCATTTGCCTCACAAAATCCCCTTTTTAATAAATTTATATTTATTAAAATCCCTTCATATTCCTAATTCTTCTAAACTATGATTTATTCAAATCTAATTTGAATTATAATCTAAAACCTAGCTAGGAACCTATTAATCCAACCTAGAGACCTACCCTAAGCCTACCCTATTCCTACTCTACTCCCATCACCTCACTTCCTAAGCATGTTTCCCTATCTAACTGTCCTTTAATCATACTTAAAGGGTGATTCCCAACATTTTTAAGGCTAATGGAATTCTCACCCACATGGGAAAATTCTCTCCAAAATGGGCACCGATCACTCTTAAATTCCTCTTTCAAGTTTGTCTCCCACTCGGAAATATTGAGCCACTCAACATTTAATGCCAAGTTTGACTCAAATTTAGCCATCCCTTCAAGCCTATGTGTCCCTTATGTGGATCTTATATGGATGCCACATAGATGCCACATCATTCAAGCCCTCCTCTTCTCTCCCAAAATTCTATAAATAGAGGCATTCTCCTCTTCATTTTTCATCTCTCATTGTGCATTGTTATTATGCTAGAACTGCTTTAGATTTTCGTAGTTGTTTTCATGATCATAGTTTTTGTTTAATTCACATAGAAATCACATGCTAGGATCAAATTGGTAAATGAATCATAGTTTCTTGCATTGTCTTGGATTTCAATCATAGTAATTTAATCATTTGGAGAAGTTTGAGACTAGTTACTCCATACTAGTCCTTAAATCATTCTCTAAACTTGCATCAATCTTACTCATTCCACTTGGGGATCCATTGCATTTTGTGTGTTTTAGAGAGCACACCCACATCCATCAAAATGAGAAAATCAAACAAGTTAAATAGGGTGCTTACTTTTTTTAGCTCAATCTGATGTTATTTGGTGTTCTTTGTTTCTTTATTTCTCTTCCATAGGATTTTCAATTGATTAGATATGCTAACCCACTAATCTTGCATGTTTGAGCTTGCTCCCAATAGGTTTTAACCATTAAGAATTCCTCATACTACAAAAAAAAACCAACTTGCTTCATAATTGAGCTAAAAAATATTACCTTTAGTCTTTGAACCTAATGCAATCATAACTCCTTTGTTATTAATGATGCACTTGGTGTTTTTGAATTTTAACTGATATCCTTTGTCAAGAAATTGTTCAACACTCAGTAGGTTATTATGTAAACCATTAACAAACATAACATCATCAGTCTTGTTCTTTCTATCTAAAGTGATAGCTTGTCTACCTATGATATGCTTAGGAGTGTTTCCTCCAAATCTAACCATACCACCTTTGTACTTATCCAAATGTACAAATATATCTTTGTCTCATGTCATGTGATGTGAACACCCGCTGTCAATGATCCAGTCTATTCTACTATCTTCTTGGGAAATTTATGCCAACTCTTGTGCTTTCTTTTCATCTTCAATGTCCATTTCATCAAATATTTTTTCCATATCTTCAATTGCAATGAATCCAATTTCATCTTCTCCTAAATATTCATTTGTTACTCAGTCTTAATCATAGTGTTGGAAAGATTGCTACAATGTAGACAATTGTTATTTTGTCATTAATGTCAAACCTTAATTGGTAAGACTATTGCTATATGTTTGAGTACCCTATCCATTGATTGATGAAGATTTGAAAATAATGGGATAACAAGAAGACCAATGAAATGGTTGAGTTATGAGTATAAACTAGGGTACTTGATCTTTTGGCAGTTTGGAAAAGTGAAAAGTTGTTTATCTAGCACTGGCAGTATACTGGAAGGTCAACGCTGAGAAAAGAAAATTCAATGCCAAGCAAAGAAAAACATGATGCCAAGCAAAGCAAAGATGATGCCGAGTGCCAGTGAAATTCCAAGGGAGACAGTGAAATGCCAAGCATCAATATTTTTTTTATTGATGAGATTTGAGATCTATGGCCGAGATAATTGATTTTATTGGGATGTGCATTATTAATTAAGATTGGTCCATATTCATTTAATGCATGGGAAACTGTTATTAGCGCATGGATTCAACGATTAATTAATGATTGTATTGGAGAAGTAAATTAAATGTAAAGATGGAAAGATATGTTAAATCTGACCTAACCTAAGATTTGTGATCTTAATTAAGTGGCAAAAGACTTATTTGACCTAGATGAAGAGGTATAATATAACCTACTGTGGTTATTTTTATAGTATCCAAGCGCAACAAGAAGTTGAATGCAAAGTGTTGCATGGTTAATTGATTGATTGGAAATACCTAGGCAGAGAAGGCTGAGCAGAGAAGCAAAGAGAGATTACTTGATGGATTTCCAAGAAGATATGAATTTTGAGATGAGAATGGAGGCCACTCAGTGAATTAGCATTAGAGCTGAAACTGGATTTGGATTTGCAAAGTAAGTTGTATGTATCAGATCACACCTACTAATTACTTTCTAGCCATTGTAACAGTTCAAATCCTTTAACCAGGTTGACTTAATAGTCATTGTATAAATCCTTTGAACAAAGTGACATTCAGATTGGAATTTTCTAAGTCATCTAACAAGGCCACTCCTAACAGGGTGATTAAATCCTTTAACCAGGTCACATTTGACAGTGTGTTTTGTAACCTTTAACAGGGTTGGCTCCTCACAGGGCATCACTTCAGAAGAGTGAAATTTTTGTAGCATGTTACTGGTGGTTTTCCCCATATTGATTTTCCACATTAAATCATGGTGTCAAAATGGGTGAATTTTATTGTTGTGTTTTACTGTTAAGTTTTTGCAAGATTATTTCATTTGTACATAAACTGTACACTTTTATTGTTTATTACTGCCTAGCAGATATGAGTTGTTGAAGTTGATTTAAAGTTTTATATGGGCACATCTAGACCTGAGGATAACTGATTCACCCCCCTCTCAGTTATTTTGAGTTCATATTAACAATTGGTATCAGAGAAGTGTTCTCTTGAAAATTTTGAAGGTACTTGGAGATAAAGATCAAGATGTATAAAAGTGATGGACCGAAGATCAACAAGGAAAAATTTCCTGCATGGAAAAGTTTGATGAAACTTCATATGGCTAGTATTGGTGATTCTTCTAAATGACAAACTGAAATAGAATATGTAGCCCCTACTGGAGTTCTTAATGCGGCACAACTAACATAAAAGCATGAACATAATCAAGCAATGTTGGAACTTGCATCATCTCTAAACTATCATGAATTTGAGTACATCAAAGATTGTACAAGAGCAAAGAAGATGCGGGATGCCCTTACAACCATCTATGGAGGTGATAGGAATGTACTAAGAGCCAAATCTGAAAGATTGAGAGGTAAGGTTGATGATTTAAAAATGGAAGAAGGCGAAAACATAATTCAATACTATGATAGGATAAAGGAAGTTGTAAATGCTATTAGAGGAGCTAAGGGAGTCATTGATGAAGATACTATCATGAGAAAGGTACTGAGAACACTTCTTCCTATTTATGCTATTAGAGTATCTACAATTCAAGAACCGAGATGTACTCCTAATAAAAATTTAACTCTAGAAAGTCTTGTAGGCAGACTTACTGCATTTGAGATGTCAAATTTTGACAACTATACTCCACAAGTTGTTGAATCTGCATTCAAGTCATAGATGGTCATCAAAAAATCTAAGAAAGGAAAGAAACATGTGGACAGTGACAGTGACACCTCAGATGATGATCTAGAAGAGCTTGATGCACTTGTGACAAGAGGACTAGCAAGAGGAAAAGGAAAATTCAAAGGTAAACTTCCTATTATTTGTTTTCTTGTAACAAATTTGGTCATATTGCTACTAGATGCCCTGACAAGAATGAGAAGGATGAAAGAAGGGACAACAAGTATAAGGACAAAAGGATGACCAAGACTATAGAAAGTACAAGGACTACAAAGACAAAGGTAAGAAATCCTGCTATATAGCTGAAGAAGCTTCTGAAAGTGAATCTGACAAATCTGATGAAAATGATATAGAAGTAGTGTATGTTTCAATGAAAGATGATTCTGAAGATGATGAGAAAATTGCATTAATTTATTATATGAGTAAAGGTGATCATTGGATTATTGACAGTCATTTTTCACATCACATGACTAGTGATAAGGACAAATTTGAAACATTAGATCAATGCAAAGATGGATATGTTAAATTTGGTAATGATACACCTTGTAGAGTCAAAGGGAAAGGATCTAGTTAAATTGACTATTAAGGTTAGATGTGATGATGTATACTGGGTTGATGATCTTAAGTATAACTTTTTGAGTGTTTCACAGCTGAACACTTCTGGTTACAGAGTTGAATTCCATCATAGGAAAGAAAATATCTATGATGTCAATGGAGAATTAGTTGGAGGTAGTGAGAAAACAAAAGGTAACTTGTTCTACCTGGATTTAGCTAAAGAGACATGCCTATTTGCACAATATAATGATGTTTGGCTATGGCATAAGATGCTATGTCATGTTAACTTTGATAACTTGGTAAGAATAAGTAAATTGAAAAAGGTTAGAGGGATGACTAAGTTAAAGAAACCTAAAAATGCAATGTGTAAGCAATGTCACTTGGGCAAGATGACTAAATCTAGTTTTAAAAGAAAAACTCATACTTCTAAGAATATTTTGGAATTAGTTCATACTGACCTTTGTGGACCTATTGGTGAGAAAATATACTACAGAGATAAATATTTTATTCTATTTGTAGATGAATGCTCTAGGATGATGACTGCTATGTTTCTCAAAGAAAAATCTGATGCATTTCAGTTATTTAAGTGGTACTTGGCAAAAGTTGAAAAGGATAAAGGTAAAATCTTGAAATGTCTGAGATCTGACAGAGGAGGTGAGTTCATTTCTAATGAGTTGAATAGGTTCTGCAATGACTAAGGGATAAAAAGATAGATTTCAGTACCTAGGACGCCACCACAGAATGGTATAGCTAAAAGGAGAAATTGATCTATCATGGATTGTCCTAGAACATTAATGATGGAGAAAAATGTTACACAAAAATATTGGAGAGAAGTTGTAAGCATAGCTATTTATACCCTGAACAGAGTACAAGTCAAGAAAGGTATAAATTCTACACCTTATGAGTTATGGTATGGATATGCACCTACTGTAAGTTATTTCAAAGTCTTTGGGAGCAAATGTTTTATACTAAAGGATAACAAAAATGGTAAAATTGAAGCTAAAGGAGAAGAAGGCATATTTCGTGGATATTCTACAAAAATTAAGGCGTACAAATGTTTGAATTCTAACACTAACAAAATTGTGGAAAGTGCAAATGTTAGAATTGATGAATATGTAGAAAGAAATGAAGCTTAAAGCATGGTTGAGCCTGAAAGTTATAGATCATTCACATATCTTGAAGAAGAGGATTCTAATGAAACTAAAAATGAAGTTGCCAAGAAATAGTCTACACCTACCGAGACCCAAAATGACATTGTTGGGAAAGAGGAAGTGACTCCAAATCTATCTAATGGAAATTCTGAGTTACAGTTTCACCCTGAACTGAATTTGAACAATCAAAATGAAGCTGAGAAAGAGCCTACTTTGGACAAATATTTAAGAAGGCACCATAAACTTGATCAAATCATAGGATAAAAGGATTCTGCAGTCATGAAAAGAGGCAAATTAAGAGAAGACACATGTTTTCTATGTGATTTCAAGCCTAAGATGGTAAAATATGCTTTGGACAATGAAGACTGGATTCAAGCCATGAATGAAGAGATAGACCAGATTGAAAAGAACAAGACATGGACACTAGTACCTAGACCTGAAAACAAAAATGTAATTGGTACTAAGTGGGTATTCAGAAACAAGCTGAATGAACATGGACAGGTCACAAGGAATAAAGAAAGACTGGTATGCAAGGGTTATGCACAAGAGGAAGGAATTGACTATGGAGAGACATTCACCACAGTTGCAAGATTGGAGGGTTTGAGAACTCTACTTGCATATATAGTCTATAAAGGATTTAAAGTCTATCAAATGGATGTGAACTCTACATTTCTAAATGGGATACTAGAAGAAGAAGTATATAGTGAACAAGATGATGGATTTGTTGACCCAAGTAAGAGGAACATGGTTTGTAGACTGCACAAGGCATTATATGGACTGAAGCAAGCACCAAGAGCATGGTATGAAAGATTGCACAATTATCCGATGAAGATTAGATTTGCAAGAACAAATGACAACATCAATCTATATTTGAAGACAGAGAAAGGTAAGGGAATTTTATTGGCTGAAATTTTTGTGGATGACATCATATTCAGTGGACAAGATATGATATTTAAAACATTTTCAAAGGAGATGCAAACTGAATTTGAAATTTCTATGTTTGGTGAGATAAAATTCTTTGTTGGACTACAATTACATCAAATGAAGAATGGTATCTATATTACACAATAAAAATATATCAAGGAGATACTGAAAAAATTTTGTATGGAAGACTCAAAACCAGTAAGTACACACATGGCTAGTGGATAGAAGTTGACAAAGAATGATGATACAAAAGAAGTAAATCAAACACTGTACAGATCAATGATTGGTAAACTGCAATATGGTGTACATAGTAGACCTGATATTGCATTAGCAGTTGGAATTGCTGCTAGATATTTTGCTAATCCAAAAGAGACACATATTATGGCAGTGAAAAGAATTTTGAGATATTTGAAAGGTACAAAATATTATGGCCTATATTACCAAAAGAATGAAAATTTTGTACTCAGAGTCTATACTGATTTTGACTAGGCTGGTAATGTTGATAATAGAAAAAGCACCATAGGAGGAGCATTTCTTTTGGGGAAAAGATTATTTTCCTAGACAAGTAAGAAACAGTATTGCACCTCACAATCTATAGCTGAAGCTGAGTATGTGGCAACAACAGTTAATTGTTCAAAGATTGTGTGGTTGAATATACTACTGAAAGGTATGAAAGAGGATATCACAGAACCAGTTGTCATATATTGTGATAACACGAGTGCCATTAATATTTCTAAAAATCTTGTACTGCACTCTAAGAGAAAACATATAGCTATCATTTATCATTACTTGAGGGAGCTAGTACAAAAGAAGGAAGTGAGACTGGAATATGTGAACACTAAGGAATAGTTGGCACACATATTTACAAAAGTGTTACCCAAGGATGCTCATGAGTATCTAAGAGGTAAATTAGGGGTAATTACCCTAGATGAGGCTAACTAGTTGGAATGGTACTATTGCATCAAATGTTTTAATTAGAAAACTTGACACATTGATGCATAGTAAGTCACATTTTTAGGATGTTTCCTAGAAACTGTGAAGTGGAAAACTAGAATAGAAAATTAAATCAATCATACACAAAGATGATAGGAACATCATGATACAAATATTAAAATTGAAGAATCTGCATGATAAAGATGTCAATCTTTGGCATTGTTGTCAAAGAGGGAGAGTATTGCAAAAACAATAGAGAAAAATAGATACAGGGGAGATATTACTGAAAGAGGGAGCTGAATAAGAAAACATCAGTGTGATTATTGATATAGAGGGAGTCAGAATGAAGCTAAAGACATTAATAAATATTTTTTCATATCAGGAACACAGGCACTTTTTGGATTGTATGGTAACTTTGGTTGGAAATTATTGTTTTATAGTTTAGTGTTGCCATCAATGCCGAAGAGGGAGATTGTTGGAAAGATTGCTACAATGTAGACAATTATTATTTTGTCATTGATGTCAAACCTTAACTGGTGAGACTATTGATATATGTTTGAGTACCTTATCCATTGATTGATGAAGATTTGAAAATAATGGGATAACAAGAAGACCAAGGAAATGGTTGAGTTATGAGTATAAACCAGGGTACCTGATCATTTGGCACTTTGGCAAAGTGATACGTTGTTTATCTAGCATTGACAGTTCACTGGAAGGTCAATGTCAAGCAAAGCAAAGCCTATGCCGAGAAAAATGAAAGGTGATGTCGAGCAAAGAAAAGATGATTCTGAGTGGCAGTGAAATGCTGAGGGAGACACGAAAATGCCAAGCATCAGTATTTTGTTTATTGATGAGATATGAGATCTATGGCCGACATAATTGATTTTATTGGGATATGCATTATAAATTAAGATTGGTCCATATTCATTTAATGCATGGGAAACTGTTATTAGCGCATGGATTCAATGGTTAATTAATGACTATATTAGAGAAGTAAATTAAATGTAAAGATGGAAAGACCCGTTGGATCTGACCTAACCTAAGATCTATGATCTTGATTAAGTGGCAAAATATTAATTTTACCTAGATGAAGAGGTATAATATAACCTACTATGGTTATTATTATAGTATCCATATGCAAGGAGAAGTTGAATGCAAAGTGTTGCATGGTTAATTGACTGATTGGAAAGACCTACGAAGAGAAGGCTGAGTAGAGAAGTAGAGAGAGATTGCTTGATGGATTTCCAAGCAGATCTAAAGTTTGAGATGAGAATGGAGGCCACTTAGTGAATTAGCATTAGAGCTGAAACTGGATCTAGATTTGCAAAGTAAGTTGTATGTATCAGATCACACCTACTGATTAATTTCTAGCCATTGTAACAGTTCAAATCCTTTAACCAGTTTGACTTAACAATCATTGTATAAATCCTTTGAACAAGGTGACATTCAGATTGGAATGTTCTAAGTCCTCTAACAAGGCCACTCCTAACAAGGTGATTAAATCATTTAACCAGGTCACATTTGACAGTGTGTTTTGTAACCTTTAACAAGGTTGGCTCCTCACAAGGCATCACTTCAAAAGAGTGAAATTTTTGTAGCATGTTACTGGTGGTTTTTCCCATATTGGGTTTCCACGTTAAATCATGGTGTCAAAATGTGTGAATGTTATTGTTGTATTTTACTGTTAAGTTTCTGCAAGCTTATTTCATAAGTATAGTAAACTGCACACTTTTATTGTTTATTACTGTCAAGCAAATCTAATTTGTTGAAGTTGATTTAAAGCATTATATGGGCACATCTAGACCTAAGGATAATTGATTCACCCCCCCCCCCCCCCTCTTAGTTATTCTAAATTCATATCAACACATAGTAGCATTCCTTTTTTATATTTAGGTTTGTAATTTGTTTTGTACTTCTTGACTCTTGTAGGGCAATTAGATGCAAAATGACCAACCTTGTTGCATGAAAAGCATTTCAATGGTAATTGTCCTTCATATTTTCATATTCCTTTTCTTTATTTCTTAGCAATCATATAAATGAATTCTTCTAGTTTTTTATCCTCATCTTTATTATCAAAATTACCAGAAGTGTTCAAATATTTCTTACCATGGACTAAGGATTTGAAGGTTGTTTCACTTTTTGGTTCTGTCATTAATTTTGATATCTCAAATGCTAAATTTTTTTTGATCAAGGTCTCTCTCTTGAAATATTTTGAAAATTGCATAGTCTCATCTAAGATGTTTGTCTTTCTCTCATAATCTATTGTCAATATAGTCATCAATTTGTCCATTATGTCTTCTTCTGAAATTTCTCCACCATTGTTTTTGATTCCTACAACTGCTTCATTAATCCCTTGATTGTATGCTCTGATGTTTTCTTCAGGTAGCATCTCTAAATTGTTATATCTTTTCTTCCATGTCTTTCTATGTGCATTCTTTTCTTTGATATCTCCTTCAAACATGTCTTCTAGATACTTCCATATTGTATAATCTCTATCTACTTTCTTAATCTCTGAAAACTCACTATCAGATAATGCACTTATAAGGGCTTCTTTGGAAATTGCATTTTGGGTGAATACTTCCTTTTGTTTAATTGTAGAATCTTCTTCAGCAAGGTCTTTTAAAGAAGGAACATCAATATTTAGACTAGCTACTTCATAAATCTCAAAACCAATGCACTGCAAATGTGTTATCATTTTTTTCTTCCAGTCAATATAATTCTCTCCATCAAACATAGGACTCTTTTCTAAAGTATGCCATTTGATCAAACTTAAGTTGTTAAAATTTCTCTCCAAGGCACTTTCTCTAATACCAATTGTTAGGAATAGTTCCAAGTGATAATTGAGGGGGGGGTGAATCATTTATCTATAAGTTTTAATTCTTTATCTAATTAAGTACAGAATAACATTAAGCATAAACACAATAAGATAACACATATTATAACACCACAATTTTGGTTATGGGGACACCCAAAATAGGTAAAAACCCCAATGGGAATCAGCAC
This sequence comes from Thuja plicata, assembly GCA_018584345.1. Lineage (NCBI taxonomy): Eukaryota > Viridiplantae > Streptophyta > Pinopsida > Cupressales > Cupressaceae > Thuja > Thuja plicata. The sequence continues at coordinate 813,078 of MU228533.1, read as the reverse complement.
CCACAAATAAATGCACTAGTGTATAATGATCCTTATTAGAAGATCCTACAACCCTATTAGGAGTCGATCTTTACAATGCATTAAGTTCAGTGACCTGGTCAAAGATCAGACCCTGTTAGGAGTCTTTTACAAATAACCCTATTAATGGTGAGGATAGACTATCTGTGAGCACACTACTCAAATGATGAAGGTTGCAACCTTCTACACAAAAAATATACACTATATCTGATAATGAATTGTGAATTAGACCTGTTGTCTTGATCAGTTCTAGTGAATTGTAAACACTCTCTGCTTCTTCACATAGATCTTCAACTGATGAATGATATAGCTTTACTGGCCCAATATATCAAACATTTTTCTCTGCCTATTACTCACTTACTCTACACATGTCTATCACAAAATGATCTTCTATAAGTATCCTCCTCCAAAGATATGATCAATTCATCTTGTAGGAAACTCTTCAACAACTTCTTTGTCAGCCAAACTAAGCACACAACACAAATAGAACCATGCAACTCAAGATGAGTAGACTCATCACTTCACATAGTCAGCTCCACCAAATTAACTCAAACTTCACTCTCTAGATGAAATACGTTAAGCACTCTTAACCAAACATTCTAAACAAATAACTCAACATCAATCCAAATATGCATATCCAAAAGATAGGCGCAACTGAAGAAACAATAAAAATATTGTCAGCTATAAAAAAACAATCTCCTGAAACTGTAACTGGAAAATAGATCATCATAACTCAACTTCAACTGCACAACTGAATCTGCATCTGTGAACATAGCATAATGAATATATTTACAACATAAAAATAAACGTGCAAGTCTCCAACATATCCATGTTGATAATTACATACAAGACACTACTGCATACTATATGTTGTCATCAATGACAAATATATAGTCAACTATTGGCTCAAAGGCAAATCTCCAACACTTCTATCATTAGGAATCTTTTGACTTCTTGGTAAACCAAAAATTTTCTGTTGAATGTTGTAGGATGAAACCATGGTACCCTTGTGGATATTCTTCATGCATTTTAAACTTCCTTTTTATGGCTTTCATATTTAGAGGACTATCAAAGGCTCACTATTCATCATGTCACTGATATATTAATACTTTATTATAATTCTGCTAGGTAGGCCAACTATATTTTCATATATGCTCTGCATTCATGACTTCAAGAAAAAACTATTTGAAGAGAATGGGTGGAAAGAGTATTGAATATACCTGATGTAATCATCTTGCAAATACCATTTGTGAAACTCCCACATTTCCCTTTAGATGTTCCAAAACTAGCAAATTTGGTTAACGAGATGAGTTGTCTAGGTGATGAATTAAAAAAATGTTTGGAAGATTTTTGTACATTTGTACATCTTTTGTGTAGATATAAATTGAAATATTCTACATTGTTACTTTCCAAAAGATTTGTAGTTATTATATCATGCACTATGAAAGCTTTATTTTTTAGAAGTAGGAAGATTATATATTTTTTTATAGTGTTTGTAATGGTTTGCCATATTTCTTGCACATTTATCATATAAAACCATTGATGGCTTCATAATTATTAAGTGCAAGGGAGTTATTTGATCCAAAACCCCCTTTGGTGAACATCCTTCAAGTATGACTTTGAGCATTGGATGCCCAGAGACAGGAAGAGATAAATACAAATGAACTATGGTTGTATTTGAAGTGAGGTAATTTGACTAAATTAAGTTTATATTATTGTAATTTTTTTGTTAATATTGGGTTGTAACCATAATAAAATAGATGCATTTATCATTTAAAACCATCTCTATCTGAAAAAACCACCTTGCCTGCACTTGGAAGGAAATATGCTACCCTCCAGCTCTTGTTTTATTTTGGAATTGTTTGTCTAGGTTTGTACTCATCATAGAACTAAATGGGTGGATGGTAGATTATTATATTTTTGTGAGATTCATTCATAGATTGGAATGAACTCAAGGTTGTGATTTATCATCCTATGCATATTTATTCCTTTCAAATATGCATAGGATAAAGAAGAAAAACCTTGATTTTGTTCCACCACAAAAGCATGGTCCTAATGCTACCGGACAACCTAAACGTAAATGCAGAATACATGGTGTAAAAAATTATGAGGAACTCACTAAAAAAGCAAGGAAAGAGGTTGCAACTAAAATAGAATAATATTGTTGAAGAAAAGAAAGAAAATTGATCAAAAGGTAATTTGCAATTTATTCTTAAATCCTATTGTTTGATTAGTTTACTTGTATTTGTATGCATGTGAATATTATCTAATGTTCACATTCATGTCATTTTAGAGCGATGATGAAGAAGGAATTGATGGGAATTAGTAGGGTCACCAATTCATGTTAGAATACTTCAGAGATAACTGAGAGGGGGGGGGTGAATCAGTTATCTACAACTTGTGAGTGTCAAATGATGCACCTATTGCCTGCGACACAACACTTCAATAAGTCATTAGATTAGTGAAAAATATCATAAAAGAGCAATGGTTAGATACAAATCACTAAAACCGACTTATTGCTCTCTATCTAGGAAGAGTTTGAAAAATGCC
>MU228533.1:733668-746060 GCA_018584345.1 Thuja plicata | reverse complement strand
TTTTTACCAAAAAAACTACATTTAACATGAAAATGAAAAAAATCAATCCAGACATAACAAGAATTTACTTACCGGATAAACTGTGGAGTCAAATTTGTTGTTGGAGCAATCAGGTACCTGAAAAAATTGTGTATATGATATATCTAGCCCTTTTCTAAACCTAAAGCGATGAGAGAAATGAGGAAAGTGGCTCACGGGTTTTTTATTTATGCCACAGGTTTTGGGTACCCAATTTTTTTGGGTACTCACAAAAATGGGGTACCCGATATTTTTAGGTACCCAAAAATATCATGTACCTGATTAGGCTTGTGCTTTGGTGTTAGGTTTTCCCAAGTGTACTGACACCCAGGCCTACTAAAAAGTCAACAAGCACTTTCTTGCACTTTTGGATGAGTGAAAAGTGGATTTTTTTAACATCGCCACTTTTTGGCCCCCCATGATCTTGCACATACCCCATTATATTGACACATGTAGATATAATTCACATAGGAGGGCATAATAGTGCATTAGATTTGTAGGCATTCTGGAGTGTATTCTAATTCAACTACTATACTTTCAATGCAAATATTAGTAAAAGGAAATATATTATATATATATTAATAGATGATTAAAATATATTATTTTTAAAAAAAAGGTGATTATGTTGTCACTATTTCGACGACCATCCAATATATCAATGAAATGGTTCAACCATAATGCTACAGTATCAATTATTTTTGACATCTCTATTTTGATGGATCGACTCTAGATCAATGAACAAATTCAACCCGAATGTCACAGTCTCAAAGCATTCTGATGTCTGTATTTCAATGAAAATGATAATGATCAATGAACTATTTTGACCAGAATGCCATAGTCTCAATGTATTATGAAGTCACTATTTCAATGATGATGACAATGATCAACAAACTATTTCGACTAGAATGCCATAGTCTCAACACATGCTGAATTTCATAGTTTGACAACGATGACAATGATCAACAGACTGTATCGACTAGAATGTTCACAGTCTCAATGCACTATACATTTGATCATTCGACCACTATTGTGGTCAATAATTTGATACAACATATTTGGGTCGCTTAATTAATGCAAAAAATATGATGATAAGAGTGGTCGTTTGGCTGACCAACCATCATAAAAAAAGTGACCAAATCACATCGAAAATATGGCTAAAATTTACTAGTGTTACCAACCAGGTCAAAATACCAACAAGAGAATGGATATGGAGGTGTAATGGGATGCAGATCTTGTGCATGAACATGAATCAGATTGGCATGTTTTTGGCAGGGTAGGCATTTCTTCACTAATTGACAAGCATCATGATCTATTGTGGGATAGTAGTATCCTTCTCAGAGAAATTGTTTGGCTAGGAATATGCCACTCATGTGGGAACCATATATCCCACCATGTACTTATTATAAAGCCTGGGTGGTCTTGGTTCCATCAAAACACCTAGAGAGAACATTGTGATCTCCCCGATGATATAGGGTATTGGATACCATAGTGTAGCAGGATGCTCTAGGAATGAGGTTTTGGCTTTGGTTTTTTGTGAGATGGGGATATATGATAGCATTTTTTAGGTAAGCATAAATTTGGTGGTACCATGGGGACTAAGGACCAACCAATATGCATACACTTTTGGGAATGATATTTTTGTAATTGAGTGCATAGAGTTGCTCAACCAGGAATTCATATTGGTCTGCATCTTGATGTATCTGTAGGAGAGAGCCAATAGTAGCCATTGCATTTGTAGTCTTATTCTTTAGTCATTATACTTGGGTGATTTGTAAGTTTAGGAAGTTCACTTTCACCTTGTCGACCATCTCTTTGTAAGGTAACAACTTGTCATCCTTTGTCTCAAACTCATCTAGGACTTGCTTTATGATGAGTTGTGAGTCTCCAAAGACATATTTTTGTGATATTCCATTGGACCACCATACTGAGCCCAACAATGAGTGCTTCATACTCAATAATTTTATGGTGCACGAGCACCTTAAGGTCTTATGAAGATGTTAAAATATTTTGGCATGTAGTTTGGTTTATCCAACCACAAAGGTAGTAAGGACTAAGTATAAACTCCCAAGGTTGTATTTGTGTGTGTTTAGTGGTAAGAGTGTTTAGACTCTAGTGTTTTTTTATGATCAATTAGGGTTTAGGGTCAAAAGTCCTAGGAAAGTCAACAAAGGGTCAAAGTTTGACGAAGACTCCAAAAGGGAGTGGAACTTGTGATTTTGATGTTTTTCAGTGTTTTAAGGTCTTATGTAATGGTTTATAGTCAAATTGAACCATTGAGAGTAGTGGAATGTCAAAGTGGCAAAAGTTGTAAAAGTTGTTCATGACAACTTTTCAACTTTGCAAAGTTGTCATGACAACATTTCATAAAAAGTAGGAAATAGATTTAATGATGTTCTAATCCTAACCTAAGGGTCCAAAAAAGTGGGATTAGACTATATAAGGTAAAAAAAACCCTAATCTAAGGGCTGGCAGTGACATTGTATGGACTATGATTTGGAAAGCAAATAATTGACTATGTTTTTTTAAAACAACCTTCATCTAGTCATTTAATGGATTGAAAGGATTGGATTAATGCATGGAGACTCTACTTTGTGTTAGGTAGATAATTTTTGTGGGATTGGTTTATTTTTTAGTGCTTTTGGTTATTGTTTTGTAAATTTCTTGAGTTTCACTAGTTCGTTGTCTGGTTAAGAGCTAGTCTTGTAAATATGAACCCCACTTGAATTCCCATGGTTAAACATTCAAGGCATCTTGGAATCAAGTAGGGGAACCTATATATATTGTAAATATGGTCTATGGATTCATTGTGTGTAGGGTAACTAATTTTACCATCATGCTCTATGTGAGTGCAGAGGCATTTTGGTTAGAGGCTTGTACTGAACAATAGCAAGAAAGCTTGTTAAGTGGATTGGTTTGAACCAATAAATTATGGGAGAATGTAGGGGTATGTTTCCTTGATAAGTGAATACAAGGAGGAGATTGGAGAAGTTGAAAGGATCACCTAATGAAGTCAAAGAAACAAGACTGGTTCACATGCCCTTAAAACCATTAAAATAGGGGTTTGGTGAAAGTCTTATGTACGGATAGGGTGGGGTTGTAAAACCTTGAAAATCCTAGATCCTAGGTTGAACCTATAAAGAATCCATAATTGGTTTGGAGGGTTATTAAGGATAGTTTGCAAGAAATACAATATTTTAGTGTTTAGGAGGGATAATTAGGCCAAAAAGGCTACTAGGCCTAAAATCTTGAAAAGTATGAACTCAATTAGAAAACTTTAAAAGAATCCATCCAAATGGATCATAATTGGTTTAAAGTGACCTAGAAATGATCAAGATTCCCATTCCTATTTCCAAGAAGAGATTGGGAGCAAGGTGGCTCAATGGAGCCTATGGGTGCATTGTTGGGTTCAGAGGGTTAGTAGAGTGAATTGAAGTTGGTGGTGACTTCTAAGGGAAGTAGGGCATCATTGAGTTGTCCTATAGATAGGGTAGACAAAGATACCCTAGTAAGACCAAAGAATGCTCTTAGTTATAGCAAGAATTCTCTTGTGGTTAGAGCTCCCCATCAAAGTGGTATTAGATCCATTGAAATGCTTAGGAAGTGGATAGTGTATGAAAGAGAGAAGTGAATCCATTGGAGAAAGAACCATGGTAACTAATGCAAAATTGATAAGGGACTTGTCAGAGAAACAAGTCAAGAATAGACTTCTAGAAGAGGATATGGAGAGATGAAGCTAAAGTTAGAAGAAGTTGTAGAGACTGCAATAAAGATGAAAGAATAGAAAGGAGAGGATAAAGATAAGGGAAAGAGTCAAGTTGAAGAGGAGACAGAAAAAAAACCTGACCCTCCACTACCTGAGGAACCATTCCTCAAGGCCCTCAAGGCATTAAGTGGCAAAGCACTAAAGGAATTCCAGTATTCTCAGGAAAAATATATGTAGAGTTAATGATGGAATGGATTGAGGGTATGAAATACCATTTTGAATGTGATGGTATCATAGTGGATCAAAAGGTGAAGATATCCAAGTCAAGGCTAAGAAGACAAGGATTAAGTTGGTGGGAGTTCTTGCAGGAAGAAAGGGAGATAGAAGGGAAGAAGCCAATAGAAAATTGGAAAGATATGGTTGCTAAGGTGAAGGAAAATTACCTAGCAGAGGATTATGACATGCAATTACACAAAAGGAGAAAAAATCTCAGAAAAAAAATCTAGATGTGGCATCGTATATCGAAGGTTTCTAAAAACTATATGCCTTACATCAAGAGAGAAAGAGGTAGAAATCATTAAAGTTGCTAAGTATCTCAATGGCCTTAGGTGGAATATTCAAGAAGAGTTAAGCCTCTTCATGTTAACTTCTATCCATGGGTGTTTTCAAATGGCCCTTAAGGTTGATTAAAAGCTTAGAAAGAAACAAGATTCCAACTCTAGGGGAAGAGGAAAAGTTAGAGACTCTATAATAGGACATAGACGTGGTTCTAGTGGAAGAAACAATGATTTCAAAAGCCAAGGAGGCTCTAAGTTATCTGATAAAAACCATGAGTCAAGAAATAGAGGAGGATATAAAAAAGGTAGAGGTTTTCATAGTGGTGGAAGAGGCAGATTAGGTGGATTTTGAAGAAGCTTACATTTTGCTTCAATGAAGTGGTATAACTATGCCAATTGGGTCACCTTGCTTATAGGTGTCCAGATAAGCCAACATCTTCACAAGGCAAGAAATAGATTACATATGTGCAAGAACAGGACATTACTAAATAGTCAGAGATAAGTTTGGATTTATAAAAGCGAGATAAACTCATGCTTAGGAGGATTTTGATCAAGGAACCTACAAGGGATGAACACAAGCAAATAAGGGCTCTTTTTAGGGTCAAGTGCAAGATTCTTGGAAAAGTATGCAGAGTTATAATAGACTCCAAATCTACTGATAATGTGATCTTAGAGGAAGTAGTACAAAACCTCAAATTGGTCAAGATACTTTATGTGTGTCCTTACTAAGTGACTTGGTTGAATAAGGGACATAATATACTCATTAATGAACAAGTGTGGGTTGAGTTTCCTATTGGAAAGTATCAAGACAAGATACTTTGTGATGTGATACCAATGAATGCATGAAATTTTTTTTTTGGAAGACCATGGCAGTGATCACTTGTTATAAAGGCTCAGAAACTAGGCATAATCCTTTAACTCAAGGATTGGACATCTAACTAAGCACTTCATCCAATTTTTAAGAAACTCATTTAATATGTCAAACCTAGAGATGTGTTACTTGAAATGGGCCAGCAAAATATATGCACCAAACACTTTCTCAACCAATCATTCTATAATTGTTGCAAGAAACAAATGCTAGAAAGAAACTATTCTATTGCTGCAGGAAATAAATGCTTATGAAGGGAAACTATACTATTGTTGCATGAAATGAATACTCAAAGGAAGCTAAACTATTACTATGAAAGTAAATGATGGAAGTGAATGCTGCTAGAAAAATGGAAGAGTGCGCAAAATAACTATAATGCCTTATTTACTTTGTTGCTCGGCCGCAGGAAGCGGTAGTTGTCCTATGACTTTGGCTGCAGGAGTTGTTCAGCATAGCAATTGAAATAATGAAAATACAGGGAAAGAGAGATAAACTAAAATGAATCTAACTATGGATTCCTCACCAACTGGGCCCCCTTGGGGGGGTACCTAGAACACTTCAATTACATAGAACTAACCTCAACACTTCATTTTCTCATTAAAATGAATAATAGAGTACAGAGATTCTCATAAATAGTAAAATGACAGAATTGAACTATATTGCAACTATCATAATACTATGGCCCTTCTTCTCACATAGGAGTGAGGATTTATTTATAGGAAAACAATCTAACTTCTAAGTTCAACACACCCTAAGAAAAGGCAGAGCTTTTATTACAAACAACTAACAGAATGGAAAGCTAGAAAGAAGAAAATGGAATCAGTCTAGAAAAGAGGAAAGAACTACTTAGACAATAGATCTAACTTCCCACTCTCTCCTAGATTTCATCAGGGAAACTATTGCATTTCCCAAGTCTTCTCTCAACCGTCTCCACCTGGATTAACTATAAACCTTCCACCATTGCTATGCCAATGTTTCATCTACATGCATCTGTTGTAGGACTGATTCATGCATCCAGCACATAGATGTTCTCACCTAAACAAGATGAGGGTTGCTACTTCAATGTGTTTCATTAAAAATATTAGCATAAAAGGATTCATGGAAAATAATCATTCAAAGTACATATGCATTATCTATTTCTCAAATAGTCAATTCATTCATAAAATAGGATCATAATTCCATAGCAATAAACATAGCATATTCATCCAGATAAATCATATTAAGTAGTATATGTCCCTAGCATAGGTTCAGTGGTTGAATACCACATATTAACAGTTTTAAAGCATAAATTCTTGGAGTAATAAAAGAAAACATAGGAAAATACCTAGAAAAAGTTCTTCTAGGGTATCTAAAGTATGCCATTAAAATTGCCTATCATTTTTCCCCCTACAAATAATAGTGCCAGTCATCAGACATTGAGATATTCCTGATATTGGCAAGAACCTGGAAGTGTCCTTCTTGTGTCTCTCCAATAATGGAGGTGCCCACTCGCTAGTAGAATTCATTTGTTCACTCCACTTTCACTTCTCTGCTTAGCTCCTGTTTCTCATCTATTTCATTATCCACATAGCTGTATAGTGGCCATAAAAGAAAAGGAAGCTGGAAGGTGACTAGAAACCATCTCCCAAGTCATGGCTTTCATCCCAGGTGTATGTACCAGTTAACCACTACATTGTAGCCCGCAATTTGATCAAACTATGTGGTTCTGCCTTATTATGTTTCATAGTGAGTCCCTCCCATCTTTACCTTAATCCTTTAGCTTCTCTATCCTCGTCTAATAATGAAAATATTTCAAATTTTCAAAAAAATTCCTCACGACTTTCCAGAATCTGTTTCCTAGGTGAAAATCATGAAATCCATAAACAATTTACATCCATTCATAGTAAAGCTATCATGGTGACCAGATTTGGGATGAAGGGGAAATTAAATGGACTATTCTAGGATTTTGTACTTATGCAATTGCCTGCCATAATTTATTTCATTCTGAATCTAGGAAAGGAGGGAAAATAAATGCATATCACCAATAAAAAGAATGAGATTCCAATCAATATTAAAAGGAACAGCATAATTGTGCATGTATAACTCACATAACAAATTTTGGACACAATCAGGTGATGTGTTTTATGTAGCCACAAATTCCTATGGGGTTCCTATGCCTGAGTTAAGATCTTGAAGGAATCTCATAAATTTAAACAGTAGAAATTTCTCCTTAAGGCATAGTGTATAAAACTGTGGTGGTCTATATTCCATTAAATCCATAATTATATCTGTAATGTTATTTATCTTATTTTGTAGGAATTTAATTTCTTGTTGTTTTCTTCCAAGCTCCCTTCTTAATTTTGTCTTTTCCAATTCCCACATCAACTTTTGATATTGCATTGCATTAAAATAGTCAACCAAGAGAGCATAAATAGTTAACTCCTCTTGTTTCTGATGTGGGACTGGTCTGCTTGCTTGTGGGCCTTCCTCTTTCTTTGCAAAAATTGTCACATTATCTAGAACAATGGGCTTTTCCTTGTGATTTCCTTCTTGTAGAGAAGAATATTATCTTCTAGCTCCTTTAGGCTTTGGTACCTGTGGTATTACACACTCTACCTCTTTAACCACTTCAACGGTTGCAGAATCCTTTTCCATAATACCTTGGCATTCTACAATTGGGCTGCCTGTTTGCAGATGTTCTTGTATGGCATCCTCAGAGGAGACATAAGAAGAGTCAAACGTAATAGGGGAATTCTTGCTATCTGAGTGTGTAGTGTTCAAGCAAACACTTTTGTATAATGGAGTATCAGTATAGGCTCTAGGTTTCTTCTATGAAAGTTTTCTTTTCTTGGTAGGTGTGGCTATAGGAGAAACAATATAAATAGGAACATATTGACTCATATATTCTTCCATCTTAGCCTCACCCTTCCCCTTTTTATCTTTTTTCCAAGAAATTATGGGAACCTTGGTTTCTCCATTCCTTGAGGTAGGGTTTGGATGGACGAATGACACATTCTCCATATTATCTCCCAAAGGAGAAGGATTCCTCAAAGGCTCATATTTCTCAACAAATTCTTCTTCCTCATAAGGATTATTTCCCTATTCTTCTTGAATTTTAGGTCATGGCCCTTCTCCATGTAATTGAACATGAGGTGCTACAATAAATATGTCCTAGGAAATGGGAGAGACATCCCTTAGTGACCTTTCCACCAATAGTTTGATTAAAGCATGGTGGTTCACTCTATTCTGCCACCCCTTCCATACCTCTTTAGCACTTAAATTCAAAAGGGTGTAAATAAAATTGTGAACATTTACTAAATGGTCATGATGTAAATAGCTCAATAATTTAAAGTGTACTATATTCAAGAACAAAAAAATGTCCCTCACAGGTAATTTACCTGATAACATGAACTGTCAACTAAGGATATTTTATTGGAAGAGATGTTCCCTTAACACCTTGTTTATTGTAATCTATTGGGGCATTGGCTGGAAAAGAAAATTCCAATCAGGCTGTGCGTGCATCATGCCCATGCAGAAATGCTTCTCCTATAGAAGGAAGTCCAAAGAATTCAGAAATTTGTGCTTCAAAACGTTCATTTTGAAACCCTTTAACATATGCAACTCCATTTATGTAAGTTCTCAAGAATTCCAGTGTCATGGCTTCATCATACCCATTTAACCTAACAAAATAGGTGATCCACCCTACTCTGTTAAAAAATGAACATTGTCCTCATCTTGTAACAAAGCGAAGTGGTTTTCTTGTTCATGTCGTATAGGAGAACCACCCATTCTATTGTTTGAAATTTCCAATAATGTCTGAAAAAATAAGAAAAATCCTCTTACTCCACTGCTACTATCTATTCTTTTTGCTGAAATATCTCTACTGTGCCCATAATTGGAATAATTTTTTTTAGGTTTCCGGGTAGACAAGACAGAAAAGAAATTTTTTGAAATTGAAATAGTGTTGTGAATTTAAGCTAAGATTTAGAGTTAAAAAGATAGGACTAGTTTCGAAAGGTTACACGCAGGGGTTGTCAAATCATTATTTTTTATATGACGACTCAGTACAATTCTGGTAGAAAAAATAGTAATAACAAAGGATAGAAATTATGATAGCAAATTTGGAACTCACAGAATATTTGAGTTGATGGTATATTTTATTTATTACACACAAAACCTATTTATTGCCCCCTATGAAAAAGTTGACAAGTGTCCACGCTTGCATGGAAAAGTACATCAAATCATGACTGAATCACTATATTATTTACAATGTCTCATAAACATATTAAATGAAGAAAAAAAAAATTTTGACACAATAAAGTAATGCGTACCTTGGAATATTATACTGTTAAATGCCCAAATCCAAAAATATTTAATGACATAAGTAGGGAAAAAATTCAAGCTGGCACAATAATGAGGTGATGTGAATCGTTGATGGCACAAAAACATGATGAAAAAGCAGATGGGATGACGCTTTTATTATGGAAAAGCAATTTTCATGGGAAACAAATATTTTATTATGACTACATGTGGAAAATTTTCAAAGAGATGATCAGAGAAAATAATTACTCTGGTTGGCTACAAGAAAGTGTTTAGCAAGAGGAGGAGGTTCCTTGGCTACAGGAGGTTCTATGATTGCACGAGGTTCAGCTATGGCAAGAAAAATCTCAAACTGCTGCAGGAAATCAGACGTTGTCTGTGGTTTATGGTACATGCAAAGCCTATGACCATTCACCAGTAACTTGAAACTTACAGGGTTGATGGTGGATAGCTGAACTGCTCCATTAGAATAAACATGAATAATCTCATAAGGTCCAAGCCAACATGTTGTAAGCTTACCTTGGGTTTCTTGGAATCAAGAGTAATACAAAAGAGTGCAGTCACCAGGAGAAAAATGTTCGGAAAGGATATGAGAGTCATGCCACTTTTTCCGTTGTGTCTGAACTAATTTTGTGTTACAGGGAAACTTTCCTTATCTCATCTAGTTGGTTAAGCTGCAGTATCCTATCATGTTGTGCCTCAGTAAGATCAATGTTGAGCTGCAATGTCATGATTAAAGTCTTATGTTCAGACTCAATCAGCATCATAGCTATTTTTTCCATATACCAACTCGAAAGGGGAAAACCCTGTTGTGGTTTTCCATGTAGTTCGATATGCCCATACCGCTTCTTAGAGGTGACTACTCCAATCTTCCTTGTGCAATGAAATTATCTTCATGAGGATAGCTTCTATCTCCCTATTGGTGATCTCTGCTTGACCATTCACCTGTGGTTGATAGGGGCTTGATTTTTGGTGTCAAATATTATACTCATCGATCAGATCAGTAATCAATGTAGAGGTAAATTGAGTGCCTTGATCAGTGACTAACTCTCAGGGTAGACTATAGCACATGAATATCTCTTCATATAGAAACTGTGCAAATTTGTTTTCCTAGGCATGCTTCATGGCTCTAACCTCCACCCACTTGGTTACATAATCAATACATACAAGTATGTACAAATGATCATTAGATGCAGGACTGATGGGACCAACAAAATCGATTTCCCATTTATCAAATGGAGTCACTAAAACTTAAGGAAAGAGTGGCATTTCATCAGATTTAGTAGGATGCCCCATCCTCTGACATAGATCACACTTCCTAGTGTAATTGGTTGAATCCTTGTAGAGGGATGGCCAATAGTAACTAGTGTTAAGTACCTTCATGGCTATCTTTTTGGCAAAAAAATGTCCTCCATAGGGCTCATCATGATAATCATGGAGGATGTCATAAATTTCATCCTCTCGAATACATCTTCTCAATACTTGGTCAGGGCCCGTATAGAACAAGCAATCAACAATCCATGAAAAGTTGAAAGTGTTCTCTATTAGTAACCATTTTTCCTTTGGAGAGAAGTGTGGAGGTACCTTTCAAGAAACTAGATAGTTAGCAATATCAGCATACCAGGGTTCTTTTTCTCCAATGGAGAACATGTGGTTGTCTGGGAAACTGTCATCAATTGCCATGGGTTCATCAGCATTTTGCAGGCTTGAGAGAAAATCGGCCACCACATTTGATCTGCATGGCTTATCTATGATAGTAATATCAAACTCCTGTAGCAGTAACAACCATCTAGCTAACCTCCCTATTATGGCAGGTTTGTTAGCTAAGTACTTAATAGATGCATGGTCCATATAAAAAAAGATTTGATAACAAGTGACATAGTGGCATAATTTGTTCAGAGCATAGATAATAGAAAATACCTTCTTTTCGGTAACTGCGTAATTCAACTCAGCTTTTTGTAGATTTTTGCAAAAAAAATAAATAACATGTTCTAGAGTACCTTCCTTCTGTCCAAGAGCTGCTCCAATGGCATGATTGGAGGCATCTATATGTATATCAAATGGGAGAGTCCAATTAGGACCTCGCAAAACAAGTGCATGAGTGAGTACAAACTTTAGCTGTAGGAAAGCTTCATCATAGTCTGATGTCAAGATAAAGTCAACATCTTTAGTGAGTAGTGAATACATAGGGATAGCCATCTTGCTGAAGTCCTTTATGAATCTTCTGTAATACCCAGTGTGACCAAGCAAATTTCTAACATCTTTTTGTTTGGCTGGGGTAGCCAGATTCACAATGAATTCAATTTTGGCTGGGTCTACCTGAATGCCAAGAGAAGATATGTAGTGACCAATCACTACTCCTTCTTGCATCATCATAAAAAACTTATCATTGTTCGAAGACAGGTTGTGTTCTTTGTACCTTGTGAGGACATTTTCTAGATTTTCCAACGCTTCCTCATAATTTTCCCCATATGTTGTAAATTCATCCATGTAGATCTCCATACAGTCATGGGAAATGTTAGCAAGAATATTGATAACCGCCCTCTAAAAAGTAGCAGTAGCATTGTGTGAGTGTGTAAATGGGTACCTGTTAGATTGACACAAACACTTCAATAGATCATTACTTTAGCAATATGGGGTTAGTGAAAACACGAAAAACACATAAAACCCTCTAAAACTGATCTATTGCCTTCTAACGTAGGAAGAGTATGACCACCAACATATCAGCCCTCAGAATATGTTGATGAAACAGTGACCAATACAACCTATGTATGAAGGATTTAATTGAAACAAGCTGAATGATGGAAAAAGCATGCAAGCTTACTCTAAATGATGAAATAACACTAGCAATTAGTTATGAAATGAAAATAGCATGTAATCCTATGATAAAACTAGCAGCATAACAATGCAAATTTGATCTCTCAAGAAGGCTTATTTGCTCTCAAAA
>MU228533.1:665176-723260 GCA_018584345.1 Thuja plicata | reverse complement strand
TTAATTCATTTAGAAATATAGGAATTAATTATTTAAAACAAATAAATTGCTTTTTAATAATTAAGGGACTATAGCCATTTTAATTAAATTAATAGGCTAGGGGAATGGGTTGGATTGCAAGTGACATTTGATTTAGAGATTTTATTTAATTCTATTATAATTAAATACTATAGCCATGTTTGATTTAGATTTGATCTGATTGGTCGATATTGATTTGAATTGTATGGCTATAGTAGATAATATAAATCAGTGATAAAAATCACCTAGGACATTAAATTGATTAAAAGAAATATGCCAAGCAGTAACAGGGTCGTTTGGACATAAATTGAGGGTATGATCACACTTAGGGAAAATAGGGTCCATAGTTGCGACAGACCAAATTTAGGTGGTTACACATTGTAGAGGACAAACAATAAAATTTAATAATCAAAATTTCTCCATGGGCAGGTGAATGTGGTATTTTCCTGATCCTTAGGAAGAATCTGGATTTGATTGTATCCACTATACCCATCCAAAAAAGAAACATATTTTTTTCCTGCTAGAGAGTCCAGAACCTAGTCAATGAATGACAAAGGGAAAAGGTCCTTTTTAGTGGCATTGTTAAGCTCTATGTAATCTACACACACTCTACACTTGTATCCTTTCTTAGGAATTATGACTAGTGGGGAAACCCACTAGCTGTCTGATATAGGGTATATGAAGCCAAATTTAAGGATTTTTTGGATTTCGGCTTTGACTATCTCATGGAGGGAAGGGTTGACACGTCTTTGAAATTGGTTTACTAGGGGTTTATCCTCCTTGAGGAAAATCCTATGAGTGCATAAATTTGGGTCTAGACCTTTCATATCAGCATAATCCCAGGCAAAATCGGTAGTATGGTTCTTCAGTAACTTGGTCAATGATGTTTGTTTCTAAGAAGTAAGTTTTCTATTAATGTTCAAGCAATGTTCAGAGGAAAATTCTAGTTGCTTAGTGAGCTCGACCATAGATGCATTAGTCAATGAGAGTAATTGGATCTCATAGGGAGGTATTTGGCGATAGATATGGTTGGATACAAGGGAATATATTTGGTAATCAGAGTATAGTGGCTACACAGAGTAGTTCTAGAAGGAACTATCCAAAGGGTCTAAGTTTGATCCATACTGGTTATGGATGATGTTGGTGATTAATTTATCTTCCTCTTGAAGCTAGAGGAAGGGATCCCTTGTTAACATCATTAATTGGGAGACTGAATTAATAACTTTGGCTTCCTCTCCTACATCTTTCCATATGGGAGAGGCTAATTCCATCTGAGGTTGAGCAGGAGGGTAGAAGGCTAAATTTTTGGTGTGCTAGCCATCAAAAATGGTCATATCTCCTGACTGACAACTGATATAGGCATCAACACTAGACAGCTAAGGATGTCCCAAAATAATTGGATAGCCTCATAGGGTATCTTTTGGCAAGAGGATCATGAAATCTACAAGGTAGGACCAAGACTCAAGGTCAACCACAATGTCCTCCACTACTCCATCTGGATTTACATTCAAACTGTCAGCGAGCTGGAAGACAGTAGGTGTATTGCGGAGGTTGGTGATACCAAGGTGTTGCATAATGTCCTTGTTCATGACATTAATGGAGGCTCCAAGATCAATCAAGGAATTTTTTATATCAATCCCATTAATAATGATCTTGACAATAGGGTTGCTAGGGTCAAAATATTTTGGGATGGTAAACTTCCCTAACATGATGTCCACCAGTTTGCCCAGGACATGGCCAGTCTAGGGATCCTTCTTCTTGCAGCCAAGGTTTTTAAAGAAATATTCCTTGATGGTTTTTCCATATGTGGGAACATCTTTTATTTCCTAGAAAAGGGTAATTTGGATGCTCACATTCTTTAGTTGGTCAAGGATATTGAAAGTTGTTTCATCAATGGTTTTTGAATTGCCATGTTACAATCTTTATGTGAAAGGAGGAATGGTAGGTTGATTGGATTTAGCTGGTGGTACAGGGGCTACTAGAGCAGATGAATTTTCAGGTTGATTGGGCTCCTCAAAAGGCATTTTAGTAATTATAGGAGGCTCAGGTGTGGGCAGAGTGGTACCGAACCGTAGGTGAATATCATCGAGGTTGATTGCATACATAGGGTATTGCATGGACTACTGCGACAAGTCTTTAGAATACACATTCTGCTGAGGTGGAGGAGGTTGATTGTTGGGGTTTGCCTATGGCTGTGTCCATAACTAAGTAGTCTTAGGAGGTGGGTGAGTAGCTACAAGAGGTGGCAAAAGGGAGTTTTGTTGTGGAGGCTGCATAGGTGGTCACAAAAATCCTTGTGGTTGATTTGGCCATTATTGGTCGCCTCGCCACTATGGCTTTTTCTGTCAGTTTCCCTATGGTGGCTACCACACCCCTTGAGGTTTTTGCCAACCTCCTTGAGGGGTTTGGCCATTATGGATTGTGGTAATTCTACCATTGATCCTGGGAATTATTTCAGGGAGGATTTTGGTAATTCATGGGGGGTTGCCATTGATTATTATAAAAAGGTCTACTAAATGAAAGAGTGTCTTGAGGCATACCTTGTCTCTGTACTCATGGTCATCACTAAGTGCCGAAGAATATTTTCTCATCCTATGGTTTAACTAGTTTGTAATTAGTCCACATTTGTGTAGTCTCCATGTTAGCAAATAGTTTGCATCTACAGTCTCTCTTCTTCTGTCTACAATGTGGACAAAATTATGCTAGCATGGCCTCTACTTCCTCATGTTTCTTTTTAAATTGCATGGTGTCTAGCTGGGTGGCCATGTTGTCAATGATATCTTGCTTAAAATTAGACAAGAGACTGGTTATCTTTGTCCATGAAGCACCAACGTCATTGGACTTCCCCAGGGTGGACCTATATCCCCTTCCTTTCTTAATAGGATCTCTTGAGTACTTAAGGAAGATCTTCCAAATATCATCCCATGATTCCTAGGTGATATCTCCTCCAGCCATTAGGTCTAGTGCCTCTATGCATCCATCATGAATGCCTTACAAAAATAGCAACTTTTGATATTGTTCATTAAGCTCATGCTGAGTATTCTTCTACAAACTGACCATGAACCTTGAGACATTATCCTCAAGAATCTCATCCTCCTTCTATGAAATCTTAAAGATGTCATCCTGTCACATATCATTTCCTCAATATTACTCCTTTTATTTCAACAAGAAAGCATCCTTCATTTCATCCTGATTGTGGATAACATCCTGTCCTAAGCCCATAAACCATCACAATGCAGACTCTTTAAGTATTGTAGCAAAGAGATTAAGCATGTGGGCATCACTGGTGTAGTCATAGCTCCTACAAAGGATATCAAACTCAAAGAGAAAGGTATTTGGGTCCTCTGTGACAAGGCTATAAAATTTTGGAAAAGAAGAAGAGGGAATATTTTTGAGGTTGTTATTATCTCACTGATCGGAGATGGGAAAATGAAATGTGGTAGGGTTGGACATCCTTCATGGTTGCTGAGGTAGATTTTGAGGTGGGTTCTAAGGTTGGTAGATTACTAACTTCCAAGGATTTTCTTCTCAAGTATTCTGGAGTTCTAGGTTGGAAAAGGCTTCAGCAAATAGATTGGCTTCTAGTTGTTCCTGGAAGAACCCATGAAAGTCACCTCAGAAGATGAGGATGAAGAAGAGGCTTCAAGAAGCTCAACAATAGCATCAATGAACTATTTTTGTTGTTCAAATAGGTTACTGGATGGATTTGGAAAGTACCTTCCTCAATTGTCTCTTCATCTATTATGCATGTAGATAGTATGGAATGATGTGAATAGCAGTTTTCTTTGTCAAGATAAGGCTTAATCTACTTAAAGAAGGGAATTAAAGCATTAAAAAATGGTTGAATAAGAACCAATCTTGGCACTATCTGCTACAACGGTGTGAAAAAATATCACTTGTTGTAAAGGCTCAAAAACTAGGCATAATCCTTTAAATTAGGGATTGGACATCCATCAAAGAACTTCATCCACTTTATAAGAAACTCATTTAATATGTCAAACCCAGGGACGTGTTACTTAAAATGGGCCTAAAAAATATATGCACCAAGCACTTTCTCAACCAATCATTCTATAATTGCTATAGGAAACAAATGCTGGAAAGAGACTATTCTATGGCTACAGGAAATAAATGCTTTTGAAGGGAAACTATACTATTATTGCATCAAATGAATAATCAAAGGAAAGCTAAACTATTTTTGTGAAATTAAATATGTGAAAGTAAATGATGGAAGTGAATGCTGCTAGAAGGATGCAAGAGTGCACAAAATAACTACAATTCCTTAGTTACTCTGTTGCTTGACCGTAGGAAGCGGTAGCTATCCTATGGCTTTGGCTGTAGGAGTTGTTTAGCATAGGAATTGAAATAACAAAAATGTAGGAAAGTGAGCTAAACTAAAATGAATCTAACTATGGATTCCTCACAGAGTGGGCCCCCTTGGGTGAGTACCCAGAACACTTCAATTACATAGAACTAATCTCAACACTTCATTTTCTCATTAAAATGAATAACAGAGTACAAAGATTCTCATCAACATTAAAATAATAAAATTGACCTATATTACAACTATCATATTACTACGGCCCTTCTTCCCATGCAAGAGCGGGGCTTTATTTATAGGAAAAAAATCTAACTTCTAAGCTCAACATGCCCTAAGAAAAGGTAAAGCTTTTACTAAAAACATCTAACACAAAGGAAAGCTATAAAGAAGGAAATGGAATCAGTCCAGAAAAGGGGAAAGAATTAATTAGACAGTAGATCTAACTTCCCACACTCTCCTAGATTTCATTAGGGAAATTATTGAATTTTCCAAGTCTTCTCTCCACCGTCTCCACCTAGATTAACCATAAACCTTCCACCACTACTACACCGATGTTTCATTTGCGTGCGTCTACTACAGGATCGAGTAAGGTGTCCAGCACATATACGTTCTCACTTGAACAAGATGATAGTTGCTACTTTGATGGATTACATTAAAACTATTAGGATAAAAGCATTCATGGAAAATAATCATTCAAAGTACATATGCATTATCTATTTCTCAAACAGTCAATTCATTCATAAAACATGATTGTAATTCCATAGCAATAAACAAAGCATATTCATCTAGATAAAGCATATTAAGTAGTATATTTCCATGGCATAGTTTCAGTGGTTGACTACCACATATTAATAGTTTTAAAGCATAAAGTATTGGTGTAATAAAAAAACATAGGAAAAGACCTAGAAAAAGTTCTTCTAGGGTATGTAAAGTATGCCATTAAAATGGCCTATCAGGCAATATGATAGGGAGGCAGTCCACCATGACAAGGAGAATAAGTACTCATTCAAGAAAAATTGAGTGACTTATAAGATATAGTCTTTGATAGAGGAAGAAATAGTGGAGAAGATGGACTCCAATACTCTTCTAATGAGTGGGAAAGAATTCCTAAAAGATATGAAGGAGGAAGAAGGAATTGGATATGCAATATTGGTGAATCCAAAAGAGGAAGAGACACCTAAATAGTCACCTATGCCTACAGAAGTGAAGCAATTGTTAGATTAGTTCCAAGGAATCATACATGAAGGGGCCCCAGCTATATTACCACCAAAAAGATAAATTAGTCACCAAATTGTCTTTGTTCCAAATGCATCATTTCCTGACAAGGTTGCATACAAAATGACACGAGAGCCAAATAATGAAATTACAAGGCAAGTGCAGGAGCTTTTGGACCAGGGTCTATTAAGGAAGACCATTAGTCCATGTGCTATCCCAGTGGTGTTGGCTCCTAAAAAGGGAGGTAAGTGGAGAATGTGTGCTGGCTCTAGGGAAATAAATAGGATAACTATTAGATATAGATTTCCTATTCCTAGAATAGAATATTTTCTAGATTGCTTAGGGGGTGCTAAGTACTTCTCAAAGATTGACTTGAAAAGTGGATACTATTATATTAGAATGAAATAGGGTGATGAGTGGAAGTTAGCCTTTAAAACCATAGAGGGGTTATATGAGTGGTTAGTAATGTCATTCGGGCTTACAAATGCACCTAGTACTTTTATGAGGGTTATGAAAAAAGTCCTAAAGGATTATATAGGGGTATTTGTGGTACTATACCTAGTTGATATCCTCATCTTTACCAAAACAAAAATGAGCACATGAAGCACTTAGAACTTGTATTGAAAATACTATAAGAGGAGAAGCTCACCATAAATATTGAAAAGAGTGAGTTTATGAAACAAGAACTAGTCTACCTAGGATTTGCAGTATCCAAAGGTGACTTGAAGATGGGCCAGAGAAAAGTGGAATCCATATTAAGTTGGCCTACTCCTAAGATAGTGACTGAATGAGAAGTTTCCATGGGTTAGACAAATTCTATAGGAATTTTGTGAGGAGATTTAGTTATATTTGTGCACTTGTCCCAGATACAATTATAGGCGGAGTCAAGACAAAGTTTGTATGGACTAAGGAAGCTAATGAAGGGTTTGAGAGATTGAAGAATAAAGTGGAAACCCAACCAATACTGGTATTCCCAAGTTTTGATAAGTTATTTATTATGGAATGTGTTGGTAGAAACATAGAAGCGGGTGCAGTCCCAAGTCATGATGGAAGACTAGTAGCCTTCTTTAGTGAGAGGCTTAATGAAGAAAAGTCTAGATACTCACCCTATGATCTAAAGATTTATGCATTGGTGAAAGCTCTTAAGAAGTGGAGGAACTATTTGTTTCAAAAATAATTTGTGGTATACAATGATAACCATGCCCTAAGCTACATAAATACACATGAGAAGCTTAGTTTGAGGAATATAAAGTGGATGGAGTTTCTGCAATCATACACCTTTACTATCAAGCACAAGAAGGGGGTAAATAACAAGGTAACATATGCCCTTAGTAGGATATTTCTTACCATCCAAGAGATACAGTTGTAGAGTATAGGGGTTGAAAGATTCAAGGATCTTTATCAAGGAGATTTAGATTTCTTAGAGATTTACAAGGTCTGTACTGATTTTGAAAATCACTTTCGTAGTGAATATGTAGACTATACCTTACTGAATGGTTTATTATTTAGAGGGAAAAAAATATATGTTCCAAGGGGTTCCATGAGAGATAAACTCATCCAAGAGAAGTGCAATGGAAGTTTGAGTGGATACTTTAGGTTAAATAAGACCCTATACCTAGTGGAGAGATTCTACTAGTGGCCTAAAATGCAGAAATATATAAGGAGATATGTTGAGCAATGTGGATTATGTCAGAAGGAAAGGGGGAAATCATCAAATGTAGGTCTTTACCAACCATTTCCAATCCCAAATAGACCATGGGAGTGCATAAGTATGGATTTCTTAGTGGGACTACCAAGGACACCAACTGATTTGGATAGTGTGTTTATGGTAGTGGACAGATTCATTAAGATGAGTCATTTCATCCCATGTAAAACAACACATGATGCCAGTGACATTTCCCACATTTTCTTCAAGGAGATAGTAAGGATACATGGCTTTCCAATGAGAATAGTTGTAGACAGGGATGCAAAGTTTATAGGGGACTTTTGGAAGACCCTATGGAAAAGGCTAGGAACTAATTTGTCTCTTAGTTCTACATATCATCCTCAAATGGATGGTCAAACAAAGGTAATAAACAAGGTTCTTGGCAACTTGTTGAGGTGTTTAACCAAGGAATATGGGCAAGGATGGTAACAAGTTATTCCAAATGTAGAATTTGCCTATAATGATAGTGCAAATAGGACTACTAGTAAGAGTCCATTTGAAATTATATATGGTTTACATCCAATAGGTTTTCTTGATCTTAGAGACCTAACGGGTTATGAAGGGATCAGTGGTCATGTAGATGATTTTTCTTAGTCAATTAGAGACGTCCATGAGAAAGTGAAAATGATATTAGTTGAGGCTAATCAAAATTTGAAAGATAAGAAGCATGAAGGGAGAAGAGACTTAAAATTTCACGTAGGAGACTTGGTGATGATATACTTAAACAAGGCTAGGCTACAGAAGGGTATACCAAGAAAAATATAGATGAAGAGAATTGGACCATGTAAAGTTCTCAGTAAGTATGGATCCAATGCATACAAGATAGATCTACCCAAGGAGATGTCTAATTCTCTATTTCAATGTAAAGTACTTGATTCAATACAAGGGTCTATATATAGATGAGGGAAAGTATAGTATAAAGGTGATTAATGATGTGGAAGAACTCCAAGTACCAGATTAGATCAAGCCACAAGTGGAGAGAATTATGGATTCAAGAGTGAAGAAAAAGACTAGGAGTAAGACTTATATGGAGCATCTAGTCAAATGGGAGAACTTTCCTGAGTCAGCGGCTAAATGGATAAAAGAGAGTGACTTTAAGAAACATGGCATCAACATGGAGTTTATCACAACAAAAAAAAAACTTGATCTTCTTGTTCCAAGGGGGATGGTGTAGGTGCACCTTAAGGTCTTATGAAAATCTTCAAACATTTTGTCTTGTAGGTTTGTTTAGCCAACCACTAAGGTAATAAGGACTAATTATAAAGTCACAAGGTTTTTTAATGTGTTTTTAGTGGTAAGAGTGTTTAGAGTCTAGTGTTTCCAATGATGGATTAGGCTCTAGGGTTAAAATTCCTAGGAAAGTCAACCAAGGGTCAAAGTTTGACCAAGACTCCAAAATGGAGTGACACTTGTGATTTTGATGTTTTCAAGTGTTTTAAGGTCTTATGTAATTATTTAGAGTCAAATTGAACCATTGAGAGTAGTAGAATGTCCAAGTGGCAAAAATTGTAAAAGTTGCTCATAACAACTTTGCAACTTTGCAAAGTTGTCATGAGAATATTTCATAAAAAACTAGGAAATAGCTTTAATAATGTTCTAATCCCAACATAAGGGTCAAATCAAGTGTTATTGTATTATAAGGTCAAATAAACCCTAATCTAAGGGTTGGAAGTGATATTGTACATACTGTGATTTCGAAAGCAAAGAATTGACTGTGTTTTTATAATAGAGCCTTCATTTAGTCATTTAATTGAATGAAAGGACTGGATTAACACATTGAGACTTTAATTTTTTTTATTTAGATAAGTTTTTAGTTCTTCTAGTTATTTCTTTGTAAATTTCTTCAGTTTTACTGGTTCGATGTCTGGTTCTGAGCCATTCTTGTAAATATGAACCCCACTTGCATTCCCATAGTTAAACATCCATGGGCTCTTGTAATAAAGTAGGGGAACTTGTATATATTGTAAATAGGGTCTCTAGAGTTATTTTGTGTAGGGGGAACTAAATTTTCCATCAATCGCTAAGCGAGTGCAGAGGCATTATGGTTAGAGGCTTGTACAGAATAGTAGCAAGAAAGCTTGCTAAGTGAATTGGTTTGAACCAATAAATGGTGGGAGAATGTAGGGGTATGTTTCCCTAATAAGTTACTACAAGGAGAAGATTGGAGGAGTTTATTAGATCACCTAATGAATGAAAAGAAACCAGACTAGTTCACATGCCCTTACAACCCTTAAAAATAGGGGTTTGGTGAAATTCCTATGTATGGATAGGGTGGGGGTCTAAAACCTAGAAAATCCTATAGCCTAGGTTTGACCTATGAAGAATCCATAATTGGTTCAAAGGGTTATTAAGGATAGTTTGCAAGAAATCCAAGATTTCATTGTTTAGGAGCGCTAATTAGGCCAAAAAGGCTACAAGGCCTAAAATCTTGAAAAATATGAACTCGATTAGAAATATTTAAAGGAATCCATCCAAATGGATCATAATTGGTTGAAAGTGACCTAGGAATGGTCAAGATTCCCATTCCTATTTCCAAGAGAAGATTGGGAGCAAGGTGGCTCAATGGAGCCTAAGGGTACATTGTTGGATAGAGAGGGTTAGTAGAGTGAATTGAATTTGGTGGTGAGTTCTAAGGGAAGTAGGGGATCATAGAAATATCCTCTAGATAGGGTAGAGAAAGATACCCTAGTAAGACCAAAGAAAGGTCTTAGTTAGAGAAAGAGTGCTCTTGTGGTTAGAGCTTTCCATCATTCTATTTGTGTAGGAGACTCCCAAATTGAATGATTTTGGGACGTAGTCACCTTTAGAATTGACAAGGAATATTCATGTCCCTGAACCATGAGCTATGTAGGAACCGTCAAAATAAATCTTCCAAGTTGGATTTTCTTCAAACATGCATATATGTTCATCTAGGAATTCTACGACCAAATGATAGGCATCCACTAATGGTGCTTCTACTAGGCGATCTACAATAACTTGCCCCTTTATTCCTTTTCTATGTACACATTGTATGTCAAATTTTCTTAGGAGAATTACCCATTTTCTCATACGACCTATAAGATTAGTTTTTAATATAAATTATTTGAGAGGATCCACCTTGGATATGAGCTTTACTATATGATTGAGCATATAGCTGCAACATTTTTGAGTGGCAAAAACCACTGCCAAGCATGCTTTTTCCATAGGAAAATAGTCAAGATCATAACCTACTAGTGTGCAGGTGATGTAATAGATGGATATTTATTTTCAATTTTAATTCCTTAACATGTCCTCTATCATCCCTTAATATCACATAATGTGAATCATCATCGCTTGTACAATATACTCAAAAAACAAAGACTCACTCTATCAATCATCAATGTCACAGTCTAGTAACCAATCTTCACCAAAACCTTTGTAACTCATCCAATATGAAATATTAAGCCAAGTGACCTTAGAAATAAGATCTTCATATGTCCTTCTACATATCCCCATCTTCGCTCCTAATTCATCTATACAGTATCAGTACACTTATATATGTTAGTCATCATACAACAGTAATAACCAGTCTTTTTTTCTCCATGGAAATATGTGTTGAGATCAGTGACAAAACATGAATTCCAACAATAGTAATATCCAATTCCAACATCATCCAACAAAATCTACATGAATACCTAAGATACATGACTTAAAATGACGTAAGTGGCTCCCAAAAAGGTAACACATGGGAATAAAAGCATGGGATACTTAGGGTTTATAATAAAACAAAAACTAAGTACTTGATCAAATGACAATTAGGGATTAAAAACAAGGGTCAGACATAACATAAAAATAGAAATGATTTAGCACTATGGTAACCAGGGATAGAAATAAAACTAGAGCTTAATTGAAGGAATGAAAATGTGACACTGAGAGACTTAGCACCAGAAAAACCCTTGCAGTTCTAACTGTTAGAAACAATGAGAGGGGGGGGGGGTGAATCATTGTTTGTCTATTAATTATATTTCAGCACTTTAAACATAATCAAACATACATTCAATGAAGCTTAACACAAGAACTCATAACACATGATATGATTACAGGGAAACCTTGATAAGAGTAAAACCCCGATGGGAATTAGTACCCACAAATATTGCACTAGTATAATGAACCTGTTAAAGTTCCTTTGCCTTGTTAAGAGTAGTCTTTACAATCCAAGTACAATGAACCTATTAGGATTCTATTACAAAACCCTATTAAAGGTGTATAGCTCACTGCCTGAGCTCACTACCCAATAAGATGAAGGCTACAACCTTCTGATACTTGATATACACTATATCAAAAAATGAACTGCTATGATGATACTATTAGTCGATCAGTTTTGTTTATGCATTGATGCTCTTACTCTCCTAAAGAGATTTATCTCATATTAACTTCACTATACTACTCTTCTATTTCTTTCTCATGCACATTCATTGACACTTGTAATATAAATTTACATTATATATTTATATGTTCATGTCCGAATAGACGAGACTCAAACCAGACTATAGTCGGCCCTAAAAATGGAATACAAAACACTTCCAAAAAAAATTGATTAAGCATGTTTATAACAATACTAAAGACATTATTACAAACATATAATCAAAGGCACTTGACCTTTACACAACAAAATAATTCACGCTGATCCAAAAACTAAAGTGGGCTACATGCTCTATTACCCAAACTATAGTAGTACTGTTCTTCCTGTAACTTGTCTGTACTATCATTCCATACCATGTATGTATGGAATTAGTATTTATACATCACATAGAACATATATCTAAACATGCATAATCTGATTCAATCTCTCACACATGCACTGATGTGCTGATCGCTGTATAACTCTGACTGTCCTATTTTCCATACTTAGTCATTTTATCTTCTAAGTTATCTTTGACAAAAACTTAATATGACTTTGTTGGCATAATGAAAACACAAAATAAGACATGTATCCTCTAGGAGTCAACTTTCCAATAATCTCCCCCTTTTTCATTAATGGAAACAAAGGAATGTGGAAAGGTTTCTCAAAATGACTTAACACACAAAATAACTATATATCATTGGATCTATTAACAAACACACACACACACACACACACACACACACACACACACACATATTTCTCCCCATATATACACATTCTCTGTATACATTAATCCCCCTTTGACATTAATGACAAAGGTGTCCAAAACTTGTAAGTCTCTAGATACTTACTCCATGTAAACATCTGGGTACACAATCTATAGAGATTGGATCTCTTTCTCCCAGAATACCTTCACTACATCAACTGTTTGGAGATGGGTGCATAGGGCATATGTTAACTTCTCCATCTTTATCAGATCCATGCAGGGACCTTGATCATATGTGACAAGGGTGGCATTAATTTGTTTTATGTTATCATCCAAAACTGCTATAGAGGGCGCTAGAGCATTCCTCAGCTGGGTCTACTTGATTCTTATCTTATCGATCTCCAATTTTGCTTTATCAATTTTGTCCAACTGTCCTTGATAGACATTGTTATAGATGTTCATGTCTTGGGTGGATGTCTCAGCTAATTTTCTAATAGTTTCTACCATGATCTTTGCCTCTTCTATATTTTTTATATGTTCAGAGGTGAACTCCACTCTGTCCATGCAGTTTGCTATAACTTTCTTACCTTTAGCTGCCAACTCTTTCAATATAGTTTGTGCAATCTTTAAAGATTTTAAGTCTAAGGTAAAATTCTTTACCAATTCATTCAATCTCTCCTTTTTATACTCAGCTTCTGCAATTCTAGTAGTGGAGTCTACTAGGTCTATAAAGTGTGCTTTGAAGCTTTTTAGAATGCTGTCGACATCTTTAACGGATTGAATTTTGGCTACTTTCTTGTCTATAGGAACTAGATCATTCAAGATTTTTACTAATTCCAAGAAGTGAGGGTTCCTCATAAATTGTTTTTCTTTCACTTTTTCCATAGCTAGAACGTTGATCTTCATTAAGTCTTCTTCTCCCCATGCATCTAGACTTGCTGAGTCAGGAGTTAACCTTGTCAACAATGAAGTAGATGGTAAAGTGGATGGAGTGAATATAGTATTTTCATTGGTATCCATGTATTCAATCTTTACTAGTATCTCCTTGACTAGTGTCTCATTATCTTGAATATCTTTCTCTTTATTCAAGTCTATTGGATCATTGGAGGGAACTTCATCTTGTTGTAAAGATGTATCATCAGTACACATCTCTTCAGTGCTTACAAATGCTTTGTCAACTTTGTCCATGTCATTGTCAGATGATGTCATGGATATCTTGATATCATCAATTACTATAGTATCTTCTGAGCCTTTTGTTGTATTAAAAGTTATTGCAACTAAGGGTGCTGAACCTTGTGGCCCTGTCAAAGGTGCATTTTGAATCACTAGTTCTGTAACCTATTTGGGAGGAGCTAGAGATACCTTTGTTGTAGGCTTCATTTATGGATACATGTGGCTATCCATAAATACTTGTGCAAAATCTTGTTGTGTCTCTTTCCCAACTAACTCATATTCCTTGTTCATAATATGAAATGTTCTTGTCTTATTTCTTAGATGAGGCTTCACCAGATCTAACAGAATTGCCTTCTACTCATGTGAGAATATAGGGAGAAGGTTATCCAATGTTTCTTCTCTTATCCTCATATCTTCCTCAATTGCATGTCTCTTCATTATTTCTAGTATGTTCCATAACTTATCAGGTATCACTGTCTTGAGTTCTAGAACTGATTTCTTAAACTTAATCATATGAGAGATGATCATAGAATGTATCTTAGATTTATCTATCTCTTGATACTTGTCATAAACCCTAGCAAGTGTGTCTAGTCTTCCTTCATTAACAATCCTATTCTTTAAGACATTTAGACTAGGTATGAATCCTACTTCAGGAGGAGTTTGAGTATTTCTTATTGTGCTCCGTGTAGTTCTTGAGGATGGGTGACCTGTGGGTGCTTTATTTCTTCCTCTAGACTTCTTGCTTGGTATAGAAGGTGGAGATGAGTCTAGGTCAATCATGGTAGAGGGTGTAGAGGTTCTCTCTACTTTCTTCTTCTTCTGGATGTCATCAGTCTTCCCAAGTTCTTTTGACCTTGGCTTTATCTAAGTCTACTTGAGTGACTCCATGAACTCTTAGGATGCTAGATGTAATCTTGGATGCCTTCCTTTTGTTATCAGCACTGTATAATACAAAATCAACTTTATTAGTCTTCTCTTTGTAAGTTCCCCACCTGGGCTCATTAGGATGTTTGGGCGCAGACAAGAGAACTTGTGCATATCCTTCTAACACATATTCCTCTACTTCATAACCAAGTGGTGAATCCATTTGGTTCTAGATTCAATTGCCTCCATACAAGTACAATTTGTTTCTACCATGAAACATATGGTCTCCTTATATTTATCATTTATCTTCTCAAATAATATGAACCTTTTCTGCATCTTGATTCTGAATGTTTTAATATCCATGTCCATGGAATCTTTCACACTGCTCTCTTTTGTGGCTTTAAGTGAAATCTGTGACATTATAGGTTTGCTTCTATCTAGGTAAAGATTTGCAACCTTATCAACAATATGGAAGTCCAAGTAGATGATCAAAGACCCAAACTTGAATGTCTTGTTCTTGTCATTCTTGATAACTCAAATGTTTTCAATCAATTAAGCGCGCAATATCTCACATAGATTGAACTAAGTGTTATCCTTCACCATCCTTATAGCTACTAGAACTGTGGCTGCTAACACACTATTTTGTTTGCTTGCATGCTAGAACTTGTAACCAAGTATCATAGTTAGAAGCTTTATGTCATCTTCCTTGATAGGATCAACTATCATACTATTCTTGTCACTTCTAGATAAAAAAACTCTTTCAACTTTCTTCTTGACATCCTTTCCAGTAGGAAGTCCTATTAATTCATGGATTAGGTCAGAAGTGATGCAGATAGGAAGCTCACCAATCCAGAAGAGCTCATCATTAATTCTACTTAGTAATATCTTCACCCATTCTAGCTCATAAAACTCATGCATATTGGAGTGCTCAAATATAGGGTTATCAGTCAGACGCACAAATTTATCCTTGAATGAGTAGTCTAGTTTCAAAATGGATCCCATGAGAGTAGCAATGTTGTTGTCTCCTACTGTTTCCTTCCTGTAGTATATCTATGCACGAATATCTCCCATGTGCACGACTCCGAGCGGAGTTTTGGAGAATGATCCTTAAACATCATCTAGAATGGACTTGAATGGATGCTTCTTAAATACAAATATCTTCCTCTTAGTAGTTTCGAAAACAACTGGGGTTTCCATACCTACTTGGAACTTGATTAAGTTGGGTTTCACAATAATTCAAAATGATGCAACTGCTAGGGTTCCATTTCAACTTCTTATCCATTTACTTAACCACCAAATCTGTTGTGCTTCCATGCTTTGATGCTCAGTTCTCCTCTGCTCTCCAAATTCTATAATCTTGAGTGCAAATGTGAAGAAGATCAAACATTTACATCTTTTTATAAAGGTTACTGCATTTAATGTTTGCAACCGTACGCAGTTTTCACAGAGAGTTTCAAACTTTGTTCTGAATGAATTATAGACAATGCATGTATCCATACTACTATATCATGTGATCGTAAGCATGGATCCATAGGTGTATACTCAGAGATGAGTATTCCAGCCGCGCAAGGGTTCCGAGCTGTAATAGTTCCCCCTAAGACCAACAAGGTCTATTCAACTAGAGGTAGAGGATGCGTCCACTATGGATGCATCAACTACTTTGTTCTCTACATTGTCCTTCTTCACTTCAACCCAAATTTTCCTTGAATCTTCTTTTGCTTGAACAAAATTGACTTCTCCTTCTTCTTCAAATAATGATTTCTTAGGATCCTCTTGTTTTTGAGTTCTGGATCTATAGAACCTTGAGATGTGTCTAGCCTTTCCACATGTGTGAAAAATGATAGGAGGTCTGATATTTTTGTTCATCATGCTGCACTACTTTGCTGTGTGTCCATTGTAAATACATATCTGACATGTAATGTTCTATAAATTTATTTGAGGCTGATTTCTCTGATTATGTTGTGACTGATTTCTTTGATTTGTTCTGCAATGTATAGCCCTGTGACCAAACTTATTACAAGACTAACAATAACCATTGAAAGGTCTTACCTCTTTTCAATCTCTTGCCAAATGCCCATATTTATTACATGCATAACAAGTTCTGTTAACTTGCTTGATTTCTCCTTTGGGTGGATCTATTTTATTTTCTGTAATATTTTCTTTCTTTCTTTATTTATTTATTTATTTCTTTCTTTCTTTCTTTCTTTCTTTCTTTCTTTCTTTCTTTCTTTCTTTCAATGAATTGATTTCAACTTATGCTACACTGTATCCAACACCAGTAGTGTCATCTTTTATCTTTTGTGCATAGATCTAAGATTGAAGTAAATCAGAACTTGTGCAGAGTTTATCAATCTTATCCTTTGCTTCTGTTAATTCAGATTCCATCTTTTTCTTTATGTTTTCCAATTCCAAGACTTTCATGTTTGCTTGCAATAGTTCATCTTCTAATTGTTTGATTTCTTTGATCTTTTCTTCAATATAAATTTGGTTGTTTGTTAGCTGTTCATCTAGATTTTCAATTTTATCTTTCAGAGACATGTTCTCTTCATTCATCTTTTTGACTATTTCCCCTAAATCACTTGTAGAACAATCTTTCAAATATTTTCTCAATTTCTTGATAAGCATTTGTGAGCCATCAACTTTCAGTCTAAGTTTTTCATTTTCTTTTTTAGATCTGTCAAGATCTTCAAGAGTTGCTTCAAGATTTTTTTCAAATGTTTTGCTTTTGCCGAGTCCATGATCTCCTCAAGTTGTTAAACTTTCTTTCAGAGGACCAGAGCTCTAATACCAATTGTTAGAAACACTGAGAGGGGGGGGGTGTGAATCAGTGTTTGTCTATTAATTATATTTTAGCACTTTAAACATAAATCAAACATACATTCAATGAAGCTTAGCACAAGAACTCATAACACATGATATGATTATGGGGAAACCTTAATAAGAGGAAAACCGTGATGGGAATTAGTACCCACAAATATTGCACTAGTATAATGAACCTATTAAAGTTACTTTGCCCTGCTAGGAGTAGTCTTTACAATCCAAGTACAATGACCTTATAAGCAGTCTATTAGAAAACCCTGTTAAAGGTGTATGGCTCACTACCTAATCTCACTGTCCAATAAGATGAAGGCAACAACCTTCTGATAGTTGATATACACTATATCAAAAAATGAACTTCTGTGATGACACTATTGTTTGATTAGTTCCATTTATGCGCTGATGTTCTTACTCTCTTAAAGCGCTTTATCTCATACTGACATCACTATACTGCTCTTCTATGTCTTTCTCATGCATATTCTTTGACACATGTAATATACATTTACATTACATATTTATATATTCATGTCCGAATATACGCGACTCAAACAAGACTATAGTCAGCCCCAAAAACATAATACACAACGCTTCCAAACAAATTGGCTTAAGTGTGTTTACAACAATACTAAAGACATTATTACAAAAATATAATCAAATGTGCTTGACCTTTACACAAAAAAATAATTCATGCTGATCCAAGAACTAAAGTCGGCTACATGCTTTGTTTCCTGAACTGCAGTAGTACTGTTCTTCCTGTAACTTGTCTGTATTATCATGTTGTACCATGCGTGTCTGGTCTTAGTATATATAAATCACATAGAACATATATCTAAACACACATACTCTGATTCGATCTCTTCCACGTGCGCTGATGTGTTGATCACTGTATAACTCTGAGTGTCCTATTTTCCATACTTAGTCATTTTATCTTCTAAGTTATCTTTGACAGAAACTTAATATGACTTTTTTTCCATAATGAAAACACAAAATAAGTCATTTATCGTCTAGGATTCAACTTTCCAACAATCTCTCACTTTGTCATTAATGGCAACAAAGGAATGTGGCCAAGTTTCTCAAAATGACTTAGCACACAAAATAATTGTATTTTCATGCCTAAAAGTTGGGCAAAAACACACGAACAAATTTTTTTAATAATGCACTAAAGCGGGATACCAAAACAATCACAAGGGTAACACGTGCACGCAAACAGTGCAAAGGGATTGACGAAACCAGAAAGATTACAAGGAGAGGAATAGCTTTTAGAGCTATCCTAAGGGATGTCTAAAGCTCCAAACTGGATCTGCACGTAAACTGAGGTAGTTGACCAAAAGTCAACCAGAGTTGACCAAAAGTCAACTATACTCTAAAATAAGTGAATGGTACACACTAGGGTTCGCTAGACCATAAGGAAGACTCATACAGGCAAATCGAGATGGTATGACTAATAGTCAACTAGGGTTGACCAAAAGTCAACCATTCTTCAAAATATGTGAAGGAGGGTCACTAGGGCCTACTAAGTACTAAAGAGGAGCAAGACACACAATTCAAGAATAGTTGACCAAAAATTCAACCCATGTTGACCAAAAATTCAACTATCACCGAAAGGCGCAAAATTGATACCCTAGGGTCCAGAGGTCGCAGGGAGCATTGGGTTCAAAAATCGAGGACAACGGTCAAAGTTTGAACCATGGTTGACCAAAAGTCAACCATGCACGTCACAGGTCAAGAGAAGCAAAAAAAAAACCCATAAGGATGTATATTGCAAAGCTAAGGGGTGATATGACCCCTCCGATAAAAAAAAAGTTAACTAGATTATTAATTTTAAAATTAATAATCTAATTAGATATTTAAATCTCTAAATCTTATATTTATATCTCTAATTATCAATATCCCTTTCTTTTTAAAAAAAATATTAAAATCCAGACATTAAATTTATCTAACATTCAATATTTAAACCTTTCTAATATCATAAAGAAATTTCAAATTAAATCTACTCAAATCAACTTAATGGAAATTAAAAATTAAGTCTATTAACATCATAATGTAAATACAATAAAAAAAAATCTTTAAATCTATATAACATCAAATCTAAATACAAATCAAATCTAATTTATATTAATATAAAATATCCTAAATTTAAATTATAATCATAAGTACAAATCAAACCCAAAAAAAAAAAAACCTTAATAAAAAAAAATGCCATAATAGTATTGAATAAGAAATGAAACAAAAATAATAATAAAAATTAAAAAACCCTAGAATCCTAATGTCCTCACGGAAGGAGTGGCGGCCGACAGCTATACAGGTGGTGGTAGATGAACTTAACCCAGGGGCGGCGACGATGGACGAAAATATCAGTGGGCGGCAGAGGGTAAAGTTTGAGCGGGGCGGAGGAGAGGGTAAGCGAGTGGCTGTTTGGTGGTCGCGGTGGCGGTGGCACCACCCGCAGCGCCGGAGAGGGAGAGGGGGGAGTGGCGGCCAGCGGTGGCTCCGCCCCACTGTATTAAACAGTGGACGGCCCGCGCGCTGCGCGACCCCCGCCTGCGAAGCAACGTGGGCTGGGGAGGGTTTCAGCCCCCCCAACAAAAAAAATATTAATATTATATTTTTTTTTAAAATGACAGTATTATGCAGGGCCCAGCGCTTAATAACATGATTTTTTTTTGGTTTAGTTTCATGTTTTATTTTTATGAAGCATTTTTTCTTTTATTTAAAAAACTTACTAATTAAAAATTAAGAAACAAACAACTATTAAAATATATTAAAATATTGCTTTAATCAACTGGTGTAATAAACACCTGCTCCTCAAAACAAGGGCTATGTAGAGCCTTTTTAAAAAAAAAATTATTTAATCAAAAGAATCTATATTTTATTCCTCATACTTTGGTGGAAGAATTTTTTTTTTAAAAGAGCATTTAAAATTTTCAAAAAAAAATAAATTCAAAATTCCTCTAAGTGCTAAGAAGAAATATTTCCATTACTTTTGTTACTTAGTGTAAATATTAACACTATGTTAAAAGTAACTTTTCTTTTTGGTTAGAGAATATCTACTCTAATATTAACAAGGACATTTATCTACAAAATAATTTCTAATCCATAGAATTTTCTGAATAGCATAGTTATATGATCAATCACATTTTATAAGCATATTTAACCAATATATATTTTCTATACTCCAAGTAACAATATGAGTAGCAAAAGAAAATTTCACAATAGTATAAGGCTACAATTTCTCTTTAATTTTCATTGTAACATAAGGGGGGGGGGGGTGATGGAATCCTTTAGAACATCATAGGTTACAAAAATCTAGATAGATTTACAATACATACTTGCCCAAAGAAGGCCTTAAACCACAAGGATTACAATCAACTACTAGATCAAGGCCTTACACAATCATAGATAAGGTGAAGAAACATATTTCCTTGAAGGCCAAAAGCCAAAACTTCAGTGTTACACATCTTCCATAAAGGGGTAGAATAGCAACTCCTACACTCAGCTGATACCTGAAGAAAGAGGTTGACCATGGAGGCTGACCTCCCAACCTAGGCCTTTACAAGGCCGCCCTTGAGCTTGGGGATCCAATCTAGAATGGGTTACAAATAGAAACACCCAACAAGCAGGAAAAGAAAAAGAGACTCATACACAAGAAAACTTTCCAACATCAGGATGAACAAGAGGAAGTATCTCCAAGTGACATTTCAGAAACAGGGGTAGTGGTAGACCTCACTGAAGGAGAAAGCCAAGAAAAAACATAGAATACACAAGCCTCACATGGACTTGATAAGGACCATATTTACAAGATGTTGTCCTAAATAACCTCCTTATACCTCCTAAATGCCCTCAGGCCCATCTTGGCTTCATGGGTATCATGTTACCCCAAGTTTATCCCTCCTCACATGGGAGACTCTACACTTAACAGGAATCATTTCCAACTACCCCTCCAAGGCTACTCTACCCTCCCAAGGCTGAGTGTACCTTGAAGACCCATTCAAAATAAAGCACAAAATAAAGACATTGAGAAAAAAAAAATATTTAAATTTTCAACATACAATAAAAGCTTGAAAACACATAAGACTCCATTAATGGAGTCCTTGAACTCAAGAACATACATAAACACAAACAATAACTTTAAAAGAAATCCAACCTTAATCCAAGCTAAGGTGTGAAGAGGAATGGTGTTGAGCTATCCTTCCTAAGCTTCCTTCTCCAAAGGCTCCTTCAGACTGAATTTTGTCTCTAAGGGTAGAGAGTGGGTGAACACTCAACTCATCCTAAAAATCTTCTCTAAATAGGCAAACCTCCAATATGAGAAAGGCTTAACCCAAGGGTGAGGTAACTCTAACCAATCCTAAACTAAACCACTTCCTAACTCTCCAAGAGTAAAGTCAACGGAAACTTGGGTAGAAGAGAGAGTGAGGTTAACCAAAATCACACTCCTCTTCCAAATTCGCTCAAAGTAGAAAATGACACTTAAAGGGTGTAATAAATGAGTTTAGAGGCTCATTAATGACCGAAAATTACCCTTAACCCATAGGGTACCAAGTTGGGTGACTAAAATTGACCCCCGTTACCCCCTAGGAGCCCAAAAGACCCTCTAAAACTCACCTTGAAGTTAACCTACGGATTTCCAAGTCAAAGAAATTTTAGAAACTTCTAACCCTGGGGTAAGCTTGGGTACTACTCCTAGATGACCTTAGTTAACCCTTGACTAACCTTGGTCTCCCCTTTACTATCCATGTCAATAATTAAATTACACCACTTGCCAAATTTGGCACATTAAATTAAAACATTAGACATGACTTAATAACATGAACATTTACTAATTTAATAACACAC
The DNA here is from genome assembly GCA_018584345.1 of Thuja plicata. Taxonomy (NCBI): domain Eukaryota; kingdom Viridiplantae; phylum Streptophyta; class Pinopsida; order Cupressales; family Cupressaceae; genus Thuja; species Thuja plicata. The sequence continues at coordinate 701,245 of MU228533.1, read as the reverse complement.
ATGCAAACCACGTTCACAAAATAAACACATAAAAATGAGGTCCATGTCTCTTTATATAGACAGGACCTTGGAAAGCACGGGTATTTACATAGGTTCTAGTACTGGGTCCCCGATTTAGATCCATGGTCAACTTTTTCTGCACACTCAATGCATGCATCAGTAGATCCAAAACAACATGATATGAAACATAACATAACATCAATAATATATGTAAGCATATAAACCACATTGCATTAGAACTGAAATATCCTAGCATTGGTTTCCTAAACCAAATTCATCATGTAACATTCATACATTTTAAATCCATATATATAAGACATCAACATAAACTAAAGCTGAATCGGAACATAAAGCATCTCAAAGTACCCTGATTACAAAATTAGGTCCTGAATATATAACAAAGAATTCCACCGATCCTCAAATGCATAAAAGGTCTCTGGTAGTCAAAGTATTTCAAAGCATATACTACTAAAAGCATGAGAACAAAATAGTAAAACTATAACAGACTAATGTAGGTCTCACATGTATATCATTGCATCTCTTAACACACACACACACAAACAGAAACACACACACACACACACACACACACACACACACACACACACACACACACACACACACACACACACACACACACACACACACACACACACACACACACACATATATTTCTCCCCATATATACACATTCTCTATATACATTACTCCCCCTTTGACATTAATGACAAATGTGTCCAAAACTTGTAAGTCTCTAGATACTTACTCCATGTAAACATCTGGGTACACAATCTGAAGAGATTGGATCTCTTTCTACCAGAATACCTTCATTGCATCAACTATTTGGAGATGGGTGCATAGGGCATATGTTAATTTCTCCATCTTTATCAGATCCATGCAGGGACCTTGGTCATATATGACAATGGTGGCATCAATCTATTTGATGTTATCTTCCAAAACTGCTATAGAGGGCGCTAGAGCATTCCTCAGTTGGGTCTGCCTGATTCTTATCTTATTGATCTCCAATTTTTTTTTTTCAATTTTTTCCAACTATCCTTGATAGACATTGTTACAGATGTTCATGTCTTGGGTGTGTCTCAACTAATTTTCTAATATTTTTCACCATGATCTCTGCCTCTTCTATCTTTTTGATATGTTCAGATATGAACTTCACTTTGTCCATGCAGTTTGCTATAACCTTCTTACCTTTAGCTACCAACTCTTTAAATATAGATTTCCCAATCTTTAAATATTTTAAGTCTAAGGTAAAATTCTTTACCAATTCATTCAATCTCTCCTTTTTATACTCATCTTTTGCAATTCTAGTATCAGAGTCTACTAGGTTTGTAAAGTGTGCTTTGAAGCTTTTTAGAATGCTGTCGACATCTTCAACTGATTGAATTTTGGCTACTTTCTTGTCTGTAGGAACTAGATCATTCAAGATGTTTACTGATTCCAAGAAGTGAGGGTTCCTCATAACTTGTTTTTCTTTGGCTTTTTCCATAGCTAGAACGTTGATCTTCATTAAGTCTTCTTCTCCCCACACATCTATACTTGTTGAGTTAGTAGTTAACCTTGACAACAATGAAGTAGATGGTAAAGTGGATGAAGTGAATATAGTATTTTCACCGGTATCCATGCATTCCCTCTTTACTGGTATCTCCTTGACTAGTGTTTCATTATCTTGAGTATCTTTCTCATTATTCAAGTCTATTGGATCATTGGAGGGAACTTCATCTTGTTGTAAAGATGTATCATCAGTACACATCTCTTCAGTGCTTACAAATGCTTTGTCAACTTTGTTCATGTCATTGTCAGATGTTGTCATGGATATCTTGATATCATCAATTACTATAGTATCTTTTGTGCCTTTTGTTGTATCAAAAGTTATTGCAACTAAGGGCGCTGAAACCTTTGGACCTGTCATAGGTGTATTTTGAATCACTAGTTCTTTAACCTGTTTAGGAGGAGCTGGAGTTACCTTTGCTGTAGGTGTCATTGATGTATACATGTGTCTATCCATAAACACTTTTCCAAAAGATTTTTCTATCTCTTTCCCAACTAACTCATATTCCTTGTTCATAATATGAAGTTTTCTTGTCTTAGTTCTTAGATGAGGCTTCACCAGATCTAACATAATTGTTTTCTCATCATGTGAGCATACAGGGAGAAGGTTATCCAATTTTTCTTCTCTTATCCTCATAACTTCATCAATTGCATGTCTCTTCATTATTTCCAGTATGTTCCATAACTTATTAGGTATCACTATCTTTAGTTCTAGAACTAATTTCTTAAACTTAATCATATTAGAGATGATAATAGAATGTATCTTAGATTTATCTATCTCTTGATACTTGTCATAAACCTTAGCAAGTGTGTCTAGTCTTCCTTCATTAACAATCTTGTTCTTTAAGACATTTAGACTAGGTTTGAATCCTACTTCAGAAGGAGTTTGAGTATTTCTTACTGTTCCCTATGTAGTTCTTGAGGATGGGTGACCTGTGGGCACTTGATTTCTTCCTCTAGACTTCTTGCTTGGTATAGAAGTTGGAGATGAGCCTAGGTCAATGGTGGTAGAGGGCGCAAAGGTACTCTCTACTTTCTTCTTCTTCTGGTTTTCATCAGTCTTCTCAAGTTCTTCTGCAATCTTAGCTTCCTTGGCTTTATCTAAGTCTACTTGAGCGACTCCATGAACTCTTAGGATGCTAGATGTAATCTTGGATGCCTTCCTTTTATTATCAGCATTGTATAATACATAATCAATTTTATTAGTCTTCTCTCTGTAAGTGCCCCACCTAGGCTCATTAGGATCTTTGGGTGCAGAAAAGAGAACTTGTGCATATCCTTCTAACACATGTTCCTCCACTTCATAACCAAGTGGGTGAATCCATTTGGTTCTAGGTTCAACTACCTCCATACAAGTGCAATCTATTTCTACCATGAAACATATGGTCTCCTTATATTTATCAACTATCTTCTCAAATAATCTGAACCTTTTCAGCATCTTGATTCTGAATGTTTTAATATCCATGTCCATGGCATCTTTCACACTGCTCTCTATTGTAGATTTAAGTGAAATATGAGACATTGTAGGTTTACTTCTATCTAAGCAAAGATTTGCAACCTTACCAATAATATGGAAGTACAAGTATATGATTAGAGACCCAAACCTGAATGTCTTGTTCTTGTCATGCTTGATAACTCAAATATTGTCAATCAACTGAGCGTGCAATATCTCACATAGATTGAACTAAGTGTTATCCTTCACCATCCTTATAGCTGCTAGAACTATGGTTTCTAACACACTATTTAGTCTACTTGCATGCTGGAACTTGTAACCAAGTATCATAGTTAGAAGCTTTATGTCATCTTCCTTGATAGGATCAACTGTCATACCATGCTTGCCACTTCTAGATAAACAAACTTGTTCAACTTGCTTCTTGACATCCTTGCCAGTAGGAAGAACTGGTCCAATCTTAGGAAGTCCTATTAATTCATGGATTAGGTCAGAGGTGATGCAGACAGGAACCTCACCAATCCAAAAGAGGTCATCATGAATTCTTCTTAGTAATATCTTCACCCATTCTAGATCATAAAAATCATGTGCATTGGAGTTCTCAAATACAGGTTTATCAGTCAGATGTGCAAATTCATCATTGAATGAGTAGTCGTATTTCATCATGAATCCCACGAGAGTAGCAATGTTGTTATATCCTAATGTTTCCTTCTTACTGTAGATGTATGCACGAATATCTTCCATGTGCATGACTCCGAGTGGAGATTTGGAGAATGCTCCTTCAACATCATCTATAATTAACTTGAATGGATGCTTCTTAAATACAAATCTCTTCCTCTCAACAGTTTAGAAAACAATTGGGGTTACCATACTTAATTGGAACTTGATTAAGTAGGGTTTCATGATAATTCAAAATGACATGACTGCTAGGGTTCCATTTTAACTTATTATCCATTTAATTAACCACCAAATATGTTGTGCTTTCATGCTTTGATGCTCAGTGCTCCTGTTCTCTCCAAATTCTCTAATCTCAAATGTAAATGTGAAGAAGATCGAACATTTACATCTTTTTATAAATGTTAGTGCATTTAATGTTTGCAATTGTACGCAGTTTCACACAGAGTTTCAAACTTTGTGCTGAATGCATTATAGACAATGCGTTTATGCATACTACTATATCATGTGATCATAAGCATGGATCCATAGGCGTATACTTGGAGGTGAGTATACCAGCTGCGCAGGGGTTCCAAGCTAGAATAGTTCCCCCTAATACCAAGAAGGTCTATTCAACCAAAAGTAGAGGATGTGTCCACTGTGGATGCATCAACTACTTTGTTCTCTACATTTTCCTTCTTCAATTCAACCCAAATTTTGCTTGAATCTTATTTTTCTTGAGTAAACTTGACTTCTCCTTCTTCTTCAAATAGTGATTTCTTAGGATCCTCTTGTTTTTTAGTTCTAGATCTATAGAACCTTGAGATGTGTCTAGCCTTTCCACATGTGTGACAAATGATAGGAGGTCTGATGTTTTTGTTCATTATGTTGCACTTCTTTGTTGTGTGTCCATAGTAATTAAATATCTGACATGTAATGTTCTACAAATTTCTTTGAGGCTGATTTCTCTGATTGTGTTGTGACTGATTTCTTTGATTTGTTCTGCAATGTATAGCCCTGTGACCAAACTTATTACAGGAGTAAAAATAACCACTAAAAGGTCTTACCTCTTTGCAATCTCTTTCCAAATGTCCATATTTATTACATGCTTAAAAAGTTCTATTATCTTGCTTTATTTCTCATTTGGGTGCATCTGTTTTAGTTTCTATAATATTTTCCATGCATAAAAAGTTCTATTATCTTGATTTATTTCTCATTTGGGTGGATCTGTTTTAGTTTCTATAATATTTTCCACTTTCTTTCTTTCTTTCTTTCTTTCTTTCTTTCTTTCTTTCTTTCTTTCTTTCTTTTTTTCATTCAATGAATTGATTTCAACTTGTGCTACACTATATCCAACACTAGTAGTGTCACCTTTTAGCTTTTGTGCATAGACGTGAGATTGAAGTAAATCAAAACTTGTGTGGAGTTTATCAATCTTATCCTTTTCTTTTGTTAATTCAGATTCCATATTTTTTCTTTATGTTGTCCAATTCCAAGACTATCATGTTTTCTTGCAATAGTTCATCTTCTAATTGTTTTCTTTCTTTGATCTTTTCTTCAATAGCAATTTGGTTGTTTGTTAGTTGTTCATCCAGATTTTCAATTTTATATTTCAGAGACATGTTCTCTTCATTCAAATTTTTGACCATTTTCCCTAAATCACTTGTAGAACAATCTTTCAAATCTTTTCTCAATTTCTTGATAAGCATTTGTGAGCCATCAACTTTTAGTCTAAGTTCTTCATTTTCTTTTTCAGATCTGTCAAGATCTTCAAGAGCTGCTTCAAGATTATTTTTCAAATGTTTTTCTTCTATTGAGTCCATGATATCCTTAAGTGGTTAATCTTTCTTTCAGAGGACTAGAGCTCTGATACCAATTGTTAGAAACACTGAGAGGGGGGGAGGGTGAATCAGGGTTTGTATATTAATTATATTTCAACACTTTAAAAATAAATCAAATATATATTAAATGAAGCTTAACATAATAACTCATAACACATGATATGATTCAGGGAAACCTTGATTAGAGGAAAACCACAGTGCGAATTAGTACCCATAAATATTGCACTAGTATAATGAACCTGTTAAAGTTCCTTTGCCCTTTTAAGAGCAGTCTTTAAAATCCAAGTACAATGACCCTGATAGGAATCTATTACAAAACCATATTAAAGGTGTATGGCTCACTGCTCGAGCTCACTACTGAATAAGATGGAGGCTAAAACCTTCTAATAGTTGATATACACTATATCAAAAAATGAACTACTATGATGACACTGTTGTCTGATCAGTTCAATTTATGCATTGATGCTCTTACTCTCTTAAAGAGATTTATCTCATACTTGTAAGGAAACTCAGGTGCGGAAACAGCTTCCTACGCTAATCTCTATAGGAAATTATTATGCAAATTCTTTTAAACCCTTACAATTTCAGATTCGTTAACTACTTTAACAGAGATATTGCAACCACATACCATGCATATAGAAAATAGAGAATGACACAATGATATACCTTGGGGAAAACCTTTCGGTAAAAAACCCCAGCACTCCAAAACCTACACAATGTATTGATCAAAACTATTACAGCTTACAACACACTTGCAATGCAAGTTCTTTCAGAAGATTTCAAAACCCTTGAAGACAAATCATGGTAGCATAAAACGTTCCAAAAATACACTCGCATCACTCCTCTTCGCAACCCTAAAAAATGCATATATCATGTGCTTCACTTTTTAGGGCTACTCCCAAAGATAACCGTATTAGGGTTTCACCATTCTCTGAAAAAATAGGAAACCCAAATTTTTTTACAGTACTCACATTTATCAATTGCCACATGTCTTCACCTGTCATTGAATCTTCCTGACATAGCTCTTACGTGTCATAGGAATTTGTCATAACCGTTTTATCCATGATCGCCTTACACAATTCAAGATGCCGACACATCAACATTATTTGCAAGAAATACATTTTACAAAACAAATAATAAGAATAGGAATTATCCAAGGTTGAAACACCTTATTCCTAACAATAATGACTTCACTATACTTCTCTTCTATGTCTTTCTCATGCATATTCTTTGACACTTGTAATATACATTTACATTACATATTTATATGTTTATGTTCAAATAAACGCAACACAAACAAGACTATAGTCAGCCCTAAAAACATAATACACAATGCTTCCAAACAAATTGGCTTAAGAATGTTTACAACAATAGTAAAGACATTATTACCATTATATAATCAAAGGTGCTTGACCTTTACACACCAAAACAATTGACGCTAATCCAAAAACTAAAGTCGGCTACATGTTTTGTTTCCTGAACTGCAGTAGTATTGTTCTTCCTATAACTTTTTTGTACTATCATTCCATACCACATGTGTCTGGATTTAGTATGTATACATCACATAGAAAATAAATATAAACACACATACTCTAATTCAATCTCTTGCATGTGCGCTGATGTGTTGATCGTTGTATAACTCTGACTGTCATCTTTTCCATACTTAGTCATTTTATCTTCTAAGTTATCTTTGACAGAAACTTAATATGACTTTGTTGCCATAATGACAACACAAAATAAGTCATGTATCCTCTAGGAGTCAACTTTCCGACACTAACATGCTCTTCACCTTTTCATAAGTCTAAGGAATGTTAGATAAAGAATCTTTAGTTTTGTTTGTAGCAGCACAAGATGTTCAAGCATGAACACTACCAAAATTCTTCTCTAGGTTGGATAACATTCTCCTTGTTTTCCTTTCAATGATTAGTTTCTTCAATTCCTTTTGAATTTTAGAAAAGGCTTCATCATAGGTTCCAAATCTCTGTGCTTATTTGTGTACCAGTTTTGAAAACAAATCATGAACATGTAGAGTTACTAAATCACCCTCTACTTCATACCCTATAGGAGGAAGCCAATGTGTCCTAGGCTCTCTTGCTTGCACAATGCATGAATCACTGTCTACTAGAAAAAATTTCATTCTTGTAGGTTTCTATAATGATAGCTCTAGAATCCTTTCACATTTATGCTTTTTTGTTTGGAAATCTTTATAATAACAACACATGACATTGTTGAAGTTATCACCTAATTTTTTTAGGAATTTCCTTGTCTGAATAAACACTGGTTTTTCCTTTGACAATGTAACATTACCTCTACCAAGAAATAAATTTTGGATATAGAAAATATACATACCAGTAGGGCACCATACCTGAATGACTACCTCTCATCTCTCTTTATTGTTTCCATGTTTGTCAAAAACTAACTTTTGATCATCTCACATAGATGATATACTAAATCATCTTTTATAATCCAATAGGAAACATAGATATCAAAACCAGGCACATTGTTAACTCAAATAGACTACTAAACTCTATAACCTATTACCATTGATACAAAGAAAACTTATTTGTCTTCAATATGGTAAATTGTCATTTATCTACCATCTTGTTTAAACTTTGTTAATTCAATGACCAAATTATTTTCCATTGTTCTCAATTTTCATTCTAGTCCATGTGCATGAAATTGTGTAACCCTATGAATCATTGTCTTGGAAATATTGTGTGGCTTGTCCATCCATATGAATTGACCATGCACTCTTCTTACCACATAGAAAATCTAGTCAAGATGAAATTCAATATGAATACCTATTGCATATGTTAAATAATTTTTTTAGATCTTTATGCTCATATTTCAACATACCATTGATACACATACCCTTGTATTCTTTCTTGATTGCTTTAGATCCTAGTTCTTTGATTCTAAAATGTATATAGGACCAAACATGGTCGATCAACATTATTCCTTGACAAATAGTGAATAATGTTGGCAAGTGGCCAGATGAGTACTTTCCAAGGGTTTTAATTTGTGGAAACACTACTTATTAGCATGGTCTCTTTGTGTACATTTTAGTTTTGAATATTCTATTTGGAAAAATGGCTAATTCTAGGAAGCAATAAACAAGGTACAGTTACACAATTTTAAATGGAGAGAACTATTAGTAATAACTGAGAGGAGGGGGGTGAATCAGTGGCCTCAAAAAATTATCCTTTAATATTTAACCACCAATCAACACACCTCAGATTATTAAGTCCCTACAAGATGTATGCCATGAAATACTTATAATATTTGACTATGTCGATTTACCTTGTCTGTCCTTATTCTCCTTGATAACTAATAATTAGTAAAACTATTTACCAATACTTAGTAAATATGTAGAGTATACCAATCGATCCAAAAATGCATATGTGAAATTTAAAACAATAAAGTAATAAACCATACACACATAACACATGGATTTTAATGTGGAAACCCTATTAAGGGAAAAAACCACTAGGACCAGTAGCCCAAATTTTCACTCTTCTGAAGTGAGCCCTGTTAGGAGCCAACCTTGTTAAAGGTTACAAACACACTATTAGGTGCAACCTTGTTAGAGGATTTTATACATAGAGGTCGTCACTTAGTATCTGACATCTATTTTTCTACCATCCTTGAATCAGCCTCCTTCTAAGACTGTCAATAGGCTTTAGGAAAATCTTGCTACCATCCTTGAATCAACCATCTTCTTAGGCTTTCAATAGGCTTTATGCAATTTAAATTCTAATTTAATGAATCAATCTTTTTGACAATCTATTAGGATATACCTCAATTATAGAAGATGGTTAAGTCCTGCTCTATTAAGAGACTTGATGCTTCAATGGTTAAACTGAAACATTATGACCTATTTCTAATGCAACTTGAATTGCAGATTTTTAGATCTATTTAAGTACAATACCTCTCTGATCAATGTATCAACTTAATTCTTTGTTCTCCACACTTTCTTCTCTGTGATGTTGTGCTTTACTGTTTATCGATGTCTACAGAATTCTTTAGCTCTCCTTTAGGTTGATTGATCAGGACTGTATGAAGTTATCCTTCACCAGTTTCTCTTCAGCATCCTCTTTCTATTCACTCCCCTTACGTGTATTTTATTTCTTGTGATTACAAAAATGAATTATTCTTGTCTCTTATATAGACATGACATTCCTTAATTCTTCATTCTTCATTCTTGATTTTTGGCATGAAAAAGAATCTAGCCAATCTGATTTATAGCTTTAACTCCTATTTTATCTCATAGTTATCTTCTTGCAAGCTGTACAAATCTTCTTTAAATCAATTCCTTAACTCTGGTTGAATAAAACAAATAAAACAACCAGTTAAGTCAATCCTTAAGCTCTGTTAGGTAGATATTTTGTCATTTTCTAAACTCTCTGTTATGTCGGTCAACTCTGTTGTTAGTCATCGGTGACAACTGCCAGTTCCATTAGTGTAACTCTAGTTAGCTTTGAGATATCCATCCATCAGGAATCATTGGATTTTTCTCCATCGGGTATCACTATCATCTGCTCGTCAGGCATCACTGTGACTTTTTTCTATGTCTTTACCGATGGTGTGCACTCCGTTGGTGATGTTTGTCACTTAGTGAATACTTGACTTTTATGCATTATTGAAAGAATAATCTTTGTTCCATTGATTCTCTGAAGTCTTTGGCATTATGTACATGAATATATAGATGATATCAAGTTGACATAAATGAAAATACAAACCATTAACTGATTTAATGTCTTACATCATCTTCAACTTAACATTATCAAACATTCAATCAGTTATATGTCATCAGAGAACATATGTGATGTATTAAGACCTACAAGCTTAGAGGAATTTTCTATGTGATGTAATTTACCTTTAGTTAAGGTTTCTTGTAATTTGGAGTTTAGTAGAGAGAGTTACAACTTGTTTAAGCTATGTGAAGATAGTGCAACAATAAAAGATGGCAGATGACTGGTCACAATGTTTAACAAAGTATTTTGTGGAATCTAGAACTGATAATTTGGATTTGGATTGGGTCCTACCCTAATTGTTTTGATGTATGATCTCCAAATGTGTATTTTCTATTTAATTAAGTTTTGGAAACATTTTTTGATGTACTTGTGAGCCGACTAGAAGAATCTTTGAGATCAAGTATATATGAGTTGATTTTTTGACATGTAAAGTACTGTGTAAAATAAATAGATGGATTGTGATGTCAGAATTAGATAGAATATGTTGCAAGGTTTAACTAGGACTACCTCATCATAAAAGATTCATGTATATTTGATTTTGAGAAATCATTGTAACAAATATTTTTATTTTGTAAGAGCAATGAGCTCCTTGTATACCCCTAACAAGGTTTCTGTCCTTTAATAAGGATATGTACTAAATGTAACACTCAACTCCTAATAGGGATAGGTATCCTTATGGGTACACTATACTCTTAGTGTATTATTTTTAGGTATCATTCCTACTAGATTTTTCGCTTTTCCAAGGTTTCCTAATTAACAAATCATGGTGTTATGAGTTATATCAGTAATTGCTTCTTTAATTTAAAATTTGTAAGGTTTGAAATTAATTTTTTTAATACTAATTCACCCCTTCCTCTTAGTATTACTTAATCCTAACAATTGGTATCAAAATATGTGGCCCTTGGAGAGAAATCTTGATAGCTTGAGGGAGATCCAGATGAATTCAAGAAGTTTGGAAGAAAACTTGGAGGCAACACTTGAACACCTAGATAAGAAAAAATATAATAATTGTGAATTGAAATTAAAATAGAAAAGAGCTGAGTTTTTTTATAAAGAAGCTTAGGGAAAAACCTAAACTTTCAAGGAACCAAAGGAAAGATCTTATGGAAAATATACAAGAAGAATCTGACATGATTCATCTGATCAAGTTAAACAACTTGGAAAAGAGAAATAAGTGTTGAAATATGAATGCAAAGTTACCACTATTCATGTGGATAAATAAATTCAACAAGAGAAAGATGAAAATACAAAACTTGAAGAGATCTTGAAAAATGTAAATGTATAGATGGGAAAGATCTAGTTTGAACTTGATGATTACATAATCAAATTATCATAAATTAGAGAAATATAATCAGATCATTAAGGGACAACTTTTTGATGCAAAGAATCATATTGAAAAACTTCATGCAAGAAGTGACAATATTGATGAACATAGGGATAGAAAAAAGACAAAAGGTGACATGACAAGAGTTGGCTTTGATAAAGAAGAATGCTCAAAATATAAAGAAAGACAGTCTGGAAGAAAAAAAATTGAGACACATAATCGATAGGAGATTATATACAACAAGTGGAACCTAGAGAGAAGATAAAACATTTTAGAGGAAGATGCTTTAGATGTAAAAAAATTGGTCACATGAAGAGGGATTGTAGAGGTAAGACTCTATATAAGACCTTTTCTGGTTATTGCTTCAATTGCTAGGAATATGTACACAAGAACATAGAATGTAGAAAACCTAATCAATCCTACATAATACAAGATTACATTAGAGAAGAAATAACAACTAATATTACATGTTACAAGTGAAACAAATTTGGACACATCGCAAGGAACAACAAACTATAGGTTAATAAAACTTGATCATCCCCTATATGACATAATTGTAAGAATCAAGGAAATATACAAAAGTTTTCTAGGTATAATGGAGATGCAAGAAACAAAATACCACCACCTATTGTTGTAAAGGAAATTTTTGGTGATATTGGGAAAAGTATGGCAGAATACATGGAAGAGTTTGACATTCATTTTGTGAAGGACAGTGGTAAAGTATGGAAAGTCAAAGAATAGAGTGATTCTAAGGTTCACAGAGATTCAGTAGATGTTACTGAATCTCCACCTGATATTTCTACATCAACCTAAATTTATAAGCATGGCCTTAAGAGGAGCTTTGGAGAAATAATATAAATCTATCCAGCCCCTGTATGTGTAGAATAAGCTGATGCGAGCTTAAGGACAATAAATATGATTGGTTTTGAGTCTCTACTTGAGATTACTTGGTTATACACGCTATATTAAATGATAAAAAAAAATGTATTACTAGATCATTACAAACTTATAAGTTCATTGTGAAATGTGTAAATCTATGCACCGTAGAGTATAACATCATTTATTTAGACATTTATAATCACAATTTGAGCAGAGCTTAAAGAGACCAAAGGAAAAAGTAAAGAAGCTGGAGCATTTATGATATTGATAAGTGTGCACACCCTAATTTGTTGACTAAAAGGTATTTAAATCTCCTAAAAGCTTTGTCTATTACAGATACTCAATGTTAGTGAGAGGTCAAGGTAAAAGTTTAACAAACACTCCTACAAGTCCACAAAAGATTATCCTAAAGGTGCATTTTTTAAAACACCCTATGACATGCTTCATGTGGAAGACCTTAGGGAATACATACATTACAAGTATAAGTCACTGGGAGACTTTGAAATCTACAAAGAGATGAAAGACATGATTAAGGATGATGGAAAATTGAAGGATGAGTTCAGTCACTTAAATAACGTGAGCATCCTATGAATGGAGGAACTCTACAATTTTGATGAGGAATAATGGATTATGATTACTCTTAGAAGAGCTCATGACCGATTTCTCTACATAGGTGAACAACCTATTAATATTTCCAGTTAGTTGATTCATGATATGAGTGGGTTGGATAATAATGTTATTATCCATGTTGTGGAGAAGAACACAAAGAAACAAGTCAAAACCCTAGCACACTCTAAGTGGGACAAGACATAAATTACTATTTCTAACATCTTTCAGCATGATGTGAGATTCATTTCAATGATTTTGCGATACAAACTTCACTACAGTAGTTGACCTAATTTAGTTTTTGAATGAATTATTATGATGGCTTATAAAATGGTGAAGGAGAATGTTAAATATAATATGTGCGAAGTTCTAAGATAAAAATATCTTAGAGAATATTAAGAAGATTAAGCGATACAAACCAAAAGCATTAAGGTTTTTATCTCTACTAATATACATCTATATTCATATAGTTCATAAGTTTCATATAATGCACCCTAGGGCTTGGTAAGACAGTGAACCTACTAGTATCCAAGTAACTAATAGTTAGAGAAGGAAAAATAGAACATGGGTTCATGGTGAACTCTTTGTGATGTTCAAAATTATTCAAAGACAAATGAAGGAAAGAGTGATAATTCCTGAGACAATAGTTGAGAAATACAAAGCTACAATATGTTTCATGGTCAAAACTGATTGTGCATGATTTGAGGCATTTGAACTAAGGAATAAATAGAGTTACCTTATGGGTTATGAGGTTAGTATAGAGGTTCTTAAAATTCAAATTTAACATTTTCTCTCTTCTCAGATTGATTCTTCAGAAGAAAGATGGGGCACTTACGAAGAAGAATCTAATTGAAATGGAAGGTAGTATTCCTAAGGAATTATATGATAAATTAGAAGTGATAAAGTAGTTATCACTTAAAGATGATCAGATAAGGATAAAATCCTAATGCAATCAAGCTCAGAGGATCCAAGAATAGACTATCCAAAAATGTAGCCAAACAACACCCACAGTGGAAACCATAACAACACAAAAATATATATCAATATCAACTTTATAATATCTCAGAATTCCAATTACGTGCAACATGGAAGGTTGTAACACCTTCCCAGTTAGGGCCAAAACAACAAAAACATCAACAAGATCTTGCAGGATCCATCTTCACGAGTCTACCCTACAACTAAGTGGAAGAAACTAGATCTAAACTTGTGCTCACAAACCACCAAGAAATCATTTCTGTCTACCCACTTATAACTATCTGCAACACTTTTTCCAATTTTCTAGCTTATCTCCTACCTCCCCCCTAAAACAACAACCTAGACTCTTTTATACACACAATGAAAATTCAGATTGGTTATAAATATTAAATGACCTTGTCGGTCATTGCTCTACATGATTTACATATATTAAATGCACTAATTGGTTGTAAATAACCACCACATACTTAGAATAAAACACCAACTCAAGTTTAGGTCCATGCAAGATCTAAAGCATAAAATTTGCATGCCTTGGAACTCAACTCGATCCCACTAACCCCACAGATGTAATCTATTGGAGATTTTTCTTGCAGAATCCTATATTGAAGCAATGCTGATTAAGTCAAGAAAAAATTCCAATTAAAAAAAATTAAATCCTTCTTTTCTTTGAGCTCCATAGGTTGAGGCGAGTGTACCTAACTTGATTTAATGTTCCTTAGTAAATCATGTAGTGGATTAAATTTTCACAATGATCTTCTCCTACCTTTTACTTCAAAAGTTGATAACAAATCCTACAAATGCTAACAATTAGGTTTATGAAGAGATTCACAAGCCAGTCTATGAACTTGATAAGAGAAAATACAAATGAAACAAGGATTCTCATCCTTCTTATTTTTGAGTTCCAAACTCAGTCAAGGCTGACGTATTAACTACCCTAAAGATGTATCTTTCAACAAGCAGGCTTAATACAACATAAAAACGAAAATGATAAAAGTTTGTATATAAATATGATGGGAACCACAGAACCTAAAATATTAGATCAATGCCTTATCTAATGGGCATGGAGTCATTCAATATGTAAATACCTTCAATATCAAAGACACATCAAATATAAGTCATGTACTAAATACTAAATTACATTATGCCTTACATAATCTATTCACACTTCCTAGAAGAAGAAATACTTATCAAATCTATTTCAATCTCCTACTCACTGAAAATATCTTAAGGATTTAATTCTTTCCTTGAAAGAAACCTTAAAACAGTTTGACACTCTGCCTTAAAAAGTAACGAACTAGAATGTCCTTAACAACCAATCCAAATGAGTATAAAAACTAGAAACAGGGAAAACTATTCATTCAAATCATGAAAATCAAAGGAAAGTACAAACATCTATTGATATGAAAGCATCAAGTACATATGAAATTAGAGCCAAAGAGACCACTAATAAACTTGATAAAAAATATGCAGAACTAGCTTTTGTGGCATAAAATTCCCATCCTTACAAAATGATCCTTGAAGTCCTTTTATAGGAATAAGGACTGCAACAAGCTTTAGATCAAATTAGGGTTAGGGTTAAAAATTTTAAAATATTACATGAAAGAGAATATTAAAATATCTCAACTAGCAAGCAACTCTGTCATCCATTCTGGTGAAATAATCCTTGTTCTAGTCTGTAATAAATGTGATCTAGCCACCAACATGTTGGGAAATTGAAGCACCATGCCCTGCAAAATAAATAATAGATGTAATGTCTTGTCTATAGTTATTATTTCAGGAACTTTAACCCTTTAGATTTGAAAAAAGTCAACTACCTTTCTAGGAAAGCTCATGTTCTAGAAATTGTGATCAAATATGCATTATAAAACTCTAAAATAGTTCCCCATTTATGGTGACAAATAGAAAAGGATAAGCCAAGGGTTTAAAATATTTTTGACATGATAATAGAAACACTAAGAAGATAATCTCTAATTAAATGCACACAAAACACAAACCTCTCCTCCATACAACATTCAACAGGTGTAAACATACAATTTAGAAGATCAAATTCACCTATTTAATGTTCTGCAACAAGACAACATGAAAAAACACTAGAAAACCCTGAAACAGATTTAAATATTTGAAAAGTGGTTAAACGGTCACAAAAAATGTGGAAATCAACATTGATGACCCATATTTAAACTTTCTTATACTTTAAAAAGGAGTCATAGATTCTTTTTTAGGTTACTCGGGCTTTCAGATCTGATCTTGGACAGGTGGTACGCAGGTGCAATGCCTCAAAGGATAGATCTCGATCTCTTTGTCTTTGAGGCTTTACGCTAGCCACAAAAGTTTTCTTAACTTGTCTGATCTTTACTTTATCTCTAACTTTGGCCCTAAACCTACTTTGAACTAGCCTTGAACTCTGGTTAGCCAATTTCTTCTTATCTCCAAGTAGCTAAATCCTTCAGCTAACTCTAGTCACATTCTGAGATTAAGTGCACGCCACAAGATTAAGTCAAGTACCTAATAAGATCAATGGTTTGCAGTGAATCTCCTAATGTTTGAGCTGAACTCATCTTTATCCAGGGATCACCTACAACCCGCACATCTCTGTCCAAATTGATGGCCTACATTGAATTACTGAATGAACTTAACCAAAATTGATCTTTACTCAGGTCTATCATGAGATTCAGAGATAGACTTAGTCTCTCAATCACTGAATCATTTATTGACCCTAGAGTTTATCTTGAGATTACACACCAAGAACATGATCAAAACAAGATCCATAGTCAGTGCCAAGTCTCGTAATATTTATGTACTTGATCAATTCTTCATGAGATTATATGCTAGTTGCTAGATGAAAATAACATCAACGGTATGGACTTGATCATTGAATCCTTATGGACTTTATCAAATCATCTCAATATTATGCGACAACCCTTGATCATGATCTTGATCTACAGATCGTGCTAAATCTTGAGACTTTCCCTAACATCAAAAAAATATTATGAGATTATGCGCCAACCACATAATCAACACTACATCAACAATTCTCATTTGATCTTAGACAACCTATGCTTAACTTTATCTTGACTTGGGTTCATTATGAGATTGTACGACCAAAGGAACCGCCAAGTTGTGAGAACATTTCATAAACTCAGGTTACATTTAGAGATCTTGCACAAGCCCTTAGATTCATCCATCCTTGGAAACACGTGGAAACATTTTGTCAAATCTTGAAGAGCAAAACTTAACCTAGGCTTTATCATGAGATTCAACGACTCTGCAAAACATCAAAACCAAATGGTTAATCCTTTACCCATAGTTAAATGTGGATATTACGCAACTAAAGGCATCATGGAATTACTGAATTTACCTTGACCAAACATGTCCTTTACCCTGGTTTGATTTAGAGATTACGCGGCCAACTAAGTCTCTGAATCATTGAATGCATCACTTAACCTTGAGTTTATTCTGATACTACACGCAAGCCACAATATTAACACAAGATCAACGATGCATGTTTAGTCTCTATATATTTCTATACTTCACCGTTTCAACCTAGTATTACATGCCAGCCACATATCTCTTTTCTCATCAATGACCACAATCCTTGCCATGCAAAGTCTACTAGAACTTAGACTTAACCTTTCTTAACCACAATCAAATCTGGAGATTCAGGGACTGAAGAAAACTCAAAGATGCTCATCATTTTTCCTAACTTAGGTAACATTATGAGATTGCGTTGATTCCATCAGATCATGTCATAAATAGAACTCAATCAACAGTTTGTGCTGAATCTCAGAATAAATTTGTACTTGCCCAATTCTTTACGAGATCACGCCCCATCCCTAGATCTTCATTTGCATCAACAGTTCATGTTAAATGTCTGAATGAACTTGTACTTGACTAAAACATTAAGAGATAAAGAACTATATGCTCATGTGAAATAGGATCGATGATCCTCGCCAAGTTGCTAAATAGAAATGTTTACCTTGACTTTATCTGGAGATTAAGCGTAGACCACATGATCAACATAGCATCAACAACCCTCACATAATCTTGAGATCTTTAACTTAACATGGAATCCTTCTGGAGATCTCATGACCAACTGAAAAAGTAATATTCCATTTAACCTTGTGTCAATATGGAGATTGCGTGACTAACTAAGTCTCAAAGTCACCAAAGGAAAATCTTGACTCATGGTTTGTTCTAAGATTATGCGCAAGCCATGAGATCTAAAACAAGATCAATGATGCGTGTGAAATCTCAATATAAAAAGAGCATATTCCATTTTGTTTAGAGATTATAAAAAAAGGTAAAGACCAATAAAAGGAATATTCTTTGACCAAGCACATGAAAAAATAAAAAATAAGTGGTTCAGAAAAAAGTAACTTGAAATTAGAAATTTCCATGAAGGGTTTAGGCCTTTTTTGACGAATGACTATGAACTTGAAACTAGGGTTTTAGACTTTGCAAGACATAGAAAGTTTTTTCAAGATTTAGACCAAATTTCTTGCAAATTGTTACAGGTCTAACACAATATCCAATTCCTTCTCAATCCATAAACATAATTTGGTGAACAAGAGTACCGAGACCCAAACCACTTAGTAAGACAACACCAAACAAACAACACCCAGTTGGTGAAGTCACCAAGACAAATCCTCCAAATAGACAACACCAAGTAATATGCTACCAATAAAGACACCACCGAGATGTACACACTAAAAAACTACCACCAAGAAGTGTACCTCCAAGTAGAATATCACCGAATACCGAATACCACTGTGTGTAAACACTACCGAGTAGTGTAGCACTGAGCACCGCTCAGTTTAGTCACAAAGTCCATCGATGCAACAACACATCTTCCAAGTGAGAACTAAAACAAAAGTGACCAAGCACCTCAAGTCTCCAACCGAGTTTAATACTAAAACAAAATCAAGCCAGAACATATTTATGGTGACACAAGATTACTAACTACCTGAGGATGCTCCAGCATCAAACACCCCAAGTATGAAAAGATGTTATCATTAGCTAGATGAACATCTATTGGGATTCAACATAGAGATCTCAAACCGGTTCTTTATATACATGTCTTCCAATTCCACAACTGACACACTCTTTCCTTTACTCCACTTCTGCAAAATCTTTCCTGCAATAGACAACTAATTTCCTTTCCTTCTCACATCTTTCCTTGGGTCACTATAGGTTTTTTTTTCCATTCTAATATTTAACTCTCTGAGCTTCCTTCAGCTCAACCCTATCATTGATGCTCAAATTCCTCCTTTCGAGCTTTGTATCCTTCAAAGGAATTAGGGAAAAAGCATTTCCATCCTTCTCAATGGTAAACACATTCTTCGTATAGTCATGCACAACCTTACAATCATACTGCCAAGGTCTACTGAGAAAAACATGAAAAGAACTCATCTCGACAATGTCACATAATACTTCATCTCTATAAGAACCAATGTAAAAACTCACCATGCACTATTATTTCACATCTACTGCATGACCATCTTGTACCCAACTTATCCTATAAAGACAAGGATGCCTCAACCTTTCCCTACCAAGTTTTTGAACCATCTCCTTAACAACTAGGTTTTTGCTACTTCCTCCATAAACAATCACCTTACATCATTTACCACCAGAATTACAAACAATCCTAAACAAGCTCTTCCTTTGAAAATAATTATTTTGTTTCAAGGGAAACAAAGTTCTACTAAGTAAAATAGTCACACCTTGAATTTTAGGTTCATTCTCTACAACTTCATTCACCACAATATTTTGGTGACTACCGATCTTCTTATCTCGATGGGGACATTCAAATGACCGATTTCTTTCTTCACCAAAGTTATAAAAAGTACCTCTAAAAACACATATACATGCCTTTCTCCTTGGTTCAATAGGTTTTGGTACATCCTCAACTTTCAGTTTAGCCTTCACCGATTGTTCTTTCTTCTCTTTCCCTCGGGGATTACCATGATTTCTTATTTTCAACCTATCTTCTGCCTTAAATGCACATTGATAAGAATCTTCTACCGAGTCAATCTTCAACATACCTAACTCATCCTAAATATTTAATCTCATACCATTAATATACCTCACCACCTTTTCCTTAGAAAGTTCTCTATGCCCAAACCTAGCAGCCAACTTGTAGAACTCCTCAGTATAATCTTCCGCAATCATCTCCTTCTATTTCAGATTCTAGAATTTATTAAATAAATCAAGTTCATAGTCGACAGGAATGAACTTAGCATTTAGCTTTATCACTATCAACAATTTATCTTCATCTCACCTTGTTCTTCTTGGTCCCTCTGCAACTCTTTCCACCATAAAGAAGCATGTCCCTTCAACTTATTATGTGTCAACCTCACTCTAAGTGAATCTTCAATTTCTTCCAACCCAAAGTAGTCTTCTAACTCACCAATCAATTCAATCATATCCTCAGGTCTCAATGTACCTGAACAATTTGACACCTCCATTCCATATCTTGTACTCAAGCGAGCTCCAGATTTCTACAACCGATCATATCTATCTCCTCTAGATCTCTCCATTTGATCGACTCTATCATCTCCACTAGATCCAGTAGCTTCAAATATTTTAGCAGCTTCTTCATAACAATCATCCAATTTTGGACCTCTATGTAATCCAACATTTATGTTATCTTCCATTATTTCATTCTTCTTCCATTTCATATCTAAATATTTTTGTTATCCTTGCTTCCACCTCCTTAGAAAGATCTGCAATCTCCCTAGGGTCCAATCTTATCACAGGCATCTCTCTAGATCTTTGAAAACCCTAAGCTCCATAAGAAATGAACTAGTGGCTCTGATAGCACTTGATGAAGTCAAGCTTAGAGGATCCAAGAATGGAATATCCAAACTTGTAGCCAAAAAACAATTACAGTGGAACCATAAGAACACAACAAGATATATCAATATCAACTTTATATTATCTTAGAATTCTAATTACATGTAACAAGTTGGGTTGTAAGGCCTTCCCAGTTAGGGCCAAAACTACAAAAACATCAACAAGATCTCATAGGATCCATCTTCAGGATTATACCCTATAGCTAAGTGGAAGAAACTAGATTTGAACTTGTGCTTGCAAGCCACCAAAAAATCTTACAAGTTTCAGTTTGCCAACTTACAACTGTTTATAGTACTTTTGCCACTTTTCCATCTTATCTCCTACCTCCCCCCCTAAATTATCAACCTAGAATCTCTTTTATACACACAACCACAAGTCTCTTTCTTAAAAATATTAAATGACCTAGTTGGCTATTACAATCCATGATAAAAAAATATTAAATGCAATAGTCAACTGCAAATAACCACCAAATACATCGAAGAAAACACCAATTCAGATTTAGGTCCACAAAAGGTCCAATGCATAAAATATACATGCCTCAAAACTTAGCAGAATACAAATAACCCCCTCAAATTATGGATTCAATCTCCAATTCATACTCAATCCACAAACACAAGTAAGTGAAGAGGAGCACCGAGAGCTAGACCACTTAGTAAGACATCATCGAACCAACAACAACCAGTCGGTGAAGAAACCAAGCTAACTCCTCCGAATAGACAACACTGGGTAATATGCTACTGAGAAAGACACTATTGATTTGTACACACTAAAAAACTAGCTCTGCATAGTGTACCTCCAAGTATAATATCATAGAATACTCAATACCACCAAGTGCAGACACTATCAAGAAGTGTAGCACCGAGCACCACCAAGTTCAGTTGTTGAGTCCATCGGTGAATCAACACATCTTCCCACTGAGAACTACCACCAAAGTGACCAAGCACCTCAGGTCTCCAACTGAGTTTACTACTAAAACCAAATCAAACCAGAACATATTTTTGGTGACACAGGATTCCTAACTACCCCAGGATGCTCTTGCATCAAATCCATAGAAAATACACTATCTCTTGTTTCATCTCATGAGCATGAGAGAATAATGAAAGCAATTAAGCCCTTGCTGAGATTAAATCCAAGAATGATAAATATTATTGGGAGAATGTATGATGAAGTTTTAGAAGAAACCCAGAATGCTATTCATAAGGTACTAAGGGAAACTAAACCAGAAAACCCTTCACCTCTGAAGCCTAAACCTACTAAGCCCAAAAAAATTCTAAGAGGAGAGTCCCCTTAAGCTGCAAATGTACACATTGACTCATCTAAGGATGAAGATGTGAGTAATCATTTTTTTAGTACATTCAAGCAACCAGACTTATTTTTTGTTGGTGTGTCTATGTCTTTGGACACTTCACATGATATGGGTGACCCTTTTCAAGGGATGACTATTGATACATTCATTGAGGAATATGATAGTAATGAGAAGAGTAGAGTCAATCTTGACACATTTACTAGCTATGAATTGAAAGGAGACACTGAAGAAAAAGGTCAGGCACTAAGAATGAAGTTATAGAGAGTTTGGTTGACGTAAAGAAGGAAGATGGGACTAAGGGAGAAGCTAAAAAATAAACTAATGTATCTATTCATGTTTCTTCAATTCTAATGTTGGCAATTAATGTTAAACCTATGAATACTAATGTTGATGGCATGGATGAGGATGAATTGATGAATTTTTCATACATATCCTTTGGTAAGGCTAAGGAGAGGTCTTAAAGGAGAACAAATAAAAATAAAATGATATTGGACACAGTCATAGACAAAATAAACAATATTCTACCCTCACCTTTCACCTTTTAGAGTAATGATACAGTGGACAATCTAAATAAATTCCCTGAAAACTTTGATGTTCACTTAAATTCTTTGGAGAAGGCCACATATATGAAATTTAAGAGAGAGTACATGGAAAAGAAGTTGGAGGAGATATGTCAGTCACTGAAGTGGGATATCAATATATTAGATACCAATATCTCTAGTATTAGGTTTTTCATTGAGCAAGGAAAGAAGATGTATAAATACTGCATAAACCCTTGAAGGTATGTATAAAATGCTCTGGATATAATACATAATGATGAGAAGTCTTTGGATGATTTGGCTATTAATTGTGAGTCCTCACAATCTATTTCTTAGATGGATAAGGAAGTGTCTAGGTTAGTGGAAAAAATTAGTGTGCTTTAAATAGAGAAGTCAAGAGTGTTGGGGATTATGCTTACTCCAAAACTATCAATTCTGGAGAAACACCTGGAGGACATGGAGACACTGAATAAGTCCCTTGATGAAGCTCTACCTACGGTACTGAAGGATGTAGAGATATCATCATTTTCCTTGAATGGTCTTATTCATGTAGGTCAGACCTTGGAGAAGACATGGAAAGGACACTCGTGGATGTTAGAAACATATTTTCAAGATATTATTCACATGGTATGAGTATTTTTTGAGAAGCTCTACAATTTTTTTGTGTATATACTTATGTTTTTTAGTATACATTTTCCATTGATATCAGAGGGGGTGTAATAAGTGTAGTATGAAAAATGTAAAGTTAGTACTTTGGCATTTCACACTTAGTCATTTTTCACTAAGTGTTTCTATCAATGCCAAAGGGGATGATTGTTGGCAAGTGGCTTGATGATAATTGCATAAGGGTTGTCAATTATGGAAACACTACTTATTGGCATGGTCTCTTTGTGAAAATTTTAGTTTTGGAAAGTCGGTTTGGAAAAATGACTATGTCTAGGAAGTAGTTGACAGGGTACTGTTACATAGTTTTGACTGGCAAGCACAGTATGTGACATCTTCAGACCTAAGATCTTAGAGGAATGTTCTATGTAATTTAATTGACCTTTATTTAAGTTCTCTTGCATTTTGGAGTTGAATAGAGAGAGTTACAACTTGTTGAAGTTATACAAAGACAATGCAATAGTGAAATAGGCCAAATTTGTCACGGTGTTTAACAAAGTATTTTGTGGAATCAAAAACTGCTACTTTCGATTTAGATTGGGACCTACCCTAATTATTTTCAAGTATGATCTCTGACAATGTATTCTCAATTTGATTAAGTGTTAACCACATTTTGTGATGTACATGTGAGCCGACTGGAAGAATCTTTGAGATCAAATATATATGAGTAGATGTTTTGAGATGAAAAGTAATGTGTGGAATAGATATATGCATTGTGATGTGAGAATTAGATAGTAGATGTTGTGAGCTTTAACTGGGACTACTTGAGCATAGTAGATGCGTGTATAGTTAATTTTGATAAATAATTGTAATAGATAGTTTTGTTTTGTAAGAGCATTGAAAACCTTGTATATCTGTAACATGCTTTCTATCCTTTAACATGGATATGTACTAAACTTAATAGTTAGCTCCTAACAAGGCTAGGTCTCCTTATAGGGACACTATACTCTTAGTTGATTATTTGTGGGTATTATCTGCACCAGTGTTTTCCCTTGGACATGGTTTCCTCATTAACAAATTATGGTATTATGATTTATTTGATTTATGTGTATGTTCTTCTTATATCAGTAATTTCTTGGTTAAGTTTTAATTTTTTAATTTTGAAATTAAAGTGTTTTAATACTAATTCACCCCCCTCTCAGTATTACTTAATCCTAATACATATGGCAGTTGATATATCAATCTCGGTCACTTTGATTGGATGCAGTTTGAACATGGGTCAAGGCCCCTCACTGATGTTAACCATATTTGGAGTATCAATGTTCTATTCCATTATGATCATTTGCAACACCACACAAATATAACAATAGACTAAACTGATAATTTTTAATACATCAGTTAGGGCTTTCTAGAAACTCGATATCATTTAGCTCAAAATCTCAATCTCAAAAGTAACTGTTACACATTATAGGTCAAGATAGCTCTTGAATATATGAATGAAATTAAAGGTGTGAGACAAAGCTACTTTACTTATAATTATCATTGAGAAATAGACATTTCCTACTTGAATGTTAGAAATAGTTTTATGTCACTAGTTAACACATATCCATCAAGTGGTACTCAACAAAAAATAATGATCGATATCAAAAATATATTAACCATGAAATCTCACTATGATCTACACACAATCACAAAAAACAAAATCATAGAAATTTATACCATAATGTGAATATAGATATTTACCCCTCATGAACCTAGGAGATCGATAATGAATTTTTCTGTGTACTCCCCCTAAGAAAACAATATGCTTTGTTCACCGGTAGAATTTTAAAAATTCCTAAACTTCTGGAGTTCTCAATCATATCATCATAATTAATTTCACCTTTCTTCACACATTTTTTCTTCATATCACCTCTGACTTCATGTTGACATCAGTAATTTTATTTCCTTTCTGTTGGCAGGACTTTGTGACATTCTTTCCAATGGGAGATGAGTTGTCATCAAATACCATAATATTAGCCAACTTTTCTTGAAGAGGTTTGCGGGAGAGAAATCTCTCATGGCTTCCAACCACCTATTTGTCAGGTCACAGTGGTGCAAGCCTAGCTTAGTTGGGAAAGTGACTGTTTGTTTTGAAGGGATAGCTAGTTTTTACTCATCAACCTATGAAAATTCAATGGTAATGGGTTTCCTGCAAGCATTATTTATATCTAGCAATACAAATAGAAAAAGATAGGATAGGGTTAGTATAGATCTCTAACTATGTTCGTGACATACATCCCCTTAGCATCAAAAAAGTCCCAGATGAAAAGAAATAAACAATAATGAAAATATACATATAATCTTCAATCATACATACATTAGTAGTAGAGCAACATATTTCATTAAATCATTGCGAGAAATGGAACAAAGGACATAAGGAAGCATACAATGTATAAAAATCGTTTGCTAATTTTGGGATCAGAAACAACACAGAGCCTAGTGCTGAATGGTGTTCGTCATTCTTTCATTAACTTCAAATCTAGCATAACTGGTAGTTACACTAGTGGCTCCAACGGAGCATTAATTTACTTTTAACTTAAAAGGAAATATTTCTATGAAATCCGAAAGCTTGTATTACTTGTGGATAGCTAAATCATCAATTTGTCGAACCTTGGAATGGCGTCAAACTTAGTATTAATATAAAAATTCTAAATACCTAAGAGACTAACTCTATGCTATCTATTTACATTATATTATAGTATTTATTGCTTGTACTACCTGCGCTACCAGAATTTTCCTTATATAATACAGTAATTTGAGAAGGAAAGAGAGGAAAGAAGGAACGAAGCTCGAGGAAAACTGCCATTAGAAAAAGTGTCCTTGTACTTGCAGATGTGATGGAGCTTCCCTAAGTGACCTAGGCCATACGCCCTCATTAATTCTCTTCTGCACTTTGGTGATAGGGAAGGCCCCCGTACACCAGATATTATATGCTAGAACAATGCCTTGGGACTCGGGAGGCATCTGCAGTGAACCTTTAGACCAATAGTGACTGGTCACACCACGAAGGATGATCACAGACTTGAAAATGTGCTATACATAGTGATCAGACACCTTGGACAAGCCGTTGATAGTTATCACTATAAATAATACAAGATTGGGAATATGAAGACTTGAAACCCGATATCTTACACTCAAAGAATAAAGGATCCTTCAGTACTTTGCCCCTAGTGAAGGATCCCCATAGTCTGGGAAGTTTTACTGGCCCTTAAAATTCTCATATGCCTCAAGAATATGGAGTATACCATCCTCTTCTACATGATTTAGGTAGTCTTGATGATCAAGAAAACCTTCAAAATGGAGGTTGACATCTTTGATTTTATCTTTTAACTCTACAGCCACTATGGATGCAGAGTGGGACTTAAGAAGTACTTGGGAGAGTTCCACCATTGTGGTGCTACTAACATTTCCCTCAGACCAAAATTGAGCCTTTGTCACTTCACAAAACTTACCAAGTATAGAATCTATGGGATTATAAGTCCCAAGGATGAGAGGATCAACTAATGTAATCTCTTGGATGAGGGCAGCATATCGATCCAATGGAGTTTGGACCACCTGCAGTTGTTCTTCCAGCATTCGTATCAGTTGCTTGCTAGTTTTGAATTTGAATGCATGTTTGGAGTATTGAGTCCTGAGGAACCCATAGGAATCATGACCTAGGATGATAGTATTCATTAACTCATTTTCCTTGAGATTCAGAATCTCTGGCTAGGTATCTTGCCAATCTTTGTATTTCTTGATCTCTCCCTACCATTGGGCAATGGTGGCCTCTATATGTTTCGCTAGATCATTTTCTTGGAAGAAGTCTAGGAGAGACACATACAAGATACTTATTATGGTCCCAATCTGATGGGGCATCCACTCATCCACCGCTAATGCCTTGTTCATATCCCTCAGGACATCAACATTGCCTTGAGGGAGCAGTGTCCTAGGAATTGAAGGTCAAGGTGTTTCAGAAACAAGGAGGTGCACTAACTCTGTCAGGAGTCCCAATAGAATTGAATTGGCTAATTTTAACTCGTTCACCCTTTGAGAATGCTTCTTATACTAGGCTTGAATAGTCTGGCTTGCTTCAATTAGGAGGTCTAATTCCCCCTGTTGAGTTCCTTTTCCAAGAAGAACCTCTGTGATTACATACTCTTTGGCAGTTACCTCTGAGTCTTCTTTTCTTGTTGGAGGGGCATAAATTATTGCCACAACATTATCATCTAGGGCCCTTTGGTTTCTTTGAAGGGTTTGAGCCCTCTTGGGCTTCTTAGGAATTTGGATCTCAAACAAAATTTCTTCTAGTGACAGTGGGGCCATTATAGTCATTGGGGCTTTTATTTTTGGAGACTCCACTAACCACTATGACAGGGCAACCAGCCCTCTTATTACCATCCCCGAGCTTGAAGTGTCTCTAGGGGTTCAATTTAGGTCCTCCCCTAGACATGTTGTCCTTTGTATTGATGGGTTCTTCACCTGTATTTCCTTTATTTCCCTCCATATCACCCCCAAGGGTATCATCCATAGGTGGGCTAGGTGGTACGG
This sequence comes from Thuja plicata, assembly GCA_018584345.1. Taxonomy (NCBI): domain Eukaryota; kingdom Viridiplantae; phylum Streptophyta; class Pinopsida; order Cupressales; family Cupressaceae; genus Thuja; species Thuja plicata. Next base: position 673,324 of record MU228533.1, on the reverse strand, counting down.
GAGTCTGAGGAAACTCATTCAGAATGACTTGTTGAAATATGGCCACAACCTTATTGGTTGTTGCATTAGGTGGTGTCAGAAAACTCTGATCACCACTTACACTTAGGGACACTGCATCGGAGGTTATAATTGTTCCTGGAGGTCTATTTTCCTCTTTAGTTGACATCTTCTCCATGGCCGAGTTACTTTCTTATTCTTGTGGTATTTCCTTTTCTCCTTCGGCCTCTTTAGGACGGGGTACATTTCCTTCTTTGATCACCAAATATTTGGGCCCTATTGACTCATGTGTGAGAACCTCAGTTTTTGGTTTTTCCATTTCTTCCATAGTACTATTGACCATACTATGTGATTCTCTAAGATCACCCATTGGGAATAAATCATCAACATTGATCTATGCTATCTCTTGACGACTCTTTAGGTGATCATCTTTGTCAGAGGAGGAGGAGGAGGAGAGTACCTCAACCTCAGGTATATTCTCAGGCTCTATGTCTGGGCTTTTACTTCATGGGGTACGATCCACTTTTTTCTTCTTTCTCCTCTTGAGTGACACCCCAAGATCCCTAGCTGTCATAGTTTTGATGGGTTTTGACTCGCATGTTGCACTTAACAAAATGGCCAGGGAAGGAGAATCTCCTAGGGGTGGATAGGAGCCTATCAGGGTAGCTTTAAGACCCAAATTCACTTTGACATTTTCTGCTTCCATTAGTTTCTAGGAGTGAACCAATTTATGACCCAATTGCTCCATCAAGGGGCCAAAATGGGGTTCAAGACCTCAGGTGGGGTGCCAAAATTTTTCTTGCCTTGGGCTTTGGATTTCCCTGCTTCCCAAAAGCCTAATGCTCCAAAAAATTGGTAATGTGTCAAGACTCTTTGGGAAAACCCTCTCAAAATATGACTGGATGCAAGTAATTAATACTCTCAAGATGGCCTCGATAATCAACTTCTTCAGCATATCCCAATCTACCAAAGGGAGGTCCATCTTATCTATACCTATATCTTTATTCTCGGGGTCTTCTGTACCCCGTGTGTCTAAAAAAGTTAGTGGGAATGTCTGGAGTTTAAGCTATTCTATCCTCCCTTTTGTTATCCAAGAGTAGTACCACTTCTAGACATCATAGTCATCTTTTAAATTGGCCCAAAAAATATTCTAAGTGTCGAGCATGGGGGTTTAACCCCCTTGGGCATCAACCTTTCCAGTCACTTGAGAGGGTCGTAATCCTTGCGACTGAAAGAATATTTAGCTAAGCCAAGGTTACTTACCTCATTTTTTGCTTCTTGGGCCATGGTGAGGGAGCAGGAGTATTCACCATAAATGAATGTAAACAAGGGAGAGGTGACATTCTTTAAGGTCGTCAAGGCATGCGTCTGCAAAATTTTCCTGCAAAACTCTAATAAAATAATTATGTCCCGATAACGTTTGGGAAACAGGAAGGGTTCCCTGGAGAATCTAGATATTTGAATATAAGTATGCTGGGAAAATGGGATGAAGTAACATCCCCATATACCAACGAGGCCCATAGATTATGGAGATAGTCTAAATCCCTGATCACTAGTGATCACCTTAATTCCATGAAAGATGAAGACATCGTTGACTCTGCAAAAATGTGGGAAACTCTAGTCCACTGAATCTGGGGGAAGTGGTCCCATGGATTAACTTGACCATTTCCTTCCCCAAGAACACAAACTATTGTTAGACCCTACCTTCCCTGGAACTACGGGGCAAGTGGCCAGAAGATGTAGGAAGTCATGTAAAATTTATGGTCTGCTTCTACCCTCGTCATCTGGGTGTCTATTTGTCTGACAATGGTGTCAGTCCAGTCAAAGTTTTCCTTTTTGGTGGTCATTCCATACAAAAATTAATACATCTAGGGAGAGAAATCATGGGCATGAGGTTCCCTAAAGATCCTACATAAGAATATAATCCCCACCTAGATGGGCTCCTCAAACTGCTAGATTACAACGGCCTTGCTGAGAGAAGCAACACCTATGAAGTGTGGGATGTGCTACCCTATGGTAGTGGCATTATGGTCCAATGTGATGATGTGCACTAGGTAGACAAGAGAAGTTGGGGAACCCAAGACAAAAACCATACTACTTGGGCAATAACCCCTATCCAAGAGAAAAATTAGCTCTGGCACTTATACTGAGCACGCAGAACTAGCTGCTTGTATAATTGTAGATGCCACTAAGTTAATTGAGAGAGGCTCATCAAACTGTGAAAATTTATGTATTGTCTAAAGGAGGCCCTGCAATATGGCCCATGTATCGACATTTGTGTTGGTGATGTTTTTTAGCGTAAACTCAATTTGAGTGCCTTGAATTGTCCCATCTTTATTATATTTCTTGATTAGCAGGAGCCTTGCCAATGCTCACTCTATCTTTCTTCTCTTGCTGCTACCCACAGTGGCACTCAAGAATTTAGGACTCCTGAGAGGTGAGCATTATAAAGCCATTTCTTTCTTTCTTTGACATGTACCTGCAAACTGAATAACCGTCAGCGTAAAATGTTGAAAGGATTCTAGACTTTAGAGGCTTCGAGGATGATTTTTCTTTTCACCTAAAATAGAAAAAAATAATTTTAAGACATCATGAATGGGATCATATGTTCAAGATTTAAATACATTTTAACACATGAAACATTTTTTTTTAACCATGGATCCAAAATGATGGCCAAAAAAGAGGGTCGCATGAGGTGGAAAAGCCTAGACTTACCAACACATTTGACATTAAACTGAAAAGGTAGAAATCATCATTGATAAGATAGGTATCTCTGCTTCCATACTCTAACATGTGCATGTACACTTGGCTGAGTAGTGACATTTAATGGATAGCTATGCTAGCGTGAGTGACATGAACGCAATTTGGGATGAATTTTAAAGGCTTGTTCATGGGAACTAATTCTGCCATTAAGATATAAAGGATGAAGGAGAGCAAAAATTTAATAGCCTGCTAGTAAGATATCCTCTACAACTATCATACCCATCACCTCGACATCCATGGATACACCAACCAAGATGGTGAACCTGCTTATTGGGTGGGCATGGCCTTCAGGCCTCGTAGAGAATTTGGACAACAAAGGGCAATCAATAATTTCTTCTTTAAGAACCCAACTGGACAAGACTTTCAAAGATGACACATCTCTTAAGCACATGAAAAATAGAGTTCTATAGACTCTACTAATATAAAAGGTAGTCTACGAATACTACTAATGACAGATGGAGCACCAAAATGCGCTTGAGACTAAACTTACAAAACCTACTGACAAGACTAAACACTCACAGAGAGCTGCAAAAATCTATAGAATGTACAGAATCAGAAAGAATATATATAGAATATGTACATAATATATACAGCCTCAAGAATTTATATACTTCTGAGTGGGAAGTAAACTATAATTCACAAGAAATTGACAACCTAAAAAGGGCAAATACCTATTTATCAAAGGTGGACAACTGAGAAGGGGAAAGAGATGTACTAGGATCAATAACAACGACATGCCAAATGATAGACTCATAGAAAAAGATGCAGGTGAACAAGCACCCAAAAAATGTGAAAACATGAAAAATGCACTAGACAAACAAAAAATGAAGACAAAGCGAAAGAGACAAAAAAACACAACTAGACGTGGAGTGAAAAAAACCCAACAATGCAAGGAAAATGGAAAATGGAAAACACATAAAGAAAGTGGAGAAAGAAAAACAAAAAAAATTAGAAGGACCCAAGAGCCTACCTGAAAGTCAAGATGCCAAAAGAGGACACTACAATTAGCTTCACTCTTCCACCTAAACAATCCACCAAAGTCGTCGAACACACCTCTTCATTTTGTAGCTTGAACATCCTAGCTTAGGAAATGAATTGCTTTTCTCTCAAGGAAATTTGCCAGAAGGTAAAAATAGTTTGCGTTAATTGTAAAAGTGACAAGGTAAAAGGCCTTAAATAATGCCTAGAAGAGCACATTATTTACCAAAAGTAACCTTGAGAAACACGCTCGCAACCAGGCTCTAGACTCTGGGATACCCAATGATCATTCATCTTTGAGAGAAGAGAAATGTGCTTTAGATACCCAATATCCAAAACCACCCACTTGGGAATGAAACTCTAGGAACCAGGTCCCAAAGACAACAAACACCACCAGAAAGACAAAGAAGAAATAGTACCAAAAAGGCCTAGAGAAAATAGAGAACCAAGCTAAAAGTGAAAAAGGAAAGGAAAGAGAAAACCAAAAAGGGGGACCCAACATTTTGCACACAAAATGCAGGGATGGGTATGTAGGGAATAAAAAATGGTGACTCAATGGGATAGATGCCTCATGCATTTGATAAATTCAAAAATCTTGTTAAAACAATGAGGATCTTACCATCATCAGAGAAGCAACGTGATGACGTGGCTCTAGGACCCTAAGAAACTTGCTGAAATTTAGATGTTGATATTTTATGAAATTATGTTCCTTAGGCTTCAAATAAGGGGGCAAGAGTAGAACATGGATGGAGAAAGATAGAGAAACCACATTAACATAAGAGGGTCAACGCTTGATGAGTGCCTTACTATCCTCAAGGAACCGAACCTTCCACTCTCCAACTCCTTTTTTTGTGTGAGTTTGGGAGGCGGTACTGCTTTCACCGGGGTCCTCAAGCTTAGCTTGTTACCATGGTGGTACTTCTTTCACCTCATCATTCTTTTTGATTATTGAGTGGAGAGGAAAGACCTGGCTCAATAAGCTAATAAACTTATTTATTTTTCCTAGGCACTTCCCACCGAGGGTGTGGCTATTATCTCCCTCACCGAACTTTCCTATCCTTTATATTTAAGTAATTTCCCTATTCAAAATGAAAACCAATATTTTTTCTTCTGAGGAGAAACATCAGTACCTAACTTTAGCAAAGATTCTCCAGCACTCGAAGTCCCATGTTAAGAGTTTCCCAAATGAGGATAGGACCCACCTTTGTTTAACACCTAGTTCTGGACCACTAAAATGCACGAGGAGAATCTCTTTGCATGCATGTTCATTATGTGAGGCATACTAGCCTAAAAGAGGAGGGGAAAACACTTGGGCCCAAAAGAAAGCAAAGAGACAAAAATAAAAGGGGCAAACAGAACACATGGAAAGACAAAACAAGGGCAGGGGTTCCAAAACTACATACAAGGGAGGGTGTGCCAAACCAGCACACCTTGAGGCTATTTACAAATGGTATATATATATATATATATATATATATATATATCTCCCTCTGGGGAGTACAACCTTCTGCCTTATTCAAAGTAATGTTAGAGGAACTGTCATTTGATAGGTAGCGGGACAACTTCTCTGGTTAAAGAACTAAGGCAGTATGTGTTGGGTCCACAGATTTCAGATATTTGGTAGGGCCTGAGCCATAGCCTTTGAAAATAATTATGTTTTCCTTTCTTCTCCCACACTTTTTCCCATAAAAGTACTAGGTTCCATGTCTGAAAGGCCTTATAATGGGCTCTCTTGTAAAACCAGTGTTTGACCATAGCTTGGTGCTTCGCAAAATGTTCATGTGCATGATCTCTTATCTCTTCCATTTGTACTAGGTTGATGAGGCATGAAATGTAGGACCAGAATCTGTAAGTTTATTGGGAAGACCGTATTTAAACCGTATACTAGGTGAAATGGGGAAGTTCCTAGAGCGGCTTTGATTCAGGTGCGGTCTTCCCATAAGGAAAAATTTAGTTTATTGTGCCAATCTCAGGGATTTATTTTGAGCAAGTGTTTGATCACCTCTAAAAGGTTCTTGTTGGTGGATTGCGCTACCCAATTTCCCTGTTGGTAGTAATCAATGGAAAACATGAGGGTGAAATTCCTTTCAGAAGCCCATTCCAACAAATGAGCAGAGGAGAAGGCTGGGTCGTTATCACACACTAGGACAAAAGGCATTCCAAACCTTGTAACTATATTTTCTTTGATGAAGTAGATTACCACATCCACCATTTTATTCTTGCATGGTATAGCTTCAGTCCATTGGGTGTAATAATCTATAGCAGTTAAAATATAACAGTGGTTCATAGATGAGTAGGGATTTATTTCCCTGATAAAGTCAAATGCCCACTAGGCAAAAGTTCTTGCCTCAAACACAGGCTAGAGAGGCATTCCTAGATTCCGCTCTCACGAAGTGACAAATTGGCAAGTGTGGCTCTTCCTCACATGCGTGTAGACATATTTAAAGACATTGGGCCAATATTACCTGACCCAAAGGATTTGATGGGCAGTAGCATTTGTCGACCCATTTCCAGTCCCAAATATTTCATGGAATTCTTCTATCATTTTTGCCACATGTTCTCAGTCAAGACACCGAAGGTAGACACCTTCATGATTTCTTTGAAAAAGAGTCCCATTTTTTTATCATAAAATGTGTTCTTATTAATCAGATGTCCCAACATTTACTAGGAATAAGCCCTTCATAGCACTATTTATTCAGCAGAAGGTGTACTAAGTTCATGTACCAGGGATCTTGGGTAATGGATTGCAGGGTATAGGTATGAAATTCAATATGTGGATGTGCTTCAGAGATGGCTTGGCACAGTCGCTGGGCTTGTGCAGTATTAGGGTATGGCAAAAAGTGGCAATATAAAAAATAAGTCCTGATTGGTAGACTGATTGAAAAATAGCTATAACTTTCAAAATGTTTATATTTTTTAAATCTAAAACATGTGTCACATTCTATGCTTCGCCTACTACAAGAAAAAAAGGAAAAAAAAATCAACTTGATGAAGTTTAGACTAAGTTAAGGTGGTCAGACATGAGAGTTTTTATATTCTCAAAAAGTTGTAGAAGAAAAATCATAATTAATTATTTATTTGGAAACAAATTACAAAAAATTATGTGTCACATCTAGACATTAATCTATTACTTATATCTAGAATCTAGTAAAAAAATATTATCATTTGATTGTGTTTAGGGTGGTCAAACATACGCCTACTTCTTATCTTTTTAGTCCTGATTGATAGACTAGTTGAAAAATAAATATAACTTTCAAACGATATAAAATTTTTGAAATCCAAAACATGAGTCACATTCTATGCTTTTCCTACTCTAATTAAAAACTTTAAAAAATTCAATTTGATGAATTTTAGACTAAGTTAAGGTGGTCAGACACGAGATTTTTTTATATTCTTTAAAAGTTGTAGTATAAAAATCATAATTAATTATTTACTAGGAAAAAAATTGCAAAAAAATACGCGTCACATCCAAACACGAGTTTAAGGTGGTTAGACATACGCCTTCTTCTTATCTTTTTCCTGAAATTTTCATACTACTGCACTGAAATTTGAAATTTCACCATATAATTTTTTTTTTTTAAAGAAGGGATAGTAGCTTAGAAACTAGATTCAATTTTCTACAGATCCTCTTCTTACACATTTTTGATATAAGATTGATAACTTGTTCAAATTTTTATGTCAACTTTCCTAACCCTGATTTTTTGAATTTTTATTGCCACTTAAGGCCTAGTTTGGCATACCATGATCCTGCACATACCCCCATGTCCTCAGACATGTTTCATAGGTTTCATTTCTAGATGATACTCTTGGAGGATGGCCATCAACTTCCCTTGGCGCTCACCCAGTTCACTTTGAAGTAATAAAGACTTAACAGCCTTGTCGGGGAGGATGTTGTTAGAGTAATCAGTTTACTCTTTTTCGGCTTATGCTTTCACTTAGGTGCATATAATTAATACTTTATATTAATTATATTGCGCATCCTAGCTTTTAGGTTTTAGGGTTTGTTCACCTTTATAAGGTCAAACTTTGTAATTCTCTTCATTAATTCAGATTAAATTTCGCTCTCTCACTTTTGAGCAACTTCTGAGTTCTTCAGCCTTTTCGGTTTTTGCTTCTTCTTTGTATTAGGTTTTTGCATGCAGTTGGATCTTGGCATGAATCTGATCTTTCATCAGATTCTACATGGTATCAGAGCCGCCCTGCTGCTGTCTGGTTTGAAGACATTTGAAGCCGCGAATCGAAAGCATCATCTGCAGCCTCTCTGGGGTTTTTTCTAGCATTTTCAAGGAGGCGCCATTTTCTGGAGCAGATTGAGCAGAAAAGGACTCCACCATTGCGTTCAGAAGGCCCGGGAGAGTCGAAATCACATAAGACTCGACCTATTTAGCCTCCGGGAGCACAGGGAAAATT
>MU228533.1:639678-650342 GCA_018584345.1 Thuja plicata | reverse complement strand
TCAAAAATTAAGTGGAATAAGTACCAACAATATTCTCCATAAGCATGAAAAATGTGTTGGGATGAACAGTATCACTAGTATTGTGCTAGAAATGTTGTAGCATTCTTAAAAGTTAAAACACAAAAAAAATATGCTGGAAGACAAACTTTTTGTAACATTTTCAAAAATTAAGTGGAATATGTACCAGCAATAGCATATGGATTTGAAGCAATCTCAGTTAATATTTGCATTAGCAATTAGAAGAAAAGTTGATAGGATTGATGAAGGAAGGTAAAGCTCCACTTTATGTGGCTTAGAAGCTCATGTTTCCATACTTCATCTAACATTAACTATGATATTAAAATGAACATAGAAAAAGGAATCATGACCGAGGATATATAATGACCTTTTTTGGAGAAGGAATAGAACAAAGGGGAAGATGTGCTATCATCTCCTGGTAGGAACATTCATCTTTTTCAAACAACTGAACCACTCCATGGAGCACAAGTACTTTTCCATATTATGGGACTTAGTTCAAGTTAAATAGGTGGTATAAAAGGTGAATAATAAGTGATGGGTAAAGGTGGCAGTTTCCTACTATGTTGGGGTAAGGGCCCTAGGTGTAGGTAAAAGATAATAGGATCAGGTCGGTGAGGGTTCAAGATGCAAGTGAAGTAGATGTTGGTTCAATTGATCTTAGTTTTGGAAAGGTTTTCTAGAGTCAGTGGGGTCTAGGTAAAGGTTCTAAAATGTGGTATAGTTATTGGTTAAATTGATGTAGCCCACTGTTCAATGATGTAGTCTCTTCGCTGGTCATTGTTCTGATAGAAATCTCCTGGCCCTACTATTATAAAGGCCCCCACTTCACCAAAGATTCTACACCAGTAAGTAAACCTATGAAAATGAGGTCCCTCTAGTGGCTTCTTCCTATTGAAATCAAAGTAGCCCCTAATATTCTAATGGCCTACTATTCTAAATGTAGTAGGGTTTTTAGCAAGAAGGTTGAAGGAGGGACTTGGGGATACGTCCAAACTGTCTACTTAAGAATCTATAGGTGGGATCCTGATTTCCAAAGGCGGGAACCCATGATCAAATAGGGTGGGATCCTTTCTTGTTATGGTGGAAGAACCCTTGGTTGGAGAATGGTTTTGATGTTCATGGTGGGACTGTTGCTTGGATAATGTAATTTACATAATGGTGGGACCCTCCTTGTTGTTGTGATTTTTGATTCCTTCTCTTTCTATGAAGAATGATTTCAGTGATGCATGTTTCTTGCTGAAATGGTGTATTTGATACTAGATGAAATGGTCTATTTGATGTATGTAATGTGGAATATAGGATGTATAGAATTGATTGATATATTAGTGTGAAGTTAACATGGTTTTATTGTGAGATAAGTGTGAAGTGAACATGTATAGAATTCCTCTTTGTTTGATGGAGACAAAAGTATGCTGTAGTCTTTTCATAGTAATGGTGATGAACACTCCTATAAATTATGTATGTGATTTCATGCATTCTAATGAACCAATTGCTATATGATTCTGAACCAAGTATGCCGATAATAAATATTGAAGTAATGAGCTTAATGAAGAGAGAGAAGCAGGTGGCCTTTCCCCTATGGTAGGTCCAAAAATAATAGACGACGCTATAAGTTTGTCAATTCATGAGTAATATTCATTAGTTAGTGTTAGTCAAATTAGTTAGTGTTGGTTCTAGTAAGTTTGTTGGGTTGTTCGTGAGTCTAGTGAGTAGGCTTAGTTAGGAGAATGAGTGTCTTGTAAAAGAAGTTTGGGGTTTGAATGGGTTCCTTGGGTTGATTAGCGATAAAAATAATATAGAGAGTACAAAGTATAAGTCTAGTATAAGATCCCTATTTGTTAGGAGTTTCCTAATGAGAGGATATGTGCTATAATATTATATCATGATTAGCTTACTCCTTACTTGGAACCAGGTCTCTAATCAAGATAGTAATTGATATGAATAAGATATACTTATGCTAGGCTTAACAACACAAAGAACTCTATTACTCTATCACTCTATCTCTATTCCTATATAACTATAGAAGGAAGAACAACTTATGCATGCATAAATTAACACAACTACCTAAGTACTAGAGAATTTTATGAACTTTAATAAAATAAATCGCAGATACTTTGCCCTATATAGATTAGTGAAAAGTTCATAAAAGAAAGCTCTTACTATAGAAGGAACAAGAGGAACCTTATCTTATCTCTATTAGTTATTTGATCTTATACTGATACTAAAATAATCATATCTTTGACTATACTAATTCCATCAATAATATATATATATATATATATATATATATTTTAAGCAAAAATTTGTATTGGTCACTTTTTTGACACTCTAATATCAGTAGTTTCGATGAGAATGCCATGTATTTGACGTCAATGGTGATGAACGTTGCTCGAGAAAATGAGACACTATTTATGATGTCTCGATGTTACTGCTATGTGTTCGATATTGATTTTGGCCAACTATTGTCGACAAAGTGACACACTATGTTTGATGTTTTGATGAGACTACTATATGTTTGACGTTAATTGTGACCAAAGGTGGTCGCAATTTTGGCGAGCTTTGGCTGCTTAGATAAAAGGTTTGATCTACAATTCTTCCAGCTTCAGGCAGTTTTTTCGGTGAAGATTCGGTCGATAATTCAACCACTAAGGAGGTCAATATGTCAACGATTGGTTTGACAGTCAAATAAGAAACAAAAAAAGTTTGACAATAGTTATAGTCATCTGTGCAACTAATGGGTGTCAAACATTCGATTATTCCTCATCAAAAAATAGTGTAAAATTTACTAGTGATCCCGTAGGTCTTAGGGACGTCGACTACTTGGATGTCAATGACATTGGATATTTGGGGATCTTGTACAAAATGGACTTGGATGTTTTTCAATTCACCCACCATCTTGACGATGGTTTTATTTGGCTGGACAACTGAGCCTTTAGACGACGTACAGGTCAATTTGAGATTTTTATAAATAGAAAAGGGAATGACATTACCCAAAGCTCTAGAATCCACTAGGAAATTATGTAAGTTTTTAACATGGACTTTAAGACCGAGCAAAAAGGTGAGGTCTTCTGTACTCCCCCAAAATATGATTGTGTTAGAATTGTTAAATGTGATAGATTTAGGTGGGTGGTTACATGATTATAGTTTCTCTAGGTACTAGAAGAGGGACTTCCTCTGATCATGACAATTAAGCAAAAATTCCATTAAGGTAATATTTGTGGTGGTATTCTGCATCAATTTCATGATATTGAACTTTCCTTTTGGAGCCCATGGAACTTTTCTGAAAACATCATGTACATGATTAAGTGTGGGTCCTTTAGGAGGTGGTGGGTTGACATTTCCAAGGGGGTCTAGTAGAAGATTCATAATTCTTGGTGGAAGTGATGTTGTAAGAGGACCCTTGTTTGATTGAATCTGATTATTGTAGGGATTCTTGGGGTTGGTAAAGGAGTTAGCCTTGAATTCAAGGATGGGGTTTTCAAAGAATCCCTACAAGTTGGGTTCTTCTCCATCTTCTTTCCCATCATCAAAAAGGAAAGGTGGTTTCACAGGCAAAAGAGGAATGATGAGGTTTGGCTGAGGATTCTAGAGGGGGAGAATCACTATTTTTTGCCTATCAGACTGTGAGATCAAGATAATCTTCTCTAGTGTAGCACAGTTTACCTCAGAATGTGAGAAAATGTCGTGCAACCAATAACACTTCGTCAGGGGTGAAATTTAGAAAGTTGCATGGAATGTCTAGGTCTCACACCCCCATGGGTGTTAGGCTGTCTAGACAGGATGCCCCCATTGTTTGGCGTATTGTTCCATTAAAGTTGGGCTGAGCATTATTGTTTCCACAATTATTGTAATGGTTCTAGGGTTTGGAGTTATTGGAACTCCATAGTCCTGAAAAGATGCTCCCTCTTTGGGAGGGGTTGGTTCCATGGGACATAGTGGGTCCCATCTTTAGCTATCCCATGTTAGTGGTGAGTGAGGATACCAATTGCCAAAGGGACTTAACCTTGGTGGACAACTAGGTAGTGGGGTCACAATGTGATGATTGATGTGGTGGGGTAGGTGCAAAGGCACTTGTCACCACTAGAGGCAAGCCTCCAGACATTGATGCCTAGAAGAAAGGCATTCCAAGAGGTGGGGGTACTTGGTTTTTAATTGCACCCAAGGCACATATTCTAGGGTCGAAGGGTTTTTATGGGGAGTGGGATAGACATACCAAGGCATAGGATTCATTTTATCGGTGGCTAATGTCATATTAGGATCATATCCTCCTAAATAAGTGGTTCCCCCAATGTGTGCATTATATATAGGGTAAGCCTTAACCAATATTATTGAGAGCTTTGCTCTAGTTTTGGGACAATTCGAGGGAGAGGTTGTCAAACTTAGCCAAGGTATCCCTTTTGTTGGCAGCATTGGTTCTCCAGAGATGCATTGTGACAAATGGGTCCAAGGCATTAAGATACGTCTGAATAGTCACATTAGTAAATGGGATGAAGAGTCCTATACACCATTTCAAGGCTCTCTAGAACCAATGGTTAAAGGTTTCCAAGGGATCATTGGGCTCCTTTTTGATTGAAATAAATTGATTATAAGACCAGGTTAGGTCCACATGGACCCAAAATGCCGTCAGAAAGGCAGCCTCCATGTCTTGCAAAAAATTGATGGAGTGGATATGCAGGTTCAATTACTAGTTCATCTCTCTCTCTCTCTCTCTGAGAGATAGTGGGAAAATTCTTCTTACCACATCCTCACGTTAGATGTAGTGTCGGTTCATAGCATCCTTGTAGGCCTGTAGGTGTTCTTCTACGGTTCGAGAGCCTAGATGTTCATACTTGGGACAAATCTTCTCCAGGTGTGGAGGAAGATCATTGACAGTGTTGGGAAAATATTCCATGGGCTACCTAGTATTATTGAAGTATACAACCATTGGGATGTTAAGGTTAACCGTAATATTGGTCATTGGGATGGGTTGGCTAACCTAGATATTCTAGGGGGCTACAAACCCTACAGATGTGGGATTGAAAGGCTACTTCTTCTTGTAAGTCTTCTTCACCTAGATGGGAGGCCTGAATTCAGAAAACTCTCTGGGTTTAGGGGTTGACCATAGTATCCTTTCACATCACAAAGGTGAAAATGACCCTAACCTATGGAAATCTTGGCTCCTAAAACTACTACTTGGGGAACCCTCAAGAGGTGTGGTATCAATGTTTTCAGGGGTGGACAAGCTCATGCCCTCCTTCTGGTGCCAGTTTCTATTGCTAGGACTTTGTGATGGGCTCGCCAATGGGAGATGAGTTTGTTGGAGATTTGATTCAGAGCAGTTGATTGATTATATGTTTGTCATTGATGAAAATATATAATACACAGTAGTACTTCTGTATGAACTTATGTGAATGATGACATGAAGAATTGTGTGGATAGATACATGTTTTTGACATGTTTATTATGTCATGTTCATACACACAGACCTAGATATGATGTTTCAGTAAAGTTATGCAATTCTGTTATTAGCAGTTACAGTTTTGGATGTATAACGGTTTAGGGGCGATGTATATAACGTGTCTCATTTGTTGTGCCTATCTTTAGGATATGCATGTGTATATGCATGATTAATTATGAATTTATTATATAAATCTAAAGGTGCCAAACATGTTTCAAGATGATTGCAAAGTTATGGTTAAATTGGTGAGGCCGACTTAGTGAAGCATCGCGTGTGTTCAACATTGACTTGCATGGACTTAATATTGTTTGCATGCTTAGTTAAGCCGACTAATAAATTGATGAAGTGTTTCTAAGAGATGACATGACCTTCTAATTTGGAGAAGATACTTATAGAAGTTCAATTGTGATACACCAAGTGTGAATGATACGAAATGTAAAGAAAGATGTACATAGCAGATTATCAGAGTTGGTTCATTCATCAAGGATCTATGTGAAGAAGAAGTGAAAGATTTTAATACACTGGAACTAATCAATTCAGTAGGTCTAATCTATAGTTCATCATTAGATATAGTGCATATCTGTTATATAGAAGGTTGTAGCCTTCACCATCAAGCAGTGAGCTTTTGGACAGTGAGTCCACCACCCCTAACAGGGTTATTTGTAAAAGACTCCTAACAGGGTCCAACCCTTAACCAGGTCACTATACTTATTGTATTGTATTGTACAACTCCTAACAGGGTTGCAATATCTTCTAACAAGGATTACTACAAACAAGTATAGTTTATTTTGGGTGATAATTCCCACCGGGGTTTTTACCATTTGGTTTCCCCGTAATCAAATTGTGTGTTGGGTACTATGTTATCTGATTTGTTGTATACTAAAGTAAAAGAAGTAAACAAAAGGACTTAAGTAACTGATAACTAATTCACCCCCACCCACCCGCTCTTAGCTATCCTTTGGGTATATTCTAATAATTGGTATCAGAGTCAAGTGCCTTGGAGAAGAATCCTAATAGCTTAAGGTAGATCAGATGTCTTACTTTAGAAAAGAAAGGCCTAAGTTCGATGGAGAGAATTATTTGGATTGGAAAAAAAAAATGATAACACATGTACAGTGCATTGGATTTGAGATCTTTGAAATTTCCACACAAGAGGTTGTAATTCCATCTTTGAAAGACCTTGCAAAGGATGATGCTACTATCATACAAAATGATATATTTACACATAATGCAATTGCCAAAGAAGCCCTAATCAACACCTTATCTGACAGTGAATATTCTAAAATCAAGAAAATTGACAGAGAATATTCCATATGGAAATATTTAGAAGACATATTTGAAGGAGATGTTCAAGCAAATAATGCATGCAGGAAGACATGGAAGAAGAAATACAATAGTCTTGAGAGGTTACCTAAAGAGAACATTGGAGCTTACAATCAAAGGATAAATGAAGTAGTATCCAGAATCAGGAACAATGGTGGTGAAATATCAGAAGAAGATATAATGGATAAGTTGTTAACTAATTTGACATCAGACTATGAAAACAAGATCAATATTCTAGAGGAAACTATGAATTCTCACAAAACTTCAAGAGAGAGACTCTAATCAGAAAAATCTCTGCATTTGAGATATCAAGATTGAAGACTGAACCTAAAAGTGAAATAGCTTTCAAAGCCACAGTCCATGGTAAGAAATCCATAGACACCTCCAATCACAATGAGAAAGAAGAAGTTGATGAAGAACTTGAAGAAATCATAACTATGATTGCTAGAAGAGAAAAGAAAGGAAAAGGTAAATATGAAGGACAACTTCCTTTCAAATGTTTTTTATGTAATAAGATAGGTCACTTTGCATCTAAATTCCCCACAAGAGTCAAGAAGTTCAGATCTGATTACAAACCCAAATATAAGAGGGAATGTTATCATGTTGAGGAAGGTGTAACCGATGAAGATTCAGGAGAAGATGAATTGGATTCATTTCCCTTAGAGATATGGAAAGGATTCTTGAGGAAATGGACATTGCAGATGAAAAGGAAGAACAAGAACTAGCCCTAATTTCCAAAGCAAACATCAAAACTGATTGGATCATTGATAGTGGATGCCCTCGTCATATGATAGGTGAGAAAGATAGATTTGTTCAGTTAGACAAGTACAAAGGTGGTATGGTTAGATTTGGAGATAACACTCCTCAACCTATCATAGGCAGAGGTTCTATCACTTTGGATGGAAAGAATAAAACAGATGATGTTCTATATGTTGATGGATTACATCATAACTTGCTAAGTGTTGGACAACTACTTGACAAAGGTTATCATTTAGAATTCAAGAACAACAACTGCATCATTAACAACAAGGATGGAGACATGAATGCATTAGGCTCCAGAACAAAAGGTAATGTTTTTTAGCTTAATTCTGATGTAAGTTGTTTTGTTGCAAAGGTGGATGACTGTTGGTTATGGCACAAGAGACTTTGTCATATCAACTTTGATAATATAGTAAAGATCAGCAATGTTAAGGAAGTTAGAGACCTACCAAGTATTGCAAGACCAGTTGACACAATATGCAGGTAATGTATTATGGGAAAGCATGTAAGGAGTTCCTTCAGAAGCAAGAAAAACTCAGCTGAGAACAAATTGGACCTAGTGCATACAGATTTGTGTGGTCCTACTCAAACAAGATCACACTACAGAGAAAGGTACTTCATTTTGCTTGTTGATGATTTTTCTAGGATGATGTGGGTTGCATTATTAAAGGAGAAGTCTGAAGCCTTTGAGAAGTTCAAAATATTCAAAGCTAAAGTTGAGAATGAATCCGATTGAAACTAAA
The DNA here is from genome assembly GCA_018584345.1 of Thuja plicata. Taxonomy (NCBI): domain Eukaryota; kingdom Viridiplantae; phylum Streptophyta; class Pinopsida; order Cupressales; family Cupressaceae; genus Thuja; species Thuja plicata. Next base: position 642,062 of record MU228533.1, on the reverse strand, counting down.
ATGTCTGAGATCAGATAGAGGAGGAGAGTTCACCTCTGATCAGTTTTATGACTATTGTGAAGAGCATGGTATTAAAAGGCAATTGATTGCACTTAGAACCCCTCAGCAGAATGGGATTGTAGAAAGGAGGAACATGATCATTCTTGATATAGTGCACACTATAATGATTGAAGGAAAATTTGCACACACCTATTGAAGAGATGCAGTGAACACAACAGTATATACTATCTATAGAACCCAATTGAGGCCAGGCGCGGATAAGAATTCCTATGAACTTTGGTTTGGCAGTGTACCTACAGTAAAATACTTCAGAATCTTTAGCAGCAAGTGCTACATCAAAAGAGATGATGGTGTTGGTAAGTTTGATGCTAGAAGTGATGAAGGTATTTTTCTTGGTTATTCTACTAAAAGAAAAGCATATATCTGTTTCAATTTGAGATTAAAGAAGATAATTGAAAGCATGCATGTTAAGATTGATGAAAATTTAATGGTTCAAGAAAGATACTATGAATATGTACCTATGATTGAGGATGAATCTAGACCTAGCAACAAAGACACTTTTATTGAAGAAATATTTGATTGCATTGATGTCTCATGCAATGACCCTGAATCAAGCAGAGAAGAATCACAGACTACAGAAGAAGAAGACACACCTAAGATTCCAAAACTCACATGTAGATACCACTCTAAAAATGACATCATTGGAGATCAGAGCAACAATGTTTTGACCAGATCAAAATCAAAAAGTCTAGCAGTGGATGAAGAGGTATGTTTACTATCACATATTGAACCCTTAAGTGTTGAAGATGCTTGTAATGATTTTGATTGGAAGAATGCAATGAAAGAAGAATTAGATCAGATAATCAGAAATTACACATGGGAATTTGTCCCTAGACTTAGTGACAAAAATGTGATTGGAACAAAGTGGGTATTCAAAAACAAAATGAATGAAGATGGTACAGTGGTTAGAAACAAAGCAAGATTGGTATACAAGGGATATGCACAAAGAGAAGGAATAGACTACATAGACACATTTTCCCCTGTGAGTAGACTGGAAGCCATAAAGTTGTTCTTGGCATATGCAACAGTCAAAGACTTTAAAGTATATCAAATGGATGTAAAATCAACTTTTCTGAATGGTGATTTGAATGAAGAAGTCTACATTGAATAGCCTAAAGGATTTTGTCTTTCAGATGAACCAGACATGGTATGCAAATTGAAGAAGGCACTCTATGGTCTTAAACAGGCCCCAAGAGCTTGGTATGAGAGACTTGATGGTTATCTTACCAAGATTGGATTCAAGAAAGGAGCAGCAAATTATAACCTATTCACAAGAGAAATACCTGATGGATTGTTGTTAGTTGCTATATTTTTTGATGACATTATCTTTGGGGGTAATGATAAGCTCACTAAAGAATTTGCAAAAGAAATGCAGAATGAATTTGAAATGAGTATGATTGGTCTGATGATGAAGGGTGCTCCCCTTAATGCCACAAACACACAACAAAAACAGAGAAGCAACAACAATTTGCAAGAAAAAAAAAAATGGGCTTCTTATTATCTCCACAAATGTGGAGTTACAAACTTTCAGAATTACAATATGCAAACCCTCATGGGCATTCCCCTTACAATATTCTGTAGGAAAAAACCTTGAATTATTCCCAGATCTACCCAGCACTACCCCGAATTGCCTAAGACAACACTACGGGCCTTCTTTATATAGGCAATTTCCACCGCCCGAGAAGGTTCAAGAAATTTATCCCTTAGGGCCGACCAAACTTAGAATTATTTTATTTTTCAGTTTAGTACATCAATGTCGGCTCAAAATAACTTTTGAAACCCGAACAAAAATTTTGAAGGAAAATTATTTTCTGCTAGTTCAGATGGCCCAACTTCTGGAGACCATAAGTCATCACTAGTTGACCCAATTGACTATGATAACCCCATTTCGGAAATTCCACGAAGTGCTCTAAAACACCAAAATTAAGTAAACTTCATTTATCCCAAGTTTTGACCTCATCCGGGGCCTCTAAAGCCTTCAAAACTGAGCTTGAAGTTTCTGTACCCTATTTTCAATACTGAAAATTTTCAATATCTTCAAAGCTAGACCTGATCTAGCCATGAAAATTTACTGGTAGGCTGATATGACTAAGATGAACCTCCACATGCAAAATCAGAACATTCGGAGATCGTATGACCAACTTACTAAAAATAGCAAGTTTCCATAAATAGCAGCTCTGCACAAGGTAGCCCTTACTGAAAAGAAAATAGAAATATTTTTGGGTGATGCAAGATTGCCCTTACACCCAGGATGCTCCTGCATCAGACACCCAAGGTAATTTGAGAAGTGACCCTGTCACGACTCAGGTGTGCAAAGGAAAACC
>MU228533.1:620425-636056 GCA_018584345.1 Thuja plicata | reverse complement strand
ATGTTCCACGGAAGCCTCCTCTTCCAGATCCTTTTCCTCTTCCTCTTCCTCTCTGATCTCTATTATTCTGATCTTGGAAATGATTGGAATTTTTTCCTCGCTGATTCTGACTGTTACTGGCCTCATCTTTCTTTTTTGGATCTTCATTCCGGCCACCATATGACCATCCACCAGATCTTCCACCACAACCTCTTCCATTTTGTCTTCTCTCAAACTTCTTGTTCAACTTTTCCTCCACTTTCAGGGCAAACTGGTATGCCTCCTCAATACTGTTCATTCGAACCAGATTCAACTCCTCCTGAATGCTTGGCCTCAACCCATTAAGGTAACGGGAAAATTTCTCCTTATCAACTTCTCCATGGCCTGTTTGGATGAGGATTCGATAGAAATCCTCTGTATACTCTTGGACAAATTTTCTTGCTTGCTTCAAAATTTGCATTTTCTTCAGTAGGTCAAGCTCATAATCAACAGGAATGAACTGTCACTTCAACTTATCCACTATTCAATCCCATCTTGTGATTTTATCCTTTCCCCTTCGATTTTTCTCCAATTGGATCTCTTTCCACCAAATCTTCGCATGACCCTTCAGTCTGGCCTTTGCAAACTTGACCCGATCAAGATCCTCAATATCTTCATACTCGAAATATTCTTCACATTTGTTGATCCAGTCAATCAACTCCTCTGTGTTAAGATTCCCTGAAAATGTAGGAACCTCAATCTTAGGTCTTTTCCCAATCTTGGAAATGGCTTGGAAAAGCCTTTCTTCTTTTGGATTCAAAACTTCAACTTCTTCTTGATCATCATTTCCTTCTTCAGCTTCATCCTCACTTTCATTTCTAATATTCAGATTCATTCCTCTATGAATCTCTTCTTGCAATGCTCGTACTTGTCTCTGGAGCTCTCTAACCTCAGGTGTCACAATGCCAGCTCTTCCACCACGTTCCCTTTGTGGAGGCATTTTTGCGATGTGTTCTGAAACCCTAACCACGGTCCTGGTACAAACTGCCTCACAGTCAGCAATCTGTTTACACACTTAGGAACTTCTCGCTCTGATACCACTTGATGAAGGGTGCTCCCCTTAATGCCACAAACACACAACAGAAACAGAGAAGCAACAACAATTTGCAAGAACAAAAAAAATGGGCTTCTTATTATCTCCACAAATGTGGAGTTACAAACTTTCAGAATTAAAATATGCAAACCCTCATGGGCATTCCCCTTACAATATTCTGTAGGACAAAGCCTCGAATTATTCCTAGATCTACCCAGCACTGCCCCGAACTGCCTAAGACAACACTACGGGCCTTCTTTATATAGGCAATTTCCACTGCCCGAGAAGGTTCTAGAAATTTAGCACTTAGGGCTGACAAAACTTAGAATTATTTTATTTTTCAATTTAGTACATCAAAGTCGGCTCAAAATAACTTTTGAAACCCGAACAAAAATTTTGAAGGAAAATTATTTTCTGCTAGTCCAAGTGGCCCAACTTTTGGAGACCATAAGTCATCACTAGTTGACCTGATTGACTATTATAACCCCATTTTGGAAATGCCACGAAGCGCTCTACAACATTTGAATAAAGAAAGCTTCATTCAACCTAGGTTTCGACCTCACTCGGGGCCTCTAAAGCCTTCAAAACTGAGCTCGAAGTTTCTGTACCCTATTTTCAATAACAAAAATTTTCAATATCTTCAAAACTAGACCTGATCTAGCCATGAAAATTTACTAGCAGGCGGATATGACTGAGATGAACCTCCACATGCAAAATTAGAACATTCCGAGATCATATGACCAACTTACTAAAAATAGCAAGTTTCCATAAATAGCATCTCTGCACAAGGTAGCCCTTATTGAAAAGAAAATAGAAATATTTTTGGGTGATGCAAGATTGCCCTTACACCCAGGATGCTCCTGCATCATCTGATAAAATACTTTTTTGGATTAAATGTAAAGAAAAAAAATAAAGGTATAATCATTAATCAGTCTAAATATGTGAAAGAAATACTGAAGACCTTTCAGATGGATGATTGTAAACCAGTATGCACTCCCATGATAACAGGAAGCAAGCTTTCAAAATATGCTGACTCCATAGCAGTTGATAAGACATTATATAAATCTATGATTGGTAAACTCATTTATCTAGCTCAATCTAGACCTGACATATCTAATGCAGTTGGCATTGTTGGAAGATTTGCAGCTGAACCCAAGTAGAGTCACCTAATGGCAGTCAAAAGGATATTCAAATATCTAAAGGGAACTATAGACTATGGTTTATGGTATCCTAAATTAGAGAATGTAAAACTTCATATGTATACATATGCAGATTAGGAAGGTTGTATTGATGATAGAAAGAGCACTTCAGGAGGAGCAGTATTGCTTGGAGACAGGTTGGTTTCTTGGATAAGCAACAAGAAAAACTGTATTTCTTAGTCAACAGTAGAAGCTAAATATGTTGCAGTAGCACTGAATTGTTCAACTATGGTTTGGATCAAGAAGATGGTTAAATAATTTGGCATTTAGGTTGATTATCCTATTGTTATTCATTGTGAGAATACTAGCACTATCAACATGTCTAAGAACCTTGTCATGCACGCAAAGAAAAAACACAAAGAGATCAAGTACCATTTTTTAAGAGAAAAATTGTAGACAAAGAAGTTAAATTGGACTATGTGAACACCAAAGAACAACTGGCATATATTTTCATAAAGCCCTTATCAAAGGATACTTTTGAGTATCTTAGAGAGAAGTTGGGAGTAATTCCCTCTCCTAAATCTGTTTAGAAGAAGCAGCAAAGACATCAGTCATTAAGTGACTGATGAATGGTTGACTACTCTACTTCTGGAGTAGTACCTGTGCCTAAAGGACTATGGCACCTTTTTCCATTGATGTCAAAGGGGGAGTATATAGTAAGGAGGAGTATGTACCCAGATATGATGTTTCAGTAAAGTTATGCAATTATGTTATTAGCAGTTACAGTTCTGGATGTATAACAGTTTAGGGCCGACGTATATAACGTGTCTCATGTGTTGTGCCTATCTTCAAGATATGTTTGTGTATATGAATGATTAATTATGAATTGATGATATAAATCTAAAGTTACCAAACATGTTTCAAGATGATTGCAAAGTTATGGTTAAATTGGTGAGGCCGACTTAGTGAAGCGTCGCGTCTGTTCAACATTGACTTGCGTGGACTTAATATTGTTTATGTGCTTGATTAATCTGACTAAGATATTGATGAAGTGTTTCTAAGAGCTGACATGACCTTCTAATTTGGAGAAGATACTTATAGCAGTTCAATTGTGATACGCCAAGTGTGAATGCTACGAAATGTAAAGAAAGATGTACATAGTAGATTATCAAAGTTGGTTCATTCATCAAGGATCTATGTGAAGAAGAAGTGAAAGATTGTAATACACTAGAACTAATCAAGACAGTAAAAGAAGTAAACAAAAGGACTTAAGTAACTGATAACCGATTCACCCCCCCTCTCAGTTATCCTTTGGGACTATTCTAATAGAGTTGTCACTGAATACCAGAGTATCGGCCAACTTCGCATGAAAAGGTTTGCAGGAGAGCGAGCTCCCCTAGCCTCCAAGTACCTGGTTGTCAGGTTACAAAAATGTAAGCCTTGCTTAGTTGGATAAGTAACTATTTTTTTTGAGGGGATAGCTATTTTTGACTCATTAACCTCTTAAACTTCAATGGTAATGGGTTTCTTCCAAGCATTATTTATATCTAGCCAAGAAAATAGAAAAAGGTAGGATAGGGTTACTATATATCTCTAACTATATTGATGGCATACATCCCATTAGCATCAACAAAGTCCCAAATCAAAAGAAATAAAAAATAGTGAACATATACATATTGTCTTCAATCATACATACATTAGTAGCAGAGTAACATATTTCATTAAATCATTGCAAGAACTGGAACAAAGGACATAAGGAAGCATACAACATGAAAATCATTCACTAATTCCAGGATTAGAAACAACATAGAGTGTAGTGTTGGATGGTGTTCCTCATTATTTCATTAACTTCAAATCCAACATCACTGGTAGTTACACTAGTAGCTCCAAGGGAGCATTAATCTACTCTGAACTTAAAAGGAAAGGTTTCTACAAAATATAAAGCCTTGTATTACTAGTGGATAGATAAATAATCAATTTTCCAACCCTTGGAATGACGTCAAACTTAGTATTTATAGAAAAATTATAAATACCTAAAATACTAAACCTATGCTAGCTATTTACATTATATTATAATATTTACAACCAATACTACCTGCGCTATCGAAATTTTCTTGATATAATACAATCATTTGAGAAGAAATGAGAGGAAAGAAGGAAAGAAGCTCTGGGGAAAATGCCATTGGAAAAAGGGTCCTTGTACTTGCAGATTGATGGAGCTTCCCTATGTGACCTAGGCCATACACCCTCATTAATTCTCTTTTGCACATTGGTGATCGGGCTGGCCTTGTATGCTAGATATTAAATGCTAGAATGGCACCTTGGGACCCACAAGGCATCTACAAGGAACCTTCATATCAATAGGGACTGGTCACACCAAGAAGGATGATCACAAACTTGAAAACATGCTATAGATAGTGATCGGTCATGTTAGACAAGTTTTCGACACTTATAACTATAAAGAATACAAAATTAGGGATTCAGAGACTCGATACCTGAGAGCTTATGCTCAAAGAATAGAAAATGCTTCTGCACTTTGCCCCTATAGAAGGATCCCTGGAGTCTGGGAGATTTTATTGGCCCTTAAAATTCTCATCTGCCTCCTGAATCTAGAGTGTACCATCCTCTTCTATATTCTTCAGGCAGTCTCGATGATCAATAGAACCTTCAAAATGGAGTTCGACATCTTTGACTTTATATTTTGACTATGCAGCCACCTTGGTTGCATCGTGGGACTTAAGAAATACATGTGAGAGTTCCACCATTGTGGTGCCACTAACATCTCCCTCAGACCAAAATTGAGCTTTAGTCACTTCATCAAACTTACCAAGTATAGAATCAATAGCAGTATAAGTCTCACAGCTGAGAGGATCAACCGATGTAATCTCTTGGATGAGGGCATCATATCAGTCCAATGAAGTCTGGACCACCTATAGTTGTTCTTCCAGCACTTGTACCAGTTGCTTGCCAATTTTGAATTTGAATGCAAGTCTGGAGTATTGGGTCCTTAGGAACCCATATGACTCATCCCCTAGGATGCATGTATTCATTAACTCATATTCCTTGAGATACAGGATCTCTAGTGATATATCTTGACAATCTTCATATTTCTCGATCTCTCCCTGCCACTAGGGAATGGTCACCTCTATCAATTTTGCTAGATCATTTTCTCGGAAGAAGTTTGGGAGAGACTTGGACATGAAAATTCTTATGGCCCTAATATAATGGGCCATCCACTCATCCACTGCTAATGCCTTCTTCTTTGTAGCCCTTAGGGCATCAAGATCACCTTGAGGGAGCGGTGTCTCGAGAACTGAAGGTTTGGGTGTTTTGGAGGAAAGGGGGTGCGCTAACTCTGTCAAGAGTCCCAAAATATTTGCATTGGTTATTTTCAACTCCTTCACCCTTTGAGACTACTTCTCATACTGGGCCTAAATAGCCTAGCTTGCTTCAGTTAGGAGGTCTAATTCCCCCTACTAAGATCTTTTTCCTAGAGGAACCTATGTGATTACATACTCTTTGGAAGTTACCTCCGAGCCTTCTTTTCCTATTGAAGGGGAGGAAATTATTGCCACAATATTACCATCTAGGGAATTTTGGGTGCTATGAATAGTTCAAGCCCTCTTGGGATTATTAGGAACTTGGCTCTCAGCTAACATTTCTCCTAGTGACAATGGGGCCTTTATAGTCCTCGTGGATTTTCTTGTTTAGGACTCTACTAACCACTGCAATGGGGGAACTGGCCTACTTATTACCATCCTTGAGCTTGAAGTGTCTCTAGGGTTTAATTTAGGTCCTCCCCTAGATGTTTTTTCCTCTATATTTATGGGGTCTTTACTTGTATTTCCTTTACTTCCCTCCATATCACCCCTCGGGTATCATCCATAGGTGGGATCAATGGTAAGGGAGGACGAGGAAACTCATTAAGATCTACTTGTTGAAATATGGCCACAACCTTGTCGTTCATTGGATAAGGTGGTGTCATCAAACTTTGATCACTGCTTAGGCTTAGGTGCATTGCACCAGAAGATACGGTTGTTCCTGGAGGTCCAGTTTCCTCATCATCCAACATCTACTCCATGGCTGGGTTACTTTCTTGTCCTGGTGGTATTTTATTTTATCCATCAACCTCTTCAAGCTGGGGTATGTTTCCTCCTCAGACCACCAAATATTCGGGACCTATTGAATCATGTGTAGGAACCTCAGTTTTTGGTTCTTCAATTTCTTCCATAGTACTATCAACCATACCATGGAGTTCTCTGAGAACACCCATCGGGAAGAAATCATCAATGTTGATCTGTGTTATCTCTCGAGGACTCTCTAGGTGATCCTCTTTCTTGGAGGAGGAGGAGGAGGAGGAGGAGGAATAAAGTACCTCAAACTTGGGTATATCCATGGGCTTTGTGTCCATACTTTTACTTCTTGGGGGTAGATCCTCTTTTTTATTTTTTCTCCTCCTGAGTGGCACCCCGGGCTCTCCAACTTCCATGGTTCTGGTGAGTTCTGACTCGCATGCTACACTTAACAAAATGGCCAGGAAAGGAGAATCTACTAGTGTATGACAAGAGCCTACTGGGGTAGCTCCAAGACCAAAATTCACTCTGACATTTTCTACTTCCATTAGTTTCTGAGAGTGAATCAATTTATCACCCAACTGCTACATTAGGGGTTCCAAAATGGGGTCTGGGACCTTAGGTGGGGTGCCAACCTTTTTTTTGCCTTGCACTTTAGATTGCCTTATTTTACGGGACCCTGATGCTCCCAAAAATTGGTAATCTACCTAGACAATCTCTAGGCAAACCCTCTCAAAATATGATTGGTTGCATGTAATTACTACTCTCAATATGGCCTCGATACTCAAATTATCTGACGTATCACAATCTATTAGAGGGAGGTCCATCTTATCTATACCTATATCTTTATACTCAAGGTCTTTTATACCCCCTGTGTCTAAAAAAATCCATGGAAATATCTATAGCTTAAGCTATTCCATCATCCCTTTTGTTATCCTGGAGTAGTACCACTTTCAGAAATTATAGTTGTCTTGGCAATTGGCCCAAAAATCTTCTAACTGTCGAGCATGGGGGTTTAACCCCTTGGACGTCAACCTTTCCAGTTGCCCAAGAAGATCATAATCCTTGCAACTAAAATAATATTTAGCTAAGCCTAGGCTTCTTAGCTCATTTTCTTCTTCCTGGGTCGTGGTGAGGGAGCAAGAGTATTCCCCGAAAATGAGCAAGAATGAAGGAGAGGTGACCTTCTTTAAGGTTGTCAAGGCATCCATTCACAAAATATTCCTACAAAACTCCAACAAAATAATTATATCCCCACAATGTTTGGGCAATAGGAAGGGTTCCCTGGAGAACCTTGATACCTGAATATAAGTGTGCTAGAAAAACTTGACGAAGTAACATCCCTATGCACCATCCAGGCCCATAACCTATGGAGAAAGTTTGAATCCCTGATCACTAGTGATTGTCATGATCCCGTGAAATATGAAGGCATCATTGAATCTTCAAATAAGTGGGAAAGTATGGCCCCACTCAATCTGGGGTACGTGGTCCCATGGACTAACTTGACCATCTCCTTCCCTGTTAACAACAACTATTGTTAGACCCCAGATTCCCTAGCACTATTGGGCAAGTGGTTAGAGGACGTAGGAAGTCATGTAAATTTTCTGGTGTGGTTTGATGCTCCTCATCTAGGTGTCTATATGAATAATGAGGATGTCAGTCCAGTCAAAGTGTGCCTTGTTGGTGGTCATTCCATACAAAAAGTAATACATCTAGGGAGAGAAATCATGGGAATGAGTTTCCCCTAAGATCCTGCATAAGAAGATAATCCCCACCTTGATGGGCACCTTGAAATTAGAGAAAGGGATTTTTTCCGCATTGTCCTGTAGTCCAAATGTGGAGTTTTAAGCCATTTGGAGTTGAGGTAGTGCTAGGCTGGATCATCCACGTCCTCAAACTACTGGAGGGTGCCAGCCTTGGTAAGAGAAGTAGCACTTGTAAAGCATGGGATGTGTCACCCTATGGTGGTGGCATTATGCTCCAATGTGACAATGGGCACCAGGTATCCAAGATGAGTGGGGGAAACAAATATAGCAACCATACTACCTACACAATAACCCCTATCTAAGAGAAAAATTAGCTCCGGTGCTTGTACTGAGCATGGAAAACTAGGTGCTTGAATAATTTTGGATGCCACTAAGTTAACTGAGAGAGATTCATTAGACTATGAAAGTTGATGGATTGTCTTAAGTTGGCCCTACAATTTCGCCCATGTACCGATATCTGTGTTGGTGATCTCTTTGACCATAGACTAAATTTGTGACCCCTGAATCATCCTGTCTTTATTATAATTCTAGGTTAGTGGGAGCCTTGCCAATGCCCACACTATCTTTCTTCTCTTGTTGGTGCTCGCAGCGGCCCTCAGGAGCTCAAGACTCCAGGGAGGTGAGGATTCTAAATCCATTGATTTGTTTATTTGACTTGTACCTGCAAATCGGACAACCATCAGTATACAAGGTTTAAAGGATTCCGGACTCCAGAGGCTTCGAGAATGATTTTTCTTTTCACCAAAAATAGACAAAAAAATGTTAAGGCATCATGAATGGGATAATATGTCAGAGATTTAAATAAATTGTAACACATGAAACTTTTCTTGTTTACCAGAGATATAAAAATATTGCCAAAAAAGAGCATCACATGAGGTGCAAATCCCAAACTTACCAACACATTTGATATTAAATTGAAAAGACAACAATTGTTAGTGATAAGACAGGGAGGCCTGCTGCCCTACTCTAACACATGCATGTCCACTCAGCTGAGTAATGAAATTTAATGGATAGTTGTGCTAGTTCCAATCACATGAATGCCACTTGGGATGAATTTTAAAGGCTCATTTATGGGAACTAATTCCATCATTAAGACATAAAGGATAGAGGAGAGAGAAAATTGAATGACCTACTAGTGAGCTAGCCTCTACAACTATAATACCCATCACCTCAACGTCCAAGGTTGCACAAAATAAGGTGGTGAACCTTCTTATTGGGCGGACATGGCCTTTAGGCCTCATAAAGAATTTGGATGACAGAGGGCAATCAAGACTTGCTTCTGTAAGAACCCAATGAGATAAGACTTTTAGAGATGTGATGTCTCTTAAGCATAGGAAAATAAAGCACTACATACTCTACTAATGTATAGGGAAGTCTAAAAATACTACCCATGATTCATGGAGTGTCAAAACATGCTCGATCGCAAACTTACAAAACCTACCAATGAGACTAAACACTCATAGAGAGTTGCAAAAATCTACAGAAGATACAAACTCTGAAATAATATATACAAAATATGTACAAGCTCAAGAATTTACAATGAATTTAAAAACTTCTAAGTGGGAACCAAACTATTATTCAAAGGAAATTTACAACCCAAAAAGGGCCGATGCCTCTGCATCCAAGCTAGATGACTATGAAGTAGAAAGAGATGTACCAGGCTCAAGAACAAAGTTGTTCCAAATGATAGACGCATCTCAAAAAATGAAGGTGAACAAGCACCCAAAAAATGCAAAAATGCATTAGACAAAAAAAGAGAAACAAATACAAAGTGAAAGAGACAAAAAACACAACCAAACGTGGAGTGAAACAAAACACAACAATGCAAGGAAAATGGAAAATGGAAAACACAGATAAAGTGGAGAAAGAAAAATGAAATAAAATAGAATGACCCAAGAGCCTATCTGAAACTCGAGACATCGAAAGAGGATATTGCAATTAGCTTCACTCTGCCACCTAAACACTCCACCAAATTTGTCAAACACACCTTTGCACCTTCTAGCTCGAATGTTGTAGTTCAGGAAACAAATTGCTTTTCTCTCAATGAAATTTACCAGAAGGTAAAAATAGTTTGTGGTAAGTGTAAAAGTAACAAGGTAAAAATCCTTAACTAATGCATAGAAGAGCACATTAGTTACCAAAATTAACCTTGAGAAACATGTTGGCAACCAGTGTCTAGACTTCAGGATACCCAATGATCATTTATCTTCGAGAGAAGAGAAACTGTCCTTAGATACCCAGTATCCAAAAGCACTGACTTGGGAACAAAACTCAAGGAACCGGGTCCTAGAGACAACACATAACACCAGAAAGACAAAGAACAAACAAGAACAAAAAGGCCCAAAGAAAATAGAGAACCATGTCAAAAGAGAGAAAGGAAAGGAAAGAAAAGAGAAAACAAAAAATGGGAACCCGACATTTGATGAACTATAGTTTTGTTTATATATTTGAAGTCATTTGTTGATATTCAACCGAGTTGCAAAAGTGATGATAAACATTATGAGTTATTGCATTGTCATTGATGTCAACTTATTTGAGTGTTATTATGGTGCAAAACAATTTTTTATTGAAGATCTAGAACAAACAATGTTTTGTGGATGGTCAATAAAGAGTTCTGTATACACAGAGTGATAGAGAAAAATGAGTAAAATCCAGTGTATACCGAGTGACAGTATTAACTAAGCAATGGTTTTCTAACACAACTATTTATTAAAGCAATTTAATTATAACTGAGGCCGACTTGGATTGTTATCTAGCAATTGACGATTTTGAGATAAAGATAAATTTTTTGATTTGATTGAACGACTATGAAAAATTTAATGAAGATCGAACGACAGAGAATGAAATGTGTTTTTAACACAACTGTCGAAGATGAATCAAGCGGGAAAATGAATTATGAAGATTAAGAGACAAGATTTGAAGGATAAAAATTAAATGATAAATGATGTCTATATAAGAGACAAGAGATTCATTTTTGAATCGTAATGACAGATGCTAAAGAATACATGAAAATTTATGCATGACTGATCAACCTGGTTAAAGATAGAATCAAGTGTATATCTGTAGACATCATCAAGAAAACATAGGATAACTGAGCAGAACAAGGATGAAGAATGAGATGAACTGAAGTGAACAAAATTGATTAGAGGTGTTATGTACTTAGAATAGATCTGAATATCTGCAAATCAAAGTTGTATTTGAATCAGATCATTACTGTATTAGTTTAACCATTTTTACAAATAAATCTCTTTACCGAGTGGGATAGTAGGTCATTATTAAAACATTTAGAGAATGTTTATTGTTTTCTTGATGATCCCATAATCAATGCATTCTCAAGAGAGAACTGGTAGTTTTAAATCTATAACAAGGTCACATTTAACAGTTGCATAGTGAAAAAATGGAAGCACTTCCATTTTAGAATTTTTTAGCCTTCTGAGTGAGTGGTTTGGGGTCATGAAAAGCACCTTTAATGGGTTCCTAATCTTGACATGGCTTCCCTCCTCTGCTGTCCTTCTTTCCACTCCTGTGTAGCCTGATTTCTGCATTCTGAACTGCAAACTGGTGATTCTGGGCTTCAGGGTCAGGTTTGACCTTTTAGATCTATTTTGACCTCAACCCTAACCTAGGTCAAGGCCGACCTTGACCCTAACCTAGGTCAAGGTTGACCTCAACCTTGACCCAGGGTTCAGAACCTGGGGTATCATAGTTTTGGATGTCGGTCTTTGTAAAAAGTGTTTTCCCGCTTCTGGGTCAGCTGTTTTGGGTTCCAAAGCGTTGATTCCTAAATTATATTTAATATAGGTCCTCTCCTAGGGGTAGGGGCTTTAATGTAAATTTAATTCTCCTATGTTGACCTCCTTAGAAGATTGTGCCCTAGTTTCATATAAAAGGGAGCCTCTCATTTTTTGTAACCATCATCAAGCAAACTAAGTCTTCTAATTGTGATCAAGCATTCTCAAACTATCTTCAAGGGTGATTCAAGCAAGCTAAGGAGCAAGATTTCAAGCAAGCATTCATCCATTCAAGCATCCATTTTCATGAAGGAGATCCATTGGAGGCCATTGAAGGATTCAAGCTACATAGTACCCTTTTGGTGATCTCTCCATCCACCTTCTTCCAAGCCTATTTCAAATTCAAGAACCCATTCAAGAATTAGTTTTGGAGATATACAAGAAAGAGATTGAAGACATCCTACCTTTCTACATTTTGAAGCATACTTGTGGATCCAAGGATTCAAATCCGCCACAAGGAATTTTACAAGAAAGGTGAATTTAAGCATTTACTTTGTCTATTTCTACAATTTCAATTACATATATTTGAGGTTAATTCCAAAACCAGGGTTTGAAAAAGGAAAACCCCTCCCCCACAATAAATAATCCTCTTTTTCTTGTAGGTACAAGTTTAGAACAACAGATTTGAGACCAGATTTAGATACCCTTTTCAGCTTTCTTTCAGACGGCGTGAACAGATTCTCTGTCGGACCTATGCAGGTCAGGGTTGACATTATTGGGTCAGGGTTGACATTTGTGGGTCAAGGTCAACCTTTTTCATAAGACAACATTAGAATGGAAAATTATTTATGGGTTTTATTCATCTCTGCGTTCTGGTTTGGGATCAACTTTTAGTTTTTCTAAAAATATTCTACAGACCTTAGAAAACAACATTCTTTGATTTTCAATCCTTTAAGGTTAGCACATTTCTCCTATTTCTTCAATTACTATGATATATCATATCTATACATATAATTAATAGAATTTAAGATATCCTTCTTATTATTCTTCTTTCCAAATAGTTGATTCATTTGTGCATTACCCCTTCCTTTGGGTTGATCAACTTGGATCTCCCATTTGTGCATTTGAGAATAAAAGAGGAACATCTTATCTTTTCCCCAATCACAATTGCAATACACAATCAATCAAATTCAATTAAGGGTAAAGTAGGGTTACCGAATTCAACACACATTAATCAAATCAAACAACAATTAACAATCAAACCATCTTATCCCTTTCCAACACCTTACATTTTTAAAACCCCCTATTTTATATCTTACATTTTGGTGAACCCGCAATAGAAAAATCTTTCTTTTTGGTATTATATTTACATTGTTTATGCTAGATCTTGCATGTTCTTTCAAGTGGCATTTAAATTTAATAGATCAAAATTTGGTGTTATTTCATTTGCATTATATTGGTGTATGAGCTTTACCACATCTAGTCCTACTTATAGTATCTTGGTTAGAAGAAGCCATATACTTATGGGTTCCTTTGATCCTGAGTCTTCCTCTCCTTTCCTTAGGATCCCAGATGATAATTTGATAACTCTTCTCACTCATCTCATGATGAAGATGAATCCTTAAGAGTTCCTCCTGAAAAATTGCAAAATCTTTCAACCGAACTTGATAAAATGGGAAATTGGCTTATCCAAGAAAACCATAATCAAGATTTTATCCAAGCTATAGAGGCTCTTAAGAAAGTTCTCCATAATAATGATCAAGGTATTAATTTATTATGTAGTATTACTCATCTTGTGAATTTGAATGTTAAACCTTTAGCTCAAGAGGCTCAAGAGTTAGGATTCGCACCTATTGTCACTAGTGTACGACCTTCTTCTGTTCCTCTACCTAGTATTCCTACTTACACTCCTCCTTTTATAACAAATTCTCTCTCAAGTGCACTTATCCCTGTGAGTGCTCCACTGGTATCTTTACCTATCTCAAAACCTTCATATCATAATGTGCCTTTTACTTATACTAATCCTCTTCCAACTGTGGTTCCTAATGTTCCACCGGTTGTGTCTTCTATTCCTGGTGATTCTTACACTTTTCCTAGTGTTCCTGATATTGTTATTCCACCTATTTCCTCTAATGATTCTATAATTATTAGTTTGGCTCAAACTGTGTCATCTTTACAACAACAACTTGCATCTTTAGCTCAATCCAAATTTAGCATTCCTACATGTGATATGGGCAGTCCTTTATCCCTAGACATGATTTGTGCTACTGTCCCTCAGCAAGAAGATATGCCTCATCTTGAGAATTACAATGGTAAAGGTGATCCTATTCCTCATGTTAAAACATTTCAAATCCTTTGTAGTGATTATGCTCATGACCATAGGATTTTAGCTAAATTGTTTGCTAGAACCTTTCAAGATAAGGCTTTACAATGGTATTGTTCCTTACCTCCCTATTCTATTGATTCTTTTCCTCAACTTGCTAATTCATTCATTCAAAACTTTCAAAATAACATTGGACCACATGTGTCCTTATCTGATTTAATGTATTGTAAACAAAACACTAGGAAAAATTGATTGATTTTATTGGTAGATTTAAGAATTTGTATGCTCATATTTCTTATCCTATTCCTGATATTGATATTCAACATATGTTTATTTCAAATTTACAAAAAGATATTAGGGATAATATTTTTCTTACTGAATTTACCTCCTTTCAACAATTGTGTGTAGCACTTCACTATTATCAATTACAAGTGAGTCAGTTTGAGAGAAACACTCTAATGGCTCCTGTTCCAGTTGATAAGGGTGACAATGCTCCTAATCCTAATAAGTTTCAGAAACCTAACAACTATGTCAAGATTAATTAACATCTAATAGTTCTCCTACATCCACTACTTTCCATATGAATCGTATGTTTACACCTCTCTCTGAAACTTTGAATTCTATAATGAGTAGGTTGTTAAGTTCTAGTATGATTACTTTGCCTCCTATTCGACCTCTCCTTCCTACTGCGATAGCTTCAAAATCCTTTGATTCTAAATCTTTCTGCCAATACCATCGCTAGAATGGCCATGACACTGAAAAATGTTACTCTATAAAGCATAAGATTCAAGACTTAATTGATTCTAAAGATTTGTTTGTTGATAATTTTTATGGTAATGAGAATAAATATGTTTCTCCTCCTAATCAAAACCTTCAAATCTGTACCAATCCTTTACCTACACATGATACTAATACTATAGCTCAACCATCTTCTGTAGACATTGTTTATGATTCAAAGATGGATGATCTTAATAACATTGTTAATATTGTGGAGAGTGTTGCGCCATCTCAACTTATTGTTCAAGATCCTTCACATCCACTTCAACTTCCAAATCCACCTAAAACTCAAAAAAAAACTAAGGATAAGTGACGTAGGGAACTTTTAATTACCTTTGATGATTCTGAAACAATTAAGGCTCCCAATGGTCCCCTTTATATATATGCTAAGATTTATAAGATACCTACTTGTGGTTTTTTAGTTGATCCCACATCTTTAATAAATGTCATTACTAAGGAAAATATTTTTATGAAAGGCTTACAACATGATTTTTATGACTAATCTGATGCACGGATCCAAACTTGTAATGGCTTTCTTTATCCTCCACTTGGTTCTATTAACTTACTTGTTGAACTTTGTGGTAAAGTTATAGATACTACCTTCATCATTATTCCTACTTCTGATCAATTTCAAATCAAATTTTGTTTACCTTGGATAACTTCTATGCATGCTATTGCTTCTCCCATTCATAAATGTCTTAAGTTCATTCATAATGGAGAAGTCAAAACAATTAATCATAGTTTGTTTCAACCTTCTAGGCCTAGAGATTG
>MU228533.1:566049-616045 GCA_018584345.1 Thuja plicata | reverse complement strand
TAAACAATGTCAACTAGGAAAGATGACTAAGTCTAGTTTCAAGAGCAAAACACATGTATCAGAGGAAATTCTAGAATTGGTCCATACTGATCTCTGTGGTCCCATTGGAGAAAGAAGCTATTGTGGTACTAGATACTTTATTCTATTTGTTGATGATTATTCAAGGATGATGCCTGTAATGTTTCTCAAGGAAAAATCTGATGCATTCCAGTTATTTAAATGGTACTTAGCTAAAGTTGAAAAGGAAATAGGAAAAAGTTTGAAATGTTTAAGATCTAAAAGAGGTGGAGAGTTTATTTCTAATGATTTCAACAGGTTCTGCAATGACCGAGGCATAAAGAGATAGTTGTCCACACCTAGGACTCCTCCACAAAATGGTATTGCTGAATGAATGAACAGATCTATTATGGACTGTGCAAGAACACTAATGATGGAGAAAAATGGTGCACAAAAGTATTGGAAAGAAGCTGTAAGTACTACAATCTATACACTGAATAGAGTTCAAATCAAGGAAGGTACAAATGCTACACCCTATGAACTTTGGTATGGTTATGCACCTAGTGTAAAGTATTTTAAAGTATTTGGAAGCAAATGTTTTATACTGAAAGACAACAAAAATGGAAAACTAGATGCTAAAGGTGAAGAAGGCATATTCCTTGGTTAGTCAATGAAAAGAAAAGCTTACAAATGTTTGAATTCTAATACTAACAAAATTGTTGAAAGTGCACATGTAAGAATTGATGAGTTTGCAGAAAGAAATGAAGTTGAAAGTACACAAGAGCCTAAAAGATATAGATAATTTGTATATCTATATGAGGAAGATTCTAATTCACTACCTAAGACTACTGCTGAACAAAAGCATGCACCTGCCGAGTCACAAAGTGGAGTTGCTGAGCAGCTGGAAGTGAATGTCGAGCTATTTGATGGAGATGCCGAGTCACAGAATCAACCAGAACTAAATACAAATGATGAACCTAAAGAAAGGACTGAGCCTACCCTAGCAAAATATGTGAGAAGAAATAATAATTCTGATCAAATCATTGGGTCAAAGGATTTTTTTGTTATGACAAGAAGTAATTTGACAAATAACACATGTTTTTTATGTGAATTTGAGCCCAAAATAGTAAAAGATGATTTAGAAAATGAAGATTGGATACAAGAAATGAATGAGGAAATTGAACAAATTGAGAAGAACAAAACTTGGACACTTGTACCTAGGCCAAAGGATAAAAATGTAATTGGCACTAAGTGGGCATTCGAGAACAAACTAAATGA
This sequence comes from Thuja plicata, assembly GCA_018584345.1. Taxonomy (NCBI): domain Eukaryota; kingdom Viridiplantae; phylum Streptophyta; class Pinopsida; order Cupressales; family Cupressaceae; genus Thuja; species Thuja plicata. The sequence continues at coordinate 614,770 of MU228533.1, read as the reverse complement.
ACATGGAGAAGTGACAAGAAACAAAGCTAGACTGGTATGCAAGGGTTATGCATAGGAGGAAGGTATTGAATACGGTGAAACCTTCACCCCAGTTGCAAGATTGGAAGGTATCAGAACCTTACTTGCATATGCAGCCTATAAAGGATTCAAATTTTATCAGATGGATGTGAAATCTACATTTCTCAATGGAATCTTAGAAGAAGAAGTATATATTGAGCAAGATGATGGTTTTGTAGACCCGAACAAAAGGGATATGGTTTGCAGATTGCACAAAGCATTATATGGATTGAAGCAAGCACCAAGAGCATGGTATGAGATATTGCACAATTATCTAATCAAGATTGGATTTTCAAGAACCAATGACAACAACAACCTGTACTTGCAGACAAAGCAAAGAAAAGGTACATTATTCGCTGAAATTTTTGTGGATGACATCATATTTAGTGGACAAGATGTGTTATGTCAAAAATTTGCAACAGAGATGCAAACTGAGTTTGAGATGTCTATGTTTGGTGAAATAAAATTCTTTGTTGGCTTACAAATTTATCAAATGAAGAATGGTATCTATATCACTCAATCTAAATATATCAAAGAGATACTAAAATTTTTTGGAATGGAAGAGTCCAAACCAGTGAGTACACCCATGGCTACTGGATAGAGGCTGACAAAATATGATGACACAAAAGAAGTGAACCAAACACTCTACAGGTTAATGATTGAAAAAATACAGTATGTTGTACACAGTAGACTTGATATTTCCCTAGTTGTTGGGATTGTAGCAAGGTTTTCTACTATTCCTAAGGAAACTCACATGATGGCAGTCAAAATAATTCTAAGATATTTGAAAGGAACTAAGGACTATGGTCTATACTACAAAAAGAATGACAAGTTTGAACTCAGAGTTTACACTGATTCTGACTGGGCTGGAAATGTTAATGATAGGAAAAGCACTACTGGTGGAGCATTTCTTTTAGGAAATAAATTGATCTCCTAGACAAGAAAGAAACATAACTGCACCTCACAATCTATAGCTGAAGCCGAGTATGTGGCAACAATATTTAACTATTCTAACATTGTGTGGTTGAAGATACTACTAAAAGGTATGAAGGAAGAAATTACTGACCCATTTGTCATATATTGTGATAACACAAGTTCTATTAATATTTATAAAAATCCTGTTGTGCACTCAAAGACAAAGCATATAGATATCAAGTATCATTACTTGAGGGAGCTAGTTCAGAGTAAAGAAGTGAGATTGGATTATGTGAACACTAAAGAACAATTAGCATACATATTCACAAAAGCACTACCCAAGGATGCTCATGAGTATCTACAAGGTAAATTGGGGGTGATTCCACTAACTGAGGATAATTAAGTTTTGTATGGTAATATTGCATCAAATATTTTATTCAGAATATCTGACACATTGATGCACAATAAGTCACACTTTAGGATGCTGGCTAAAGTTGTGAAGATGAACTAGGACAAAAAACAAAAATCAGTCATACTAAAGATGACAGGATCAACATGATACTGAAGATCTACATGATAAAGATATTGACATCTTTGGCATTGTTGTCAAAGAGGGAAATATTACCTATAAGGAGGAAGAAGTGAAGGGAGAGATTACCTATAAAGAGGAAGAGATTGCCGAGAAAGAGAAATTACAAAGAGGGAAAGATTACATAGAGGTAGAAGTTACTATTGGAAACATTGAAGTGATTAGCTACTTAGAGGGAGTCTACAGATGATTAGACACAGATGATTACAGTGTGATTATAGACACAAAGGGAGAAATGTTTTTACAGATAAGAATCAGAATGAAGCTGAAGACATTAATGAAGATTCGTTATCAAGGAACACAGGTGAATTTTTGGATTAGTTTGTAACTGTTAGGGATTTTTCTTGTATGAAACACAGTGCTTGAAATGACTACTTGAATACCATGCCTTTTAATACTGATTTAGAGACAAGAAAAGCCTAATTTCTAAGGACTGGATAAGGTCCTTCTTCATTTTTGAGTTCCACATATACTCAGGCAGGTTTTACCTTTTATGATTGTTGTTTACACAGTATGTATTAATGTGGACACTGATTTGCTATGTATCTTTGTTAAATCAACTTATAAATCACCTTGCAAATGACCAAGAATAACCAGATGCAAGATTTAGCCATACAAACTATGGTCTTGAATATAGCAAAAAACCAGTGATACAAGGATTTTCATCCTTCTTCCTTTTGATGCAGGAGGGATAACCTAATGATTCACTCTCCAAGGAATCACTAAAATGGACACTGTCCTGCTGACATAGGTCCTTACTGAGTTCAGTTTAGTTGTTCTTAGTAACAAGAGTATTTTGATTAAATTGGTTTTGATATCTTGGAATAACTTAGACAAAGATAGATTATCAGACTAATTTATGGACCAGTGCCTATCTTTTGGACTATAGAGTCAAATAAGCTAAGATTTTATAGAAACAAAATATAGTAAGCTGCCTTGCAACCCACATGCAATTCAGATAAGTTGCCTTACAAGTTACCCTGTTACCTCTAAACTATTGCATCAAATCCTTAAACAAAGCAGTATGCTCCCTGAAACTACTCACAAAACTTAGTTCTTTCCTTAAAAGAAACTTGCAAGTAATCATATAGTTACCTAATAACCAAAATGCTTCAGAATACCTTGTAAACTTAACATAAAAGAGCATACATAGAGAATAAAGAAACAACAATGGAAGAGAGTAATTGCACTGTATATTATTTATATGATCCAGCTTTCCATACATGAAAGATTATACAACTTCAAAAGATAGATAGAAGTTCAGAACATCTGAATTCTGTAATATATTATCTCTTTTCCAAAACATTCCAACATCAAAGACCCTTTACAATTACAAATCTTTGGCTATATATAGATTTTTGACCATCTTGGAATCCCTTAAGGATGAAACAAGCTTTGGATGGTCATAGAAAACCTAACCCTAAAGTTACAAGAGAGACAAAAAGAAAGACAGAGAAGAAGCGGTGAAATGACCAATTCAAAAGATATAAACATATATTCTTGGTTCTTCACCCGATCTGGCGACTGCAATCAGATTTGCATAGATGGTAGCTGGTAGTATTTATGTTGAGTCCAGATAGTTGTTCTTACATACTCACCTACATTCTCTTTTTGCAATAACTGTCCCTCTTGTCTTGAACAGTGCAGTGCCAAGTGTTCACCTTACTCATCGTCCAAAATTTATTCTTCTACTACATGCTTCTTTTTCTTGGGTGTAGTCATCACTTCCCAAGCTTTTACTTCATCATCCGATGGCCACTTGAAGTCCTAAGTACTCTGTACTTGCACCTTTTTCCTGTCCCATCTAGTGTTAGTGATATTTTTGACATCAAGTAGGAACTTGTTGATGTCAGTCTCTGCTTTGAAGGCTTCATCCAATATTTTATTGAATCCTTCTATATCAACATTTTCTCCCAAGAGAAATGCCTCTTCACTAGGCATCTTGCTGTCAAACTCACTCTTCCAGGAATCTACAACCTTTACTTGATCATCATCTCTCTTTAAGGAAGGAATAAACTTATTGAAATCATTTGAAAAGAGGCTCAATTTAACCTCTGTCTAATTTAATTTTCCTTTAAAGAATGAGAGAGCAATATTGACTCTTTTGATCTCATCTCCCACTTCATTTACTATTTCAGGATAATCTGGTCTTATGGCTTGTAAAGATGACAATTTTTCAAATAAATTTTCCCTAGTAGACCACTTAGTAAAGTAATGGTTTAGAATGGAAAGGTATCCCATTGCCTCAGTATGCAATGCTAGCAACTTATTGTATGTATTGACTACAACATTAGTTTTGTCCTTTAGAATCTCAATTATATGTTGTAGTATGCCTTTCAATGCCTTCAAAGAAATTGCATTTCCCTTTTCTTCATCTACCTTTTATTCCACAGCCTCTTCTGATTTAGGCTTATCTTCAATTTGCATTGGTGGTGGTTGTGGAGGCACATATACCACCTCAGGCTTTGCCTCCAATTCTTCTGTCAATGCCTTGATCATCTGATCTCACTGGTACAGTTGTATGTGGCACATATCCCTATCCTTAGACAATGCACTTGTTTCTTCAGACAAAGTACTGTACCTTTCAGACAATTGTTTGGTCTTGTCTTCATTCAATTGAGCCCAGTGTGTCATAATTTGGGAGATTTCTAAGTCCCCTGTATTTTGTACAGACCACACCATCTGATTGCCCACCATATTTTCTTGAATATTTACTAATTGGGGCTTTTGGTCTTTTGGACGTAGGCTCCACATTGCAAAAGCCTGAGATTTTGGGCTATACCCAAATCCTTTTATCATATCTCCCATCTGGACCTCACTAGCCATTTTGAGATCTGGCTGTTTTCTAATTTGGTCTATGATAAAGGCAGATACCAAATCCCATCCCTCGGCCAATAATATTCCACTTCCCAGCACCATTTTCCTAGCATCCTTGGGTGAAATATCCTCATTTTCAGGATCATAATTCTGTAAAGCCACTAGGGATTCATTTGGTATTGTTTCTTTTCCATCCATAGTTAATTGGGATCTTATTTTCTCTATTTTATGCCATCTTAGGAAGTCTTTAAACTCCTCTATTTTAATAAAGCTATCATAATCTAGGAATTTTTGTTGATGAAGAAATCTTTCATCAACATAGGCCTTAAGTGGTATCTCAACTTCATCTTCTAGGTCAGGTCGTTGCTTCTTGCCTTGCCTGATTGCTTTCCTTAGGTTATGGTCATATAACCTAGTGCCAGGTACTAATGCCTTAGCCTTGTCTTTTTTCTTACTTTGTCCCTCCATTGAAGGCTGCCCCAATTCCAATTTCTGCCCCTTTGTAGCAGGATCCTCTACATCATCAAGTTGGGTAGCAACTGTCAGATCTATAATGTGACCCTCTACTCCCTGCAACTGTGGGATCTCAGCCATTTCTTGCTCTGAGGCTTGTGGTGGTGAAGGATACATAGTAGGACGTGCATAATCACTGTCACTACCACTATCATATTCTGACTTTGTGTGTTCAGGTGTTTGAGCACCTTTTTTGTCTATAACTGTATCCAGTTGCTCTACAAGCACATAATAGTTATCTATCATGGCCTTAATTCTATCAAAATATGGGAGATCAGGGTAACAACCCCCAAAAGACAACCCATTTCTTTTTATTTGCTTCTCCAGCTTTAGCAACTCCTGGATTCTCAACCTTCTTATATGAATGTCATCCTCATCCAAGATGTTCCTTGTTGAATCTTCTTCTATGCACTCACAGTGGACATTTGTATTAGAGATAGTAGGAGTATACAATTTTCTAACCCCTGCCATGAAGCCTTCTGGATCAATTTATCTATAGGGGGCTGCCCCCATTCTGTATCTTTCCAACCACTGACCCACTTCATCAATGGCACTTTTACCAATTGTAAAGTTAAGAATCTTGAATTTCCTAGGGGTTATAGTCCCCTTCTTGTGAGGTGCAAAGTGCTCATTATCTGTTAATAATAACTTCCATATGAATTCCATTGCAGCCACTCTTGCAGGCAGATGATATGATAATAAATGAGGTGGGTGAATACACCCATATACCCTGATAATGGTATAATTATCCTCTAAGAAGAAATCACCCCAGTTATGTTTTCTAGGCCAATTATTTGTATAATCACAGGGCCTAAGCAATTGTATGATTTTCAATGGGACCCTTGTCCTGCTTGTTCCCAAACTCTGCACCATTGGATACACAATCCAATCCTGAAAAGCATAGTAGTCACACTCCCTAGAAGTGTAATTCCAAACCCTAACCCAAAATTGGATGGGATTTGGTGCTGACTGGTAGAATCTCTGAGGAGTTAAATTATGGACATCCAAAATTACAAAATTGAAATACAAGAGGAGATGCATAAGAACTGAGTAGTGCAAGAATTTAGGCTCCTTCTCCTTTGGATTCTTTAGTCTTTTCTGGGTTGCAATGAAACCCTCATGCATTTCATCAATTATGTGCTGTATATAATCATAACTAGTGCTTGAATGCACCTCTTGTAAGTCTAGCACCATCATCAGGATGCCAGCATTGATTTTTTCTGCATCGCCATCTCTTCCTAGCACTCTACATAGAGCATAAGAAATATACTTAATGTAGAAATGTAGATCCTTATAATAGTATGGATTTGGCTCTTTCATAGGATCTAAGTAATTTTTCACTTCTTTCAACATGTGTTTCTGCAATAAGCCTTTAGCAATACCAGGCTTCCAACTATACCTCTTCTCTTGCTTTGTCATGTCAATTTTAGTAGACATGGTACTGAATAAGCCAAAATCCTGCATGAATGAGTTCTTATTCAAAATTAAAAGGACAGTGCCATCATCCCTTTTGATGGTCTTTGTCAAAGCATCATAGTGATTGTCTAGGTCTAAGAGTAGGTCTACATCTAGGAAGACATCAGAAACAAGTAACATAGCCAAACCACAGGTCCAAGGGTTTGATACTAGGATGGGCTTATCATAATTTTTATATAAATAAGTAAAAAGGGAGAAACCTATTGTTCCTAGAGTCACAGCATCTCGAATGTCCTTGTACTCATCAATGAGGACATTAGCATTAGCCTTCTTATTCTATGTTGAACTAGGCAGGAGATGGAGAAACTCACCAGAGAAACTTGCCTTTCCTTTTTGTTCCTCTTCACTTCCTCCACTTGTGGAAGCAACACTCATAGCCCTTCTCATAATTGAAACACCCTGAATCTCTTTCTCCTAACGGATATTGAAACAAATATAACACAGAGATTAACAGACCGTCTTGAACAATTTCCTGAAATTTAGAACTCTTTGATCAACTTTAGAAATATTGCAACTTGAGAAAAATATCTCTTTTCTGAAAACTTTACAATTTGGGCTCTGAAAACTGAAAGCACGGTGAATGAAAATGAATGCACCATCAACTCCTTATATCCATCATTCAGAGTATGCAGCTCATAATTTGGAAACATCAGTTCTGTCATTAATTTGACATGCTGTGAACTTGAATAAAAACCTAGCCGTAGTTTCTGAGCTTGACAGGAAATCAAATTTCAAAAATGAATCCTCGGAACAATCATACAACATTTAAAAGAGCTGACATGTCACATTATTATTTGTTAACTATCTTACATCTCAGCTACTCTTTTTGCATAGTAATCAAAATACAAGCCTATGATTGGTCACTGAGCAATTCATATTGTCACATCAAAAAACTGCCGCCACTTTTTAGATTTTTGGATCAGGCGACTACGCGACTGCATTAAGTCTCTTTGTCGCGGGCCTCTATCACTAACCCATGGTTTCATCTCAAGACATGGTGACAATGCATTTTCCTACCTTTAGCTGACCCAAGTCATGATCTGGCGATCACGCGACCCAACTAAAATCATAGTCGCGCGCAGTTAAGATTAACTCATCATTCTTTTTGAGACCTTGCGACTAACTGTCTTGCTTAACCTTTATGGTTATCTCCTTGTCGCTAAGTGTTTAATTTTATCTCAAGACTATGCGATAATGCTTAGTCACCCAATCGCGGGATATAAGTCCTGAGCATTTAATTTTACCATAACAGGTTATATGCACCCTTTCGCCACTTCTAACGACTGCGCGACATACCTTAATCACCAAGTCGAGAGGACTTTTTCCTTAGGGCACTTTTCTTCTCAGACTTTGCGACCACCGTCAGATACTCTGATCTCTTTATCCTACGGTCGTCGCTTAATTGCCATATGTTCATGCATACCCTTAAATCTTTCTTAGACACCACGACTGAAAGGAAAGTACTTAGTCTTGTTGTCGCTGAGTCCATTTTCTACTTCTGGCAACCATGCGATAATATTTTAACATCCACTCACCTTATGACATATGTCACACAATAATTTTCTCACTTAATGCATAATAGAGAACTGAGTCATCATCTTGTTCTGGCGACATCCCGACTATACTTTACTGCAAACCACAGACGGTCAGTCACAAAGTCTTGGTCAAAACCTCTTAACCGCCGTTCCATTTTGAGACCACACAACTGAAGGCTTAGCTTAACTTTCAACTTTGGATTCATTTGGCGATAAAGTGACATAAGGTAATCGCGAAGTCTGGAAGACTTATGGAATATTTGTTCGAGGTAATACGACAAGGTGACTTAAATTAAAACACATGCCTTAAGTGGATGGAAAAAGTAACTTTGAAACAGAAGCACCATGACCTAGGGTTTAATTTTATCATTTAATACTTGGATAGCCTAGGGTTTTCAAGGTTTTACAAATTTAATTAGGTTTAGGCTTGAAAACCTGAAAAATTGACATAGGTAAGGCCATAATGAACAAGAGATAACTGACTTGAAACTACCAGAAATAGAGAAAAGGATAGGGAACCAAGAAAATTACCAAAACAAGAAATACAACCAACAATAACTATGCTTATTAAATCATTGTTCTAATATTTTGTGTTGCCATCAATGCCAAAGAGGGAGATTGTTGGAAAGTGACATTGCAAGCAATTGTTATTTTGTCATCGATGTCAAACCTTAATTGGTGAGACTAGTGTTATCTATTTGAGTACCATATCTATTGTTGATGAAGAAGATTTAACAAGAAGACCAAGTGAATGGTTGAGTTAAGTCAATTCAAAGGGTACTTGATCAGTTGGCACTCTAGCAAAGTAATTTGTTGTTTATCTTTCAAAGACAATTTTTGTGGATGTTCTATGCTGAGCAAGTTTGGCTTGTGCCGAGCAACGTTGCTTATGACGAGGAAAGTTGCTTCTGCTGAGTAAAGTTTCTTGTGAAAAGAAAAAATTTGCTCAATGTTGAGCACCATTGAAATTTCCAAGTGGAAATAGTGATGTCGGCTGACTTACAGTAATTGGATTAATGATGAGATTTGAGATCTCTGGCTGACTTAGTTGATTTTATTGGGGTATGTAATGTTAATTAAAGATTGATCCACATCATTTAATGTATGGGTAACCATAATTAATGCATGGTATCAAGATTTAATTAGAGACTACTTTGGAGAAGTAAATGTAATGCAAAGATGGGATGATCCATTGGATCTGACCTAACCTAAGATCTATGATCTTGTTTAAGCGGCAAAAAAAAAGATTTATTTGACCTAGAAAAAGAGGTATATGATAGCCTTAGGGGGTTATTCATTGTGTGTGGATGAATGTATGTGTATACAAAAGGTTTGCATAGTTGATTTACTGTTTGGCATGATCTAGCAGAGAAGGAAAAGGCAGAGGCAGAGTTTTGCATATGTGATTGCTTGACAGATTTCCAAGTAGATCAAAAGGTTGAAATGACAATGCAGGCTATCCAATAAGTTAACATTAGAGTTGTAATTGGATTTAAATTTTCAAAGTAAGTTGTATGTACCAGATCACAACTGTTGATTACTTTCTTACCTTTGTATCAATTAAATCCTCTAACAAGGTGACATTCAGATTAGAATGTTCTAAGTCCTCTAACAAGGCCACTCCTGGTAGGGTGATTAAATCCTTTAACTAGGTCACACATCGTAGTGTGTTATTGTAACCTTTAACAGGGTTGGCTCCTCATAGGGCATCACTTTGGAAGAGTGAAAACTTGGTAGCATGTTATTGGTGGTTTTTCCCATATTGGGTTTCCACGTTAGATACTTGTGTCAACTTGTGTGAATGCTTATGGTTTGCTTTACTGTTATGTTACTACAAGATAATTTCAATTAATAGTAAACTAAATGATTAAATTTGTTGATTTGTGCTACTACTACTGAGTAGATATGAAGTATAGAAAGTTTTTAATTGCTACATCTAGACCTGTGGATAACTGATTCACCCCTCTCCTCTTAGTTATTCTATATTCATTCTAACACTCTTGATCCTGCCAGTTTTCAATTTACAATGTTTTGATCCCTTTAAGAACGGATCTCCCTGATGGGTTGACTAGTGAGTAGCCACATTTAGTAGGCAGTTCAACTCCATCTTTCCAGATACACTTTTTGTGTGGTTCACAATGAGACATAAGTTCTCATTGGGCGAGATAATCACACCCTTTCTCTCTCTCCTTAACTAAGTGATATCTCTCTTATTGTAATCTTAGGGTGGATAAAGAATTAAGTCCCTTGGGATCTTGAGGGTTTCTATGTCCCTTTTGGTTCCAATAAGATTGTCTTTTCTATATGTTCTCCTTTACCAAGAGTTTGTGTTGAGCTCATACTCTTGCTAAAGTGGGGGCTAAATGTATAGTAAGAAAATGGAAGCACTTCCATTTTAGAATTGTTTAGCCTTCCAAGTGAGTGGTTTGGGGTCATGACAAGTGCCTTGAATGGGTTCTTGATCTTGACATGGATTCCCTCCTATTTGGTCCTTCTTTCCACTCCTATTTAGCCTGATTTCTACATTTTGAACTATAAACTAGTGATTCTGGGCTTCAGGGTCAGGGTCAACCTTGACCCTGACCTAGGTCAAGGTCAAACTAGACCCTGACCTAGGTCAAGGTTGACCTTGATCTTTACCCAGGGTTCAGATCCTAGGGTCTCATAGTTTTGGATGTCAGTTTTTGCAAAAAATGTCTTCCCACTTTTGGGTCGGCTGTTTCAGGTTCGAAAGCATCGATTCCTAAATTATATTTAATATAGGTCCTCTCCTAGGGGTAAATGATTTAATGGAAATTTAGTTCTCCTATGTTGTCCCCCTTAGAAGATTGTGCCCTAGTTTTATATAAAAGGGAGCCTTCTCCTCTCATTTTCTATAACCATCATCAAGCGAACTAAGTCTTCTAATTGTGATCAAGAATTCTCAAACTATCTTCAATGGTGATTAAAGCAAGCTAAGGAGCAATATTTCAAGCAAGTATTCATCCATTCAAGCATCCATTTTTATGAAGGAGATCCATTGGAGGCCATTGAAGGATTCAAGCTACATAGTGCCCTTTTGGTGATCTCTCCATCCACCTTCTTCCAAGCCTATTCCAAATTCAAGAACCCATTCAAGACTTGGTGTTGGAGATCTACAAGTAAGAGATTGAAGAAATCCTACCTTTCTACATTCCACATTTTGAAGCATACTTGTGGATCCAAGTATTCAAATCTTCCACAAGGAATTTTACAAGAAAGGTGAATTTAAGCATTTACTTTGTCTATTTCTACAATTTCAATTACATATATTTGAGGTTAATTCCAAAACTGGGGTCTGACCAAGGAAAACCCCTACCCCATAACAAACAATCCTCTTTTTCTTGTAGGTACAGGTTCAGAACAATAGATTTGAGACCAGATCTGGATACCCTTTTTGGCTTTCTTTAAGATGGCACGAACAGATTCTCCGTCGGACCTATGTAGGTCAGGGTCGACATTATTGGGTCAGGGTTGACATTTGTGGGTCAAGGTCAACCTTTTTCATAAGACAACATCACAACAGAAAAAGATTTCTGGGTTTTGTTCATCTCTGCACTCTGGTTTGGGATCAACTGTCATTTTTTCCAAAAATAGTCTACAAACCTCAAAAAATAGCATTATTTGATCTGCAATCCGTTAAGGTTAGTACATTTCTCCTATTTCTTCAATTACTATCATATATCATATCTAGACATATAGTTAACAAAAATTAAGATATCCTTCTTATTATTCTCCTTTCCAAATAGTTGATTCATTTGTGCATTAGCCCTTCCTTTGGATTGATCAACTTGGATCTCCCATTTGTGCATTTGGGAATAAAAGAGAAACATCTTATCTTCTCCCTAATCACAATTGTAATACACAATCAATCAAATTCAATTAAGTGTAAAGTAGGGTTAAGGAATTCAATACACTTTAATCAAATCAAAGAACAATTAACAATCAAACCATCTTATCGCTTTCCAACACCTTACATTTTAAAAACCCCCCTATTTTATATCTTACAACAGTGTGCATTGTATCCTTTAACAGGGTTGGCTCCTCACCGAGCTCACTTTAGAAGAGTGAAAATATTTTGGCTTACCGGTCCCAAGTGGTTTTTCCCTTAGCTGGGTTTCCACATTATAAATCTATGTGTAAATGTGCATGAATGTTGTTTATTTTTATTTTACTTTACACTTTATTTTATTGACCTAGATCAGTAATCATTGTATTAATTTATTGATACTCGGTAAACACTATTGATGCAAGTTTAAGTTTATAGAATACATTTTCACCGATTTGAATTATATGATTGAATTTGTTTTTATATACATCTGGAGAAATTTGGAACTATAGGATAATTTGTGAGGAAATTGATATTTAACTCATTCACCCCCCCCCTCTCAGTTATTATAATAATTGGTATCAGAGAAACATTTCTTATTAGTGTAGGAGTGCTTATCAAAAAGTTTTAAAGGACTTGACCTAAAGATCACAAGATGTATAAGAGAGATGCACCTAAGATGAACATTGACAAATTCCTGACATGGAAAATCAGAATGAGATTATACCTATCTATAATTGCAACCAACATTGAAGATATTTTGGACAATGAATTCATTCTACCTACTAGAGCTTTGATGGTAAATCAGTTGAAAGAAAAACATGAAGATAACCTTATTATGGTGGATATTGCTTCTTCACTTACATATTCATAATTTGAAGACATCAATGCCTATACAAGTGCCAAGTAGATGTGGGATCAACTCACCATAGTTTATGGAGGAGATGCAAATGTACTTAGAGCCAAAGCTGACAACCTTCATGGAGAGTCTGATGACATGAGAATGAAGTAAGGAGAAAACATCACATAATACAGTAACCAACTTAAGGAGGTTGTGAGAGCTATTTGAGGATCTGGTGGAACCATCAATGAAGACATAATTGTGAGTAATATTCTTAGAACTCTATTGCCTATATATTCTATAAGAGTCTCTACAATTCATCAAATGAGAATTGCACCTAGAAATTTCATTACTATTGATAGTCTTGTTGGAAGATTAATTTCTTTTGAACTAAATAAATTTGACAACAATATTGTACCATCTATGGAGTCTGCATTAATGTCTACTTTGAAAATTGGTAAATCTAGTAGCAAACACATAATCAGAAATAACAGAGACATTGACAGTGATGACAAGGAACTTGATGAACTTGAAGCTTTAATGGTTAGAAGATTACATAGAGGTAAAAGAATATAAAAAGGTAAGCTACCTTTTATATGCTTTAACTGTAAATAGATTGGCCATTTTTCTACAAGATGCCCTAACAGAAAAGATGATGATAGAAATGATAGATCTAATGATATAAAGGATGACCAATATTTTAGAAACAAATGATAGTATGACTGAAGAGACAACTGAGATTAAAAATATAAAGGAAAGAAAGCTTGTTACATTGGTGAAGATAAAGTCAATAATATTAGTGCTGATAGAAATAAAGATATTGAGACACTGTTTGTAGCAATTAAAGATGATTCAGATGAAGATGAAAGGTATGTAGAGACATCACTTATCTCTAAAGTTAGTAAACATGATATTTGGGTTATTGATAGTGCTTGTACACATCAGATGGCTGGTGATAAAGGTAAATTTTAATTTCTTGAACATTATGATGGAGGATAAGTGAGAATGGGAAATGATACACGTCTATGTCAAGTCAAAGGAAAATTTACTATTATGTTGAACAATCAAATCAAATGTGAAAATGATTATTGGGAAAAAGGAGTTAACTACAATCATATGAATTTTTCAGAGTTGAATAACATAGGTCACCAAGTCGCATTTGAGAAGCGGAAAGCAAGAATCTATGATTGAAAAGGAAAATTGATCAGTACTGGTGAACAATCAAAAGGTAACCTATTTTATCTTGACACACCTAAAACTAATTTTTTATTGCCAAATAATGAAGATATATGGCTATGACATAAAATACTTTGTCATGTAAATGTTGACAACATGGTTAAGATTAGAAAAAAATAAAAATTTAGAGGCTTACCGAGATTAACTAAACCAAACCATGTAATGTGCAAAAATTGTCAAAATCTAGTTTCAAGAGAAAGAATTTCTCATCTAGTGACATTTTGGAGTTAGTCAATATAGAATTATGTGGACATATGAGAACACGGAGCTATTTTGGGGATAGAAATTTTATTTTATTTGTTGACGACTAGTCTAAGATGATGGCTGTAATGTTTCTGAAAGAGAAATCTGAAGCTTTTAAGTTGTTTAAGTGGTAAAAATAAATTTTGAAAAAGAAATTGGAAAAGATTTTAAGTGTTTGATATTTGATAGAGGTGGTGAATTTATTTCTGATGAGTTCACTAACTTTTGCAATGAGAATGGAATCAAAAGATAGGTTTATGCACTGAGGACACCACACGTGAATGATATTGTTGAAAGAAGGAACATATCAATTGTTGATTGTGCTAGGACATTGATGATTGAAAATTAAGTTACACAAACATACTGGAAAGAAGAAGACAACACAAGAGTTTACACACTTAACTGGGTACAACTGAAGAAGATTAAAAAAACACCTTATGAGCTATGGTATGGTAATACTTCCAATGTGAGCTATTTTAGAATTTTTGGAAGCCATTGTTATATTCTGAAAGATGATCAAAATGGAAAATTTGATGTAAAAAGTGATGAAGGAATATTTCTTGGATATTCTACTAAGAGTAAAGCTTACAAGTGTTTTAACAAGTCAACTAACAAAACCATTGAGAGTGAAAATATGAAAGTTGATGAATTTGTTGAGTTAAATGATGAAGACAACATGAAAGAACTAGAGGACTATAGTAGATTCATTTACTGGGAAGAGCCTGATACTTTACCGACACTGATGGCTAGCATTACCATGCAACAAGGTAATGTTACCGGGTAATAGGCTAATGTCACCGGGCAACAAACAGTGCAAACTGAGAATCAGGAAAATGCTGAAACAAAAGATCATGAATGAGAAGACAATGAAGATACAAAAGAAAATAATGAAAATCAGAGATCTGAACCTAAACTTGCTAGATATGTGGGAAGACACCATCCATGAGATCAAATCATTGGAGATAAAAGAGAAAGCATTTTTAAAATAAGTAATTTTAGAGATGATACTTGTTTAATTTGTGAATTTGAGCCTAAGAATGTTAAAGATGCATTGGAAAATGAAGAATTGTTTAATGCTATGCCTGAGGAAATTCAAAAGATACAAAAAATAAGACATGGAAATTATAATCGAGACCGAAAGACAAAAATGTCATTGGCACCAAATGGACTTTTAGAAACAAATTGAATGAAGATGGGAATGTAATTAGAAATAAAACAAGATTAGTTTGCAAAGGGTGAGCATAGGAAGAAGGAATTGACTATGGAGAAACTTTTGTACTTGTTGCTAGACTTGAATGAGTAGGAATACTACTTGCATACGTTGCATATAAAGGATTCAAGGTATATCAATTGGATGTGCAATCTATGTTTTTGAATGGAATACTGGAAGAGGAGGTATACATTGAACAACCTGAAGGATTTGTTGATCCTGATCAGACACACATGGTATGTAAGTTACATAAAGCTTTATATGGGCTAAAGAAATCACCAAGAGCATGGTATGAAAGAATGTATGTTTATCTAATTAGTATTGGATTTATTAGAACAAGTGACAATAATAACTTGTATTTAAAAAGTGGAAATGAAGCTAAGACACATATTGGTGAGATATTGTTTGATGATATCATATTTGGAGGTAACGATAACTTATGCACTTCATTTGCTCACGAAATGAGGAAAGAATTTGAGATGTCCATGTTTGGTCAAATCAAATTTTTTGGGGATTGCAAATTTTACAACAAACTTCAGGTATATACATCACTCAATCAAAATACATCAAGGAAGTATTAAAAACATTCATAATGGAGAAATCTAAACCATTCGGAACACCTATGGTGACATGATGCAAACTAACAAAAGAGGAAAAGACACCTAAGGTAAACCAAACCTTGTACAGATCTATGATTTCTAAATTGATGTATGTTATACACACAAGACCTGATATTCCACATGTTGTTGGAATAGTTGCAAGATTTTTTGCTAACCACAGAGAGTGACATATCACAGATGTTAAATTTTTTTTTAGATATTTGAAGAATACTTAGGATTATGGAATTTGGTATAAAAGAGAAGGAAATTTTGAATTGAAAGTCTATATAGATGTTGATTGAGATGGAAATATAGATGACAGAAAGAGCCCAACTGGTGGAGCATTCTTTATTGGATACAGACTAGTTACTTAGATTAGCAAGAAGAAAGGTTGCATATCACAGTCTACTGTAGAAGTAGAGTATATTGTTGCTGCTAAAAATTATTCTAACATAGCATGGATAAAGAATTTATTGAAAGGAATGAATGAGGAGATCACTGAACTAGTGAAGATTTATTGTGACAACACAAGTACCATAAATATTTCAAAGAACCCTATGATGCATTCAAAGACAAAGAACATCTCTATAAAATATCACTACTTGAGGGAACAACTAGAAGACAAAAAAATAATACTGGAATATATACAATCAAAAGAAAAGCTTGCAGACATATTCACAAAACCCTTACCGAAGGATACATTTGAATACTTGAGAGGTAGACTACGGGTTCATCCCTTGTCTATTGGTAACTAAGATGATTAGGAGGTTGCATCAACCTACATGAAATAAGAATATGAATCATGTTGATGCAAAATTTGAACTGAACCGTAACAGAGATATGAATACACAACAAGGTACTTAATGCACCAAAAATCAGAGATATTTCATTTGGCTACTGAAGAGATACATATTTTTTTTGGCATTGTTGTCAAAGGGAGAGAGTTTCATGAAATAAAAAGGGAGATATCTATCCACTAGAGGGAGAGACATGTTTAATCTATAGAGAGATTCAAGAGATGAAATGATAAAACTACAAGGAGAGTCTAGATATTTTTATATTTTGTTTATACTGACACAGATTATATTAAAGCTAGAGAGAGCTACTGAATTGTTACAGTTGTAGAACAAAATTTTGGTATTTTTTGTATGCAATTTCATATTGCATATTTCATTTTGTGTTTCCATCAATACCAAAGGGAGAGATTGATGAACTATAAATTTTTATATGTTTGAAGTCATTTGTTGATATTCAACTAAGTTGCAGAAGTGATGATGTCAACTTATTTGAGTGTTATTATGGTGGAAAAAATTTGTTATGTATTGAATTTATGGAACAAAAAAAGTTTTTGTGGTTGGTAAAAAAAGAGTTCTTCATACACTGAGTGACAGAGAACACAGAGTAAATTCCAGTGTATACCGAGTGATAGTATTAACTAAGCAAGGGTTTGCTGACACAACTATTGATTAAAGCAATTTAATTATAACTAAGGCCGACTTGGATGCTTAGCTGGAAATTGATGATTTCAAGGTAAAAGATAAAGTTTGTTATTTGATGAAATGGTTATTAAAGATTCAATAAAGATCAATCGAGAAATATTGAAACGTGTTTTTAAAACAACTGCCAAAGATGAATCAAGCGGGAAAATAAATGATGAAGATTAAGCAAAAAGATTTGATGGATGAAAATTAAATGATATATGATGTATATATAAGAGACAAGAGATTCATTTTTCAATTGTAAGGACAGATGTTGAAGCATACATGCAAATTTATGCATGACTGATCAAACTAGTTAAAAACTGAACCAGCTATATTTTTGTAGACATCTCTGAGAAAACATAGGATAACCGAGTAGAACAAAGATGAAGAATAAGATGAACTAAAGTGAACAAAATTAATCAAAGGTATTATGTACTTAGAATAGATCTGAATATCTGCAAATAAGAGTTGTATTTGAATCACATCATTACTGTATTACTTTAAACATTTTTACAAATAATTCTCTTAACCGAGTGGGACAGTGAGTCCTTATTAAAACATTCATAGAATGTTGATTGTTTTCTTGATGACCCCATAGTGAATTCATGGTCAAGAGAGAACTGGTAGTTTTAAATCCTCTAAAAAGTTCACATTTAATAGTGTGTAGCATAACCTTTAATATGGTTGGGTCCTCACTGAGCTCACTTAAGAAGAGTGAAAATGTTTTGGGTTACCGGTCGCAGGTGGTTTTTCCCTTACCAGGGTTTCCAGATTAAAAATATATGTGTCAATGTGCATGAATGTTGTGGATTTTTATTTTACTTTACACTTTATTTTATTGACCTAGATCGGTAATCATATTATTAATTTAATGATACTCGGTAAACACTGTTGATCCAAGTTTAAGTTTACATAATACATTTTCACTGAGTTGAATTATATGATTAAATTTGTTTTGATATATATCTGGAGAAATTTGGGACTGTAGGATGATTTTTTATGAAAGTGATTCTAACTTATTCACCCCCCTCTTAGTTATTCTAACAAAATTTTGTACACAAAGTGTACATACAGGTATGTAGGGCATAACACTTTTCTACCTCTAACCGATTAGGATATTGGTTCCTAAGTTGATAGTATCTATTCAGATGAACTATCTTATGACAGAAAAAACATGCCATGTTAGTTGACTTCCAAGGACCAACATTAGCTCTCACAGTTCTCATTTTGCAATTTCTAGGTATCCATTGTTTCCACATACGTAACATATTGTATTGAATTTTTTGTCCATTCTAACAGTATTCACCAGTGTGACAAGTGACCTAGTTGCATACACTCTTGACCTGCAATCTCCAAGGTTATGTCCATATTTGTTGCATGTAAAATAATATACATAAAATTTATCATTGTTGGATCTACTACTAGACCTAGATCCACACTCATAAGTAATATGATCATACTTATGCCAATTATAGAAATAATCATTAAAAGAGTAAGGTTTATTCACCATTCCAATCCTACACAAATTTGCAGTATGACTAGGATTTCCATAGTTATAACAAGTAGGTTTTTAAGGTTTCTTATATGGTTTGATTAAATCTACATTCTGGTCTTTCTATGTCTCCTTTGGTTCAGATTTAGAGGACTCGACGATTTCAAATGCTCCTTCTCTTGTATATCCAAGACCAGTTGATTCTTTGCGTCTTCTTTGGCTCAATTTTTCATCTAGATTTTGTGAGCTTTCATTGTCTTGCATCAGCTTTTTATTTTCTTCTTTCTTAGTTTTCAATTCCTTCTTCAATGCCTCATTCTCCTCTCTAAGTATTTAATTCTCATCTATTACTGGTAGATTCTCTGCAGCACTATCTTGCACTTGACTCTAATATAAATCAAATTCTTGTCTCGGGTTAACAATCTCTTCATTTTTTTACTATAGGGAATCATTAGTAATTTTATTGGAAGCTTCTAAAATCTTATTTGCATCTTCATCTTTTCCTTTTACTTCAAGGACTTTACACATTCTAACAGACTAACTTTAAAGCTCTCTTTTTAGATTAGCCACATTTTATTTGATTCCCTTGTTCTTACTCAATAGATCTGCAATTGTCTCTTTAGACTATTTTGATGCACTACTTTCAGACAATTTTTCTATGTAGTCTTTGCTTTCACTCAATTGATTAGTAAGTTCTTTCCTTTTGGCAAGTGACTTCTTTATCTTTTCTTGCAGCTGAATGATCATCCTTCTTGCATTCTCAAGTTAAATCTCATACATATAACCCTCCATTATATTGAATCTTTTCCATGATATGTTAGGCTTATCACAAAGAGGACCAAACATCTTATACCAATTGTTGGAATTATTAGGTACTAAGAGGGGGTGAATCAGTACAAATAGGTAATAAACATTTTTAGCCACTGATCTAAATAACTACTGAATTACTTTCATAACCAAAAAGAATATAAGTGATGAAGACACACAAAATATAGTAATATGAAGCATCCAAATACTCATAACACATAACACAGATATTTTATCATGGAAACACTTGCCTAGTTGGAGAAAACCATGATGGGGATGAAACCCACAAACTTACTACTATAGTAAATGATTCTGCCATGTTAGGAGCTAAAAATGCCCTTTATAAGGGTTCACTCTCTTACAATTGATTAGTACATTGTTAGGAGTACAATTAGATTACTTATGATCTACCTTTCTAGAGGATTTAAATCCTCAATAAAGAATTTACCATGTTAAATGATTTATAAAAATAAGTTGCTAAAGTTCTCCTGGTTAAATGATTTTGCTTGCTACAACTATTAGGGAACAACAAGATGAGTGATTTGGATGTAGCATTGATTTATTGTATTTTTTTATCTATACTCTACAACCTCTCTCTCTTTTGTGTCTATCAACATTTTGCTTGCAACCTCAAATTCAAATAACAAAAGCTAATCACATCACCCACAACAACAACTACACCAATATGAGAAATTCCCAATATATACACAACTTGCATAGACATCACACATACCAAAAATAATCTTCAAATAATTTATCATGAAAGAACCACTTGCTAAAGTGATAATCTTGCTATATAAAATGTTTTATCATGACCAAATAAGGTCAAGATAACATCTGCAAATTATATTTCCAAAGTAATCAAACACATTTGTACTTATCCAATGCAACACCTCAAATCCATGTTAAGTGATTGCATCGATCACATAAATGTCAAAATTTTAAATCCATAACATATATTCCATGTCATCATATCATTATAAATTATCACTCGTACTATACCACTCACGGATATGTGATTTACCAACTATTACTCAATAACTCTTGAGTTCTACCTATCTTAATGTCTGAGACAACAAAAACTCTTTTACTGATAAACCAAATGAGTTGTGGTTAGAACCATCCTGAAATATAAACATGTTGATGTTGTATCTATGACCTCTCCTCATAATGAATCTTCTACCATGATCGCCACCAATGTGATATTCTCACTGTATATCGATCTTCAAGACATAGCAAATTTTTTGGATTACCTTCTTACTTATTGTGTCTTTACTTTACCAATTGAATTTCATGACTGTAATGACTTAGTTTCCATCAATGAAAATCAAATAAGTGACTCATGATTTATTCTCAAAATACATTAGAATACCAATAGTGAAAACAACAATGCTACATCTACAAAGTTCACATGTTACAAAGTAACAATCTTGGTCATATTGCAATAATTAAAGATTGTATGTTAGTCAGACTAGACAATTGGTACATGTTTTGAATGCAACAATCAAGGAAACATAGAAAAGTATTGTATGTTTGATTGACCTATTAAAAACAAAAGACCACCTATAGTCATAAAGAAAAATATTGGTGATACTGGAAAGATCTTGGTAGAGTACATGGATGAGTACAATCACCTTTTATGGAAGAAGAAAGCAAAGAAAGTAGTAAATTATGGAAGGAGAAGAATCAGAGTGAATCTAAGGGTCATGGAGACTCAGTTGTTGCTAGTGGGTCTTTTCTCGATGCTAGCATTTACACTTCAACATAAATGGTGAAGCATGGATTTAGAGGGAGCCTTAAAGAACTTAATTAGTCTATTATCCAGCTCCTAATTAACAAAATAAGAAGATGAAAGGTTAGCTACAGTTATATGGATATGTGCAGGAGTTAAATTCATGTTCACAGGATCTAAAAGATTACATAGTATGATCACTACTAATTTCATAGCTAACTGGCCTTATTAAAGCTTTTTGATTACATTGAGAAATTTGTCAGAAGTATCTTGTGAGCTATATATAGGAACACTTAGTCATTTTTATCACCATTAAAGCAAGTGTAAGAAAATAAGAGAGTGATCTTGGAGCAGTTTGAGCATTTTTTGTGTTCGCATAATCCAAAACCCTAGTTTGGTGAAAAGAGGTATTTAAATTTGTTTGCAAGCCAAATTTTTAGTATTTTCAATTAGTAGACAATGAATGTACCAAATTTTTTTGATGTAAAGGAGTACCATATATAATTTCAAAAAGAATCTATTTAAATATATTAAAGATGACCCTAAGGGTGCATTTTTTGCAAACCCTACATAGATTGTTGCATGTAGAAGACATTATGGCTTATATTCACTATACATTAGAGACTCTTGGAGATGCTAATATTCACAAAGAGTTAGAAGACATGTTAAATATTGATGGGTCACTAAAACGTATTTTTGCAAAATTAAAAACATAAACCTGCTATAGATGATTGAATTTCATGAATTCAACGAACTAAAATAAATCAAAATTCTATTGAGTAGGATACATGACTAGTTCTTTTTGTTTTGAGACAAACCTATGAAGATCACCAAGGAGTTAATTTATTTGGTGACTAGGCTTGATAATATAGGAAAAATCCCTACAAAATAGAATAATATGAAGGAATTAAAAATCCTAACATAATCTAAGTGGGACAAGCTCGAAATGACGATCATAGATATTAGGTAGGAGGATTTAAGGATGATATGCATGATTCTTGGTTACAATATGCACTATAGTAGCAGAGTGAAATCTATATCAACAGGTACTATTCACATGGCTTATAAGATGATTTTTGAGAATGAACATTATGATGTTTGTGAAATCTTGAGACTGCAACTATTAAATAATTTGAGGAGAATTAAGAAGAATAAATAAAAAACCTTCAGGTTCAGATCTTTCATATTGCACCTCTTCTTCCACATAACACTCTAATTTTTGGGCATGCATGCATGCATGGAATGCATATGAGCCTACTTCCACTCAGATTAGTAGGTACTATAGGATGCAAGAAAAGAATAATATTGATTGTGAACTATTTTGTTTGTTTAAAGTTTTTCAAAGAGAGATGAAAAAAAGAGTAAGGATAGCTAAGGAGATAGTGGAGAAGTATAAGAAAAATATCTACTTCATGGTGGAAATATCGTGTAACTATTTAGAGGCACTAGAACCTAGAATGCAGTGGTATACACCCATGGGATATGTGGTAAACTCTCAAAATATTATCCCTCACATTATACACATCTTAGCATCGAAGAAGGATCCAAATGAAGAAAGATGGGGAACTTATAAAGAAAAATCTATAAAGGTGAGAGGAGAGTTTACTAAGTGAAAAATGAAAAGGAAAACATAGAATATTGTGGAGAAAATTGTAGAAAGAGAAGTCATATCTAAAGAACATATGGAAGAGATGAGGAAAAAGAGAACATAAATGTATTCTAGACTAGAAATCTCAAAACATGCGCCCCTACAGTCAATCAAAGTAGTCAACATATCAGATTTTCCTCTGGCAATGGTAGAAGTGCATGATCAAACTCCTACCCCTTCTAGGAGAACATTGCATAAGTATTCAATAGTGAATATTGAGAATAAGGAAGTGGAGATGCATGTGAGGACAACAAGGTCCTATAGACCCAATATTATGAGATCTGACTTCATACAAAGAATAAGACCTTGGAGGAATCGCCTATGAAGAAGAAAAAAAGGAAGAAAAAGAAAAGGAGAAGAAGACTTAAAAGGATACTAAACTTTTTCCAAAGAAGATAGTAGAAGAGAATCCTCTTGAGAGACAACTATGGAAACCTTATTTCAAATAGTTTGCAAAAAGGATAGTAGAGCATGGAAATCTAAACCAGTTGCCTAACTAATATGAGAGGTATGGTGAGAAAAATAGGACTAAAATAGAAGATATTGTTATAAAGCATATGTTATCTTTTAAAGATAATTTAATTGAGCTTGAGAGAAGTTTTCCTAAGGATTTTTTTGATATAGTACAAATTATAAAGCAAAGAACCTTAGAGGAAGATGATAAGGTCTGGGTGAAAACAATACAAAATATGCATGTAGTCATTTCTTATAAAGAGGTTGATATAATTCTAAAGAAGGAAAAATATTTATTAAGGTCAAAAACTAGATTGATCAAGATAATGGAAAGGAAGTATGAATAAGTTGAAGAGGATACATAAAAAATCAATGATAAGATTGTACTATAGGAAGGTATTGAGAAATCCAAGGCTCCTAAGGAAACTAAACCTAAAGACATAAATATTGGTCAATCATCTAGATCAGTTAGAGAAAAAGAAGAAGAACACACCAATGAAGATGAAAGTACTAATCAGTTCTTCAGTACTATGAAGTAGTATGATTTGTTTGTTGAGGGTTTGGGCATCACACTTAATGTTACTTTTTATGAAAGTGATCTATTCTTA
The DNA here is from genome assembly GCA_018584345.1 of Thuja plicata. Taxonomy (NCBI): domain Eukaryota; kingdom Viridiplantae; phylum Streptophyta; class Pinopsida; order Cupressales; family Cupressaceae; genus Thuja; species Thuja plicata. The sequence goes on along the minus strand of MU228533.1, from coordinate 590,671 downwards.
CATACTACACTTTATTCATTGGTTGTAGATATAGAGGTTACAGATCAAGGAAAACAAATTAATGAATCAGATAAGGTCATGGAACTGAAAGATGGAATAGAGGCATAAGAGGTGAAGGAGGTTAAGGTTGGACCTATTGAGATTCTAGAAATTAATAAGGTGGAATTTTAGATGAAAACTATTGAACAGATTGTGATTACACCTCCTAGAAAACCATCGTTGGAAAGTAATAAGAAGTCAATGTTGACTAATGTGGATGAGATGGATGAAAATGACCTAATAGGGTTATCACTGATGGTCTTTTCTAAAGAAAAAGAAATATCTGAATAGCGGATTGAAAACAAGGCAAAAGTTTTAGGAAGGGTCATTGTTACAGTGAATAAACTACTATCTATACCTTTCAAATTCCAAGGAAATGATACTGCAGACAAATTCAACAAAGTCCTGGATAACTTTGATTCTAATTTTAGATATTTGGAGAAGGTCCCAATAGTAAAGGTGGAGAAGGAATACATGAAGAAGAAGCTACAATAATTATGCCTATCCATCAACTCGGACACTAAAATTTTTGAGAGCATCATCCAGGAGATCAAAGTTTCGATTAGTCAAGGTAGAAATGTATATGGTTGTTGTGTAAATTCATTAGGCATGTGAAAAAAATTGTAGATATAATTCATAAATATGAATAATTACTTGATAAAATGGTGAAGGAGTGTGAATTGTCTAGGCAAATGATCACTAATTTTGACAAGGAAGTGTCAAGGCTTGTAGATAAAATCAGCATTTTGGAGATAGAGAAAGGGAGAGTTCAAAAGAGATTCTCTAAGTTGATAATTCTAATCACCCGTAAACTCTCTATCATCGAGAAAGAGCTAGAAGTGTTGGTGTTAGTACAACAGTCCTACATTGAACTTATCCCCACAGATTTTAACACTGTAGAGCTATCATCATATGTACTATGTGGAATGATAGAGGTTGAAAAGATACTAAATAAAACATAGGAGACATACCTATAGGCACTAAAGAAAAACTTCAAGGATATACTTCACATGGTCTGACTACATGGTGAGAGTTGTATAGTTTTTCTTTGTGTGTAGATATTTCTTTTTCAGATTATCTTTTTCATTGATGTCAAATGAGGAGGGATAAGGTGAAAAGTTATATGTAAATATATGTATAGGAAGTAAAAAGGGAGTATGTACTTAAGGGGAGTACAATTTTTGTTTGGCATTGAACACTTAGTAATTTTTCACCAAGTGTTTTGATCTATGCCAAAGGGGAGTGTTTCCAAATTTTAGTCTAGGGTCTTTAGGTCCTACGGGGTAAATTTGTTTTGGGTGACTTACTTCTCATTCATCTTGAAACCTTCCCCTAATGTTCTTATCAGATAAATTATTTTCCTTTCCTATTTGAGCCTAGCGGGTTTTCAATCCTTTTGCTTTATTCAGTGTTTAGGATATTTAGGTATGTCGAGAAAGGGGGTGTCATAGCATCTTCCGAATGAGAAGTAGTCACCCTCAGATCTGTAATGCTCAATGTTTTTTTCTAAAAGGTAAACATGTGATTTACATAAGCGATTCATAAAGCTTTTGTTCATAAAAAGAGTTTTTCAACTCTCAAAGATATCAAGTTACAGAGTAGTAGCGGTGATTATGTAGTACATGGAAAAGGTTGTCTCAAAGGTGCAACCACGACACAAGTGAAAAGAGAAAATAAAAGGTTAAGTGCTCCTGATGGAAAAGAAGTTGTTTAAAGTGTGAAAAGGATAAAAGGTGAAGCCATTGGAAAAATGTTTCCAAAATAAAGGAAATAGGATTACAGGAAAAGTGTTCTCTTATATTATTTTCCCACACAAGGTAAAACAGTCTAATGTCTATTCATTTTGGCATCAGAAGGAAAGTATGTTCTTTTTCCCCAAGACTAAGGCTTTCTTTCGGCAAGTGGCTAATGAACATAAAGTTAAGTGTAAGCTTTTAGATTTTGAGGCTGTTATGTTCTCCGAAACGGGAAGTTTGAATAGCCATTGATTATTAAAATTTAATGCTAATCATGTTATTGTGTCTGTTAGCTCACCTTAATGTCATTCATTTGGTGCCAACATTCAGATCTTAGAATCTATTTCTTCAACATTCACCATCATTTTCTACTCATTATTTTTGTATAGCAAGCCATTTGTCTTCACTCATGTTCTTAGTTTTATAGTAAATGGCAGTTAAGGCTTCTATTTATGAAAAATTAATTTGTATTGAGAGTTAATTGAAATAATTTTCTGACACATCTCTAAGATTCTTTGATCTTGGAGATTTGTACAGAAGATTGAATTCTCATCCAATTCACCCTATTACTCAAAAGCTCAAGGACAGCGGTCTGGTAGAATTTGTAGGGTTTCCAATGGCAGTCCAAGCTCCTGAGCTCATCAAAGAATGTATAGAGAAATACAACCCGATGACAAAGCAAATCCTTTTCCCAAATATTGAGGATTTATAGGCTGAATGATTTAATGAGTATCAGACACGGGAGAAATTGTGGTCCCATTTAACTTTGGATGAAATTAAAATGTATAAAAATGTTTCTAATATATTTGATCTTGCAGATGACAGCCTCTTCATGCATCCTTCATCCTACAACCAGATCAAGGTGTTGCCCATTTCTTCCTCTCCACCAACTGGTCCAGTGGTTGATTCATTGGAGATTATAATGAGAGGCATTATCAAGAGAATTGACAAGTGGGTGGAATGGACCAGAGCACAATAGAAAATAACTTCTAGCGCAGGTTCATCTAGAGGAAAAACTTTAGGTGCTGAGAAATAAACTCCAGCAGCCACTTCTTCTCTAGTGCCATCAGTTTCAGTAGGAGCAACGCAACCCACCAAGAAAGGAGGTGACTAGCATCTGGAAAAGAATGTCCCTATCACTCCAACATGTGGAGGTGGTTCACTCCCAAACATTGGAAATGAAGAGAATAAAAAAGAAGATAAGGAAAAGGAAAAGAAGAAAGAAAAAGAGGTTTCCATGACCAAGCCTCCCTCACCAATTCCCGTCATCACTTTGGATAACACAAACCTGATGGATGGTCATGACTCCTCTCATCTGACAAACACTCTGGCCCTTTCGGTGACTAAGTTTTCCCCCTTCATGTTTCATCTTGAGACAAGAAGACTCCTCTAGTAGTCTGGAAGCTGTTTGATCCTACAACTCTTCAATCTATAATAAAGGTGTTATCCACAGACTCATGGCTGGAATAAACCATTGAGAAGAAGAAAACATGACATGAGGAAGCCATTTCTTCAAAGGACCTAATCCATAAGGAAACATCATCTCAGCCACCAATTAAGAAGGAAAAGAAGCAAAAGTTTGTGGTGGCCCTTTCCCATGATTCAAAAACTGGGCATATGTTAATTGAAATAGAAGAGCCATAGAAAGAAGGAAAGTTTCATGAACTTTTAGCTCAAGGTTTTTAGATAAAAACTATGGACCTAGGAGTGTCGGTGCATGACTCAATGGTGAACATCTAGAAAACCACCAATGAGTGGATTGAGGATAGGTTAGAACAACTCCAAGCAGAGAAGGAAGTCCTCAAGTCTACAAATAAGGAGCTAATTGAGTATATTAAATCTTCTCTTGGCAGTACTTCCTCTTCTCAATTTGACCCCAATGCGGAAGAAAATAAGAAATTATTACTGAAGTTACAACAAGAAAGAGGGTTTTGGAAAATTGGAAGAGCATGGATAGAGTCGATAAAAGTTCAAGGCCCCATTTTCATTGAGAATTTGGGGAACCTTCTACGTGATACAGACAAGTTGAAGGATACAACATCAAAGCACTAGGTGACCGTCTACAATGCATCCACTGGATTGATAGAGAAACTAGCCACCTTACAGGATGTGATTGATATGGAGACTAGTGTTGCAATCTACAATGGCATCTTTAAGACCAGGTAGGAGCCATTGTTTCATTGGAGGTAGTCTCTTGAGTTTGTGATTGAGAGCTCAAGAATATCAGTGAATGAACTCAAGACTGTGATTGCGTTAGTGCAAAGGGAAATGGACAAAATTTTTGAGTTTTTGAAAATTTTGCACACGGAATCTCAAGTTTCTGGGAGTGACAAGTTGGTAAATATAGAGTGAATTCTTTCTTTCATAGATGAGATTGCAGATCCAGCTAGCTTCCAAGTCTCAAGGATCAGTGAGCTCTTTGCGATAGATGCAATAATCAAAAAGGAATCGGAGAAGCTCCAATCCTAGATTGCCAGGTTGGAGGAACTGACAGAGATGCATGATTTTTGGATGATTCAAGATGACAATGTAATCATTCAAGAGGCTTAGGAATTGGGTAAGGTAATAGATGCAATGAAGGCTTACAGAGGAAAAGTCATTACACAGAAGAAGGCATAGAATCTATTAACCTTTGTCGTCTTCCCAATTTTTGTATGTTGTAGACATTTTGGGCATTTTGTCAGCCTTGTCAGTTTTTGTAACTGACTAAGTTTATTATTAGAATGTTCCTCTCAGAATATTGTAAAGAGGCAATCATTATTGTAACTGGTCATTTTTTAGAAGATCTATAAATGTAAATTTTTGTAAAGTAAATAGATCGGAAAAAATTACTTTGGGAAAACCCCTGTAGCTGGGACTACTATGTGCAACTCTAAGTTTGAAGTGATTTTTGTTGTTCATCTTAGTTAGCTATGCGATTTTTTGAATGAGGATGCTAATACTGGAAATTGAATGAATATTAATAAACTGGGTTTTGTTATTTTCATTCAGTGGATTGTATGTTTACTGTCTTTAACATAAGCACTCAGATTTATTTTCATTGCACATCTTAGATCAATAGATTAATTCTTGCATAATGGATTGGGAAGAGGGTTAATAGAGAATGAGATCAAGATAATTTGGGTATTATCAAAGTTTAACAATCTTAGTAATCTAGGAATTACATTGTTACACCTTATTTTTTTTATCTCTGCTGGTAGATTTTAGTTTGCATTCATCTCACATTGCATAACAATTTACATTTCAGTTTGTGTGTCATTAAGTAGGTCCCCATTCATTGCCTGAGTTTTTTGAAGGTTTAAGCAACTTGGTTAAACCTCTTCTACTGTCCGATTAAGAGCATACCCTTAAAAACCAAAAGAAAAAATTCATTACATATCTTTCACATAAGGGATATTGTACCTTTCAATTCAGGGGCCATTGATAGATTCCTACCATTGACACAGTCTGTGGTTACTCTTTTCTCTACGTAAGCCAACATTGGGTATTTTCAAGAGTCATTATATAAATAAAATTTAAATTAGACAAACTGTAAACCAATAGGGAGATTGTTTGAAACTGTGTAGTATATGGTTGTGTATATGTTTTCATTTCTTGAAATGCATACCTTTGGTAAGGTTTCTTTGAATGGAGATAAGCTTTGGATAATCAGTTAAGTGAAAAATACCTAAGTAGAAAGTCACTTTCTAGTGTACAGTCGAGCCATTTTAATCATCGAGCATATGATACTTATCACGATCACATGATAAATTAGGTATGTGATCTATGGGATATATTACAACTTATCCTATTTTCTCTTGAACTTTGGTTACATATAGAAAGAGTTACAGGTTGGCAAAGACATGCAAGTGAACTAAATAGTAGAAACATGGTATATGAGTGGACACAACTTTTGGCGATATAACAAAATTATTTTGTTAACCTAATTTGTGGTAAATGATAGGGCCACACCTATCTTGGTGGATGAATGATCACATGGGCTAATATTGGAGACATATTTTGTGAAGATATAGTAAGTCGATCGAGAAATTGAATTGATTGAGTGTGTATATATATATTGGGCTGAAAAAGAATGAGGAACGAAAAATGAAGGCATGGTGGGAATGAGAAGAGATTCTATGATTATTTATGTGAGATTCAATTGGAATTGATTTGGCATTGCAGATGCTACTACAATTCATTTTTTCTATTACAAATCTTCTTCTTTGTAATCTGGATAGTGGGTCCTTGTAAAGAAGTGAGCTTCATTGTATCACCCCTACTAGGGTTATATACTCCTAACATGGTCTCTAATTTAACATGGACATGTACTAAATATAATATTTAGCTCCTAATAGAGCTAGGTCTCCTAACAAGGACATTATACTCTAATTACATATCTTTTGGGTACCATCCCCACCAGGGTTTTCCCTTGGCTAGGGTTTCCTCGATAAAAAACTATGGTGTTATGAGTTATATATGTTATGTATATTCTTTAATTATTTAATTTATTGCATGGTTAATTTTTAAATGGATCAACTTTAATACAAGCGCTAGAACATTGATTTACCCCCATCTCAATGTTGTGTAACAAACCCATGTAGTCAAGCTCATATCTAAGGTTGAACCCCTTAAGTACTTACTCTCACGCACTACCCTAACAAGCTATATGGCTAAATAGTTTATTCTTCTAAGTGAGTTTGACATCCATTATATGGGGAAAAAAAAAAGGAAATCAAATAATATGTCATTACAAGTTAGTTGGATGAAGCACCCTTGGTGAATGCATATCCTTGAACCCCGGAATTTATAGATGACAACCTCTACATGGTGAAAGAAAAACCTTCCTATAAATTATACTTTAATGGTTCATACACATCTCACAGATCGGGGGTCAGGATCCTCTTGTCACCCCTCAAAGTTACTTCATCCTTAAGGCATTCAAGCTACATTTCCCCTATACAAATAACATCACAGAGTATGAGGCTCTAATCTTGGGCTTAAAACAATAATAATAATAATAATAATAGAAAGCCGTAAAGATACATGTTTTTATAGTTTTACAGCTTATCATTAAACAAGTCATGAATAAATTCAAAAAAGAAAAGATAATAAGCTACTTCCAAACAAGGAAATGGTGGACACAATGAAATAACACTTTTGAGTATTATATTTTATATAGGTTCTCATATTGCACAATAGTGAAGTTGATGTTATGGCCACCGTTGTCTCACTTCTTAATATCCCATGAGATGTAGTAGAATATAAGTTCTTAGTTGAGCAATGCCACTCTCGCACTTATGAGATCGCTGATTATTAAATGGTGTGCATCTCGGTTGGTTTAGAGTCCCCATGGTACCATGAAATATATTCCCACTTAAAGGATGTCATCACATCTCCACATCTCACTCATACCCAATGACAAAATCTTATTCACCATTCATCATATTAGACAATTGTTTCCAACACCCTATATCATTTAGGTTATCACAACATACTCTCTTGATATTTAGAGACTAATGAAGCTTCCCTAGAATTACAAGAGGTTCATATCAGAACCTATGTTTCTCACACTAGTAGTATTATTTTAGCCAAGAATATTCTCAAATACAGATACTACTAGCCTACCATAAAACATGATGCATGTGAGTTTGTAAATAAATGCTTACCATGTCAGTAGGATGCAAATCTTGTCCACACCCCAACACATGAATTAAAACCCCTTGCACCTATATGGACCTTCTCATATTGGGCCTTCAACCTTGTTGCTAATATAACCCCCCTCTGATATGATGGAGACAAGTACATTATCACGGCCACATAATACTTCACAGAGAGGGTCAAATAAATTTTGCTGACTCTCACTACATGTGTCCATATTTCAAGGTTCATCCTCTATTACATAATTTTTTTTCTTTTGCATCCCCTCCACCATTTTCATAGATCACAACACACCAATTGAAAACAAACACATGGATGATTTTTCTAAACAAGTACATATACACCACCACTAATCTCTAGTCCATATTACTCACAAGGTAATGGCCAAGTTAAGGAAACCAACAATACCAATCTGAAAATCCTTAGGAAGATTGGTAATAATTATGATTGTGACTACCACCTCCAAATAAATCCTACCCTCTAGGAATACCATACTCTCATGTGCACTCATACTAGTACTACTCCATATTCTCTTGTATATGGTGTCAAAACCATGTTACCAATTGAGGTTAATTTGTCATATCTACATGTTTCCCTCAAATATATGGTCATTGATGAAGACTTTCATGTGGCATGATTCACAGAGTTGGATCTACTAGATGAACAAAGATCGAAAGTGTATGATCACCTTCTTTCACACAAAAAATAGACTCAAGAGGATCTATAATAAGAAAATCCATACATGCCACTTTCAAGTGGTAAATTTAGTCCTTGGTGAGAATCAAAGGTATAGCACAACCCCAAGAAATAAGGGAAGTTTGGACCAAATTGGCTTTACCCTTATGTAATCATAAAAAACTATGGCTTGGGAGCATATAAATTGTCAACTATAGAAGGTGAACCATTGAATTGTCCTCTAAATATAATTCATTTGAAGCGGTTTTATGTCTGAGTCATTAAGTGTACCACACTTGTCAGATAAATGAAAAAAAAAAAAAAAAAAAGAAGAAGTCCCAAAAATAAACAAAAAAAATAGTAAAGAGAAATAAGACTTCAATGGTGAAAATTTGGAAATCAGGTGCCTTGGATAAGTACATGTGGTAAAAACCTGGAAACAAGTATCATGTATTGAGTGCCTTATCATTATATTTTAGGTCCTTATCTCACTTGCATCATCCCTTATCTCTATACACATCTCCATCCATCAAAATTCATCCCCATCCCATCACATATACATCCTTACCTAATTTAACTAGGTGTTCCATATTCACATGTACATGTTGTATATTCTACTACTAACTCAATCGTTGATCTTTTTATCTAATAATTTGTGTGTAGCGTTATCTCCTTTTAGTCTTGTATAGATATCTTTGTTGTGTCTCTACATAGGCTTGCTTGCACATAATATCCTTAAATCTGACCTTGTAAGTTGCACGTCATCAAGATATTGATCCTCTTTTAGATGGCACTTCACCAATCGTCTTTGAGTGTCTTTTTCATCTTGATCATCCTAGATATTCTTTTCTCATTATCACCACTCAAACATTCACCCAATCATTGGTCTTCGTATGTATCCTTCCTCAAATCCAACCACATCAGTATTATTCATCCATCACCTTTTGTCAAAATATATTTGGGGCAATCGGTATACATTGGTTTCTTTTCTATATTTTTTAATGTTTGTTTTGAGCTTCCTCGTTTACCTCATGAAGGTCACCACAATCATTTATATCCTAATATGCTACAAATGGTTAAACTTGGGGCAAATTCTTCATCATTTATTTTTAGGTTAGTTAGATATGACCCTTGCATTTTCAACGTATGATCCTTGTGGTCACATGGTGCACTTGGGAAATATTTCAAGTTTCTTAAGTGCACCAAGATGGTGTACAAGCCCAAAAAGGGGGGGGGGGGTGTATGAGTGACCACTTTTTTTATGAAATCAAGTAAACCTAAACTTTGAAGATAAATTTGAGAGTCATGCACTAAAATTTAGAAGATGTAAAAAAACAATAATTGGATTACTTTGAATCTAGTTTCTAAACTACTAAAGGTTTTTAAAATTTGATAAAATCAAGATGGTAAAAACTCTCACATAAAATCATTCTTCCTGATTTTTTCAAAAAAACATAACATTCCTATTTCCATGTGCTTCAAAAAATATACAATTAGATTTAGTATTTTTCAAAACCCTTTGGTAGGATGATATCTAAGAGTGAGATCTCGAAGTTTTTTATATTTTGTAATTTTGAGTTGAGTATTTGTTTATTTATAATATTTTGAAGTCGTTCCATCCTCAAAATCTGGTACCTGTTCATGCACTAGGCATAACTTACATCAAAATAATAATAAAATGTAAAGTTGTTTTTAAAAAAGTGTATATAATATAGTGTAGAATAGTAATATGTAATTTTTTTTGAATTTGGTCAATTATATCAAAAGTTATTAGAAAAATGATAGACATATGTCTATGAGGACTGCCAAGATACTAGTAAAGAAAATTTAACTTTAGTATGCTAATGTTGTCCAAATATTGAAAACTTTATATGGCTATAAATATCACATGACATGTGAGATTATGGTGGTAATTTTATAAATACCCACTTGATGATGTGTAAACACGATGATGTGTAATTTGGGAAACCTGTTCTAAAGAGTAAAACACATGAAAAGAGATGTAAATGGAGGCAAATGAGGCTCCCAATACGCAAAATTTTTTCCTAGGCCTATTAACAATCCTCATTATCAGATTTTAAAGTTACCAAACATAATCCCAATTAATTTATTTGAATTTAAAGTAACACAATTTTGTTAGGGATATTTTGTTGTATTTTCGGGTGGGTGTCCACTTTTTTTGCACACCATATTGATGCACTAGACATGAGGGTTACCCAACATCATATCCACCTTAATTTCTTTGTGACTGAGGCGTGATTCTCGAGAAATCCTTGTAATTTTATTATGTCATTTCATCCAACATCTATGACTCGTCCTTGGTCTTATATGCCTTGGGAGGTCCCTAACAGTGCTAAAGAAAATTTAAGTTCTCACTACTATACCATCCTAAAAATTTAGCACCCATAAATTGAATGTATTTTAGGACCTAATAGACCCCATTTTAGTGATTCATAGACCCAAAGGTCTTTATGACTTATTTATTTAGTTTTTTTCGTTCTTTTTGTGAGACTTTGCACACTTCCCACGTCCTGAAAACACTTGGCAATTAACCCCTTCGAGCCTACGACAACCTAATTTAGCATTGTCCTGAATAAGGCCAACCCAAGTCAGAATTGTTCTTGGGGTTTGTTCCTTAGTGGGATTTGGTACCTATGTAAAGGTTTTTCATTCCCCAGTCTTAGTTTGGACGACCTAACAATTATAAATCCCGAAACGAGTATAAAAGGGGATCTCTCCTCTCATCTTTCTAACCACGATCTTTATGAAAGATATCTATATGGAAAATATATTTCAAGATCAATCAATTCTAGAATTCAAGTTGTAAAATTAAGGTGGTGGATTCAAGATTTGAAGGAAAAAACCCACTGACCATCTCCAAGTCTCCAAGTCTTCTTCCATTAATTCAAAGGAAAAATTATCTTCTTGATGCAAGTTTCTCACCCATAGTGGCCTAGTGGAGTAATTATCAAACAAGAAAGAAGATTCATTCCTCCTCTCTATTTATGAGTTCATGCATACTTCACTTGAAGATATAGTATTGGAGAGTGCATATGCATTGCATTTATGAAGACATCCTTGATTCTATATTCAAGACATGCATTTCAAGCATCCTTGTGGATTTGACTAATTTTTGCATCAATTCATGAGGGTTTTCATGCAAGGTAAATATGTCATTTATCTTGTTTACATTTACTTTCTTATTAATTTTAACTTCTATATAGGGGATTAATCATGGAAACCCCCTTTCCACAACAATTTCCCCTTTTTCTTGTGTGGAGGTGAAAATTTACAGGTTTTAGATATGGGAATTAAGAGATTTGGAACTAGTGATAGGTATACTACAGATTCTAACAAATTTTGTTTTCCTCCAACATAAGGCTGAATTTATTTGACTAGGCTGACTTGGGTCAACAATATCCTTTGGATCTAAAAATTTCATAGTCAAAAAACACATATCTCAAAGTTCCAGATACATAACAGTTTCCAGTTCTGATATTTTTTCGACAGTCCTTTTCAAATATGAAGCTTGTTCTTCCTCTCCTAGCTTTCAAGGTGATTTTACCTTTTTTTTTTTTCCTTTCATCTTGCATTTTATTTTATGCATCAGATCTGATATCCCATATATTTATCAATCATTTGATTTATCATTGTTTCATTTCATTTATAATCTTTCACATCAATTTACATATCATACACATATTTAAAATAAGGGAATTCATCTTCATTCTCCATTTTCTATTCTAGATCTAAAATTATCATACCTTTATCTCATTTGGGTTTCACAATCTGACTTGGGTTTGAGAGTAAAGCCTTTGGAGGTATTCCTAATGTAACATAAGATATCTAACATTTTCCCCTTTACATCTACCTAGATTTTGGGTGAACCCACAATAATTAATTTGGGGGTTCATCCAATTTCTTATGTTACAACTACATAATAGCTCCCTTTTCAATTTCTCCTGATCAAGATTTTTTCTTGTCCTTAATCACCCATAATATTTTATTCTCACCCATCTACCAATATTCCCTAATTTGTATAGATAGGAATGTCCACATGTTTTATGAGCTAATCACTGTCCCAAATGAAGCACTGGTGTGTGTCACTTGCCAAGTTCATTTTCATTATCACCTATTGTTCAAATTTGATAATACTCAGAGGGGGGGTGACTCAGTATTATAGAACTTTATTAAATTATTTAAACATTTAAACATTAACCATAAACTTGCAGTAAAGAAAATAAAATAAGAAAATGACACAGTACTCATAACACCATATTTTGTTTTCGAGGAAACCCTGGCCAAGGAAAAACCCTAATGGGGATGGTACCCACAAGCATGTACTAAAGTATAGTGTCTGTGTTAGGAGACCTAGCCCCGTTAGGGGCTGAATATTACATAACACATTTCCTTGTTAAAGGAATTACAACCCTATTAAAGGTTCACAACACCCTTTTAGGGGCCAACTGAGCTTACAACTCTTATAAAGTATTTCTGATTACAAAGTGTTCTTAGTCAGGAACAAATCAAGCAATACTAGTTCTTAGATAGTTCCTTTATAATTCTTCAATGATCTCTCTCATCCTCTTCTCTTCTAGTCGCTCAAAAAATCATCCAACTTTCCATCAACAACATATATCTTTATCAAAAAGATCGTACATATATATATATATATATCTCACAACTTTACAAAGTCGGCTCCCAATATGAATATTACAAATATTACAAATTTGACCTTCAATACAAAATACATTTAATATATTAAATATCAAATGCATATGCAGCGCTCTTTCATAGTTAATGTGTAGGTTATCAACAAAAAAAATACAACTTTTATTGCTTGGATTCCATGTCATACTGTCTCAATCTTTGCTACTGTCCAACTTCTCTGTATCATTGTTTTGTTACAGTCTGTCTGTCTTCAATTCTTTATAACTCACTGCAGACATTACCAAAACCAAATATATCTTAGGTGGAGGTCATACATACCCCGTACTATCTTCCTCTAAGCTCTCTTTCCCTAGTTCATTGATCTCAATCTTCTATATACAAAATACTTTTGTATCTCTGCTTTTATACTTAGTCAATTTCTGAATCAACAAAACTTATCTTTATAGGAATGGATCTGAAACTGAGATGTGTTTCCATAAATGATAACCAAAAAGTGAATCAAATTTACAAAAAATTATCAATTTCCAACAATCTCTCCCTTTGGCATTGATGGCACCACTTAGAAAAAATTAATAAGTGTTCCAACAAAACTGTCTCCTCTATGTTCTCTCCTTCCTCTTCTAGTCTCTTTTCCCATTTTCTCTCTTTTATAATTTTTTTTTATTAATTATTGTTTATTATTCTCTCTTCTCCCCCTTTGACAACAATAACAAAGATGCATACAAAACAATGAGATTTAGTGCTTACTCACCAGTTTCAGAATGTCTTGAAAGGAATCTTCCAAGATCTTCACTTTTGTTCTCCATGACTTGAACAATATCATACTAATGTGATTGATGGAATTCAATGAAAATGATGTGGTCTCATCTTCTTTCAATTTTGTGGGCATAGATTTAGTCAATGAATCTATCACTTTATCCAAGTCTAATAAATGAACCTCATGTATGGATAGCTTAGGAGTGATTAAACTCTTCAGCAAATTAAATCTTGTCAGCACTCTCCCTTTCTCATTATCCAACACACTAAGTTTTGCCAAAATTCTTGTGACTTCCTTGTCTAACTCTGTTATATATTGTGAAGATGCTTCACAATTTTCCATCATACTTTTTGTAGTTTCCCTTTCCTTGGCAATAATGTCTTCCACGTTCTTAACGTGCCTGATAGGATGCATGCAATAACTAAACAATTTTCTCCAATGTCCAATGCAACTCTTTACATTTTTCTAAAATGTTTTCACAATGCCTAAGTCCCATTTGATAGACTTGAAAACTTATGTAAGCTTCTTCTCTGAATATTTGATTTTTGTCTTCTCCTCTGCAATCTTTATCAAATTATCATAGTGTCCATCAAATTCATCAAGTGTTATTCTCATATTTTCAATGTCATCTTTGTGCTGGAAAACAATAGGTACTGGAAGCAATTTTTTTACACTATCAATTGCTATTGTAATTACTTTAGCCTTTTTGTCTCCTTTCTGCTTTGATCTTTCCTTAGCTTTGTTTAATGAAGTAAATGCCAGTTTGACCAATTCAACTTCATACATGCTATTAACATTTGTATCACTGCTTGCCAACAATGAGATAGATGAAGTGTTCACCTCTTTTTGTTCATCCTCTTTCTATTCTTCTTCCTTCTTCTACTCCTCTTCCTCTTTCTGTTTAGCTTCATTTTCTATAGAGGTGTCCACATTTCCTAAAAATGGATCCTTTTCATCTTGATATGTCTCAAGAGTCACTGGCACACCAGAAACATAGAAACTTGGTGGATGATATACTTCTCTTGTCTCACCATTAGTCTCATTTGCTTTAGAGATTCCTCCCATTCCTAATTGTGTAGGAGAAGTGGTCTTAGGAGGTGGAGTCTTGTCAAAAGTATTATTCATCAATATATTTTCAAGTGCCTTCTGAGTTTCCTCAATGACTTCATCATACTTCCTCACCATGATTTTCAACAATCATACCTTGGTCCTTAGTAAAGGTTTTAATTCCTTAAATATCCTTTCCCTTTCTTGTAATGATATCACAGGTAGCATGTTATCAATTTCTTGATTCGTGGTTGTATCATCCTCAATCTGTGCTAAGTGTTTTCTTGTTTCCAATCTCCCATACAAGTCCTCAGGTATACTTCCTTTAATTTCTAATATAGTCTTTTTGAAAGTAAGTAGATGTTCAATCACAATGTCTTTAATCTTAAGCTTATCTGAATATCCATACCTGTCATAATATATGTCAATTGTTACCAGTTTACCTTGTTCTATTTCTATCTTCTCTATCATTTTCATGTCAGGCTTCCATATGTGCTTCTATTTTTTCTTCTCTTCACTCACTGTGCTCTACTCTTTAGGCGATGTCTACATGCTTGATCTAGTTACTCTAGTGGTGATGTTCTTTTTATATGATGTTTGTTGTGATGGAGGATGTGGAATTTCTACCATAACTACCTTAGGAGTGGGATGAGCTAAATTACTTCCACTTTCCAGTCAAAGAGATCTATCTGTCATCTTCTTTTTCACTTCTTTTAGTTATTCTTCTGTCAATCTAGATTTTACACCACATTCATGCACAAGGTTTTCAATTTTTCTTTTCCTCTGACTTCTTATTTTTTCCTCTCTCACCTTCGTATATTTGTCCACATATATTCCTCATCTTTCTTTTGATGTATCAAATTCTGATGCAAGAACATGTTCTACTCGCATGGTAAGTACCTCGGAACTTACTTCATAACCCATGGGATAAAACCTTTTATTTCTAGGTGTGACTGCTTCAAAACATACACAATGAGTTTCAACCATAAAACAAATTGTATCTTTGTACTTTTCAACAATATCCTCATGTATCATGTATCTGGTTTTTCATTTGTCTTTGAAGGATTTTGATCATAGAAAACAATTCTCCATCAAACCAAGTAGAATTTTGTTTTTTGTAGCTTTGTGAGATTAGAATACTAGTAGGTATCCTAGATTTGCAACCACTAGGATGTGTAAAGGAGAAAAATGATGTTTATATAATATGAGTGTTTTGATACTCAAATCAATTATCACCTTTACATTTAATGTTTAGAGTGGAGGGATAAATAATATATTCCCTTTTATTCTCAAATGCACAAAGGAAGGATCCAAATTGATCAACCCAAAAAGGATCAATGCATAAATGAATCAATCTATTGGAAATAAGAATAAAGAAGGAGATCCTAAGTTTCCCTCTTAAAATGTGGCATGAGTGGCTGTAAATGTGTCATAGATTTATAATGATTAAGGATTTGAATTGAAACAAATGATAGAAAAGTACTAACCTTGAAATATCACAGATCAAAGAAAGCTATTTTTTGGGGAATGTACTTAGTTTTTGGAAAATCCAAAGTATGATCAGGAAAGGAAATGCAGAGGCAAACAAAACCCAAAAATATTTTTTTGTTACAATGTCATCTTATGAAAAAGCTCGACCTTGACCCACAAATGTCAACCCTGACCTAATAATGTCTACCCTGACCTACACAGGTCTGACAAAAAATCTGTTTGCGCCGTTTGAAAGAAAGTCGAAAAGGGTATCCAGATCTGGGTTCAAATCTGTAGTCCTAAACCTGTACCTGCAAGAAATAGAGGTTTGTTTGTTGGGGGGGAGGGTTTTTCCATAGTCAAACTCCAATTTAGGAATTAATCTTGAAATCAATAATTGAAATAAGAATGCTAGAAAGTAGTAGAATTGAATCTAATGATGAAGCTATGATATTGAATGAGTATGCAATTGTAATTCAAATGTAAGCAAGTATGTAAATATGAAAGCATGGACTTTAGAAACCATAAACCTCCATGGTTTTATGCTTGGAATCCACCTTGAAGAGATGATGATAGAGTCTTGAGGATGCACAAAGGATCTTTAAGGAAGATCACACCATCATGATGGCTAGATCTAGGGCTTGAATGATAAATCTTGAATGCTTGAACCAAATCCCTTCAAAGGCTTGAAATATTGGATCCTTGATCTTCAATGGAGAACTTGAATGCTTGAGGAGGGAGACTTGAACACCTTGAAATATTGGAAACATGTAGAATAATGGATGCTTGAACTAAATCTTGATTAGAGCTTTTTGTACCTTGGAAGACTTAGAGAAAATGAGAGGGGAAGGCTTTCTTTTATATGAAATTAGGGCACAATCTTCTAAGGAGGCTGACATAGGAGAATCAAATTCCAATTAGACCGATGCCCCTAGAAGAGGACCTATATTAAATATAATTTAAGATTTACTACTTTGGAACCCCAAAACAGCCGACTTGGAAGCGGGAAATAAATTTTGGATGACTTCCGACAACCAACAAATTTCAAAATTTGAAAGGGGGACCCAGGTCAAGGTCGAGGTTGACCCTGACCTAGGTCAAGGTTGAGGTCAACCCTGACCTAGATCAAGGTTGAGGTTGATCCTGACCTAGGTCAAGGTCAATGGTTGACCTTGATCTAGGGGGTCAGAACCCCTGGAAAAAGTGCCAGGTGGGATAAAAGGTGCCCGGAGAGGCCCAAGCAGGGTCTTAAATAGGCATAGAAGCAAGAGATGATGTAGAAAGGAGGGGAGAGTATGATGGTGGTTAATAACATACCCTTAGGAGGGCTAAACTTTCTTAACATGGAAGTGCTTCCATTTTAAGATGATACATTAAGCCCCCACTTCAGCGGAAGTATGGAAATCGAACATGCTTGCGGTGAAGTTACAAGAAAGACTCTAGTGGACCATAGTAAGGTAGAACATCACTAGGTCAAGGACATAAGTCCTTAGACCAAGGATTCTAAATCAACATACATGCATAAAAGATATGAAAAATAAAGATAAATCAATCATAGAAACATACATGATTACATAAGCAAGACAAGAACAACACTATAGATAACATAGCTTCATGATCTAATCCTACTAGCATGAAAGCGAAAGAGAGAAAAGAGAAAGTGATTACCTCACCTAGTAATATTCCCACCTTACTATGAATCACCAAGGAGGGAGAGACCAAATAGGTTCACCCATAAACTGTGCTTGTAATTGTAAATGCATCTCCTGATGGATTTTTAAAAATATCCATAGATCCACATTCTTGTATCACTATGGAATATAAAATGCATGTCCATTTAGGATTTAGAAACTTATGTGTGTTACCCTTAAAGGATTTACCATATTGTAAAATAAAAGGGTGCGTATCTCTTTAGGATTTAGCAACTTATGTGCATTACCTTCCAAGGATTTAGCAAAAATAAAATTAAAAATGCATGTCCCTTCAGGATTTAGCAACTTATGTGCGTTACCTTCTGAGGATTTAGCATGCTGCAAAATGTAAATTAATGTAAACTATAGTACAAGGGATACCCTATATATTCCCCCCTCCTTATCATTAATACGCACTAGGCAAGATGCGGAAGAGAAAAGAGGATACCTACTTCAGAAGCTAAGGAGATATCCAACTTAACAACAATGTATACCATATTTTTAGCGAAGAATCTTGACTCTTACATCCAAGAACATAGATATTCGTGAAATGGATATGTCACTTATGGAAAAAGGATCCTCAAAAGGGAAGAGATCTTATCATCAAGACCCCCACCATAGAGGAGCTCTTAGGATAAAATGTCATCTTCTCAAAAAAAAGAGGGACCAAAGATTCAATCATCTAGCCCTCTACGATGAAGAGGAAGAGGAATCTTGGTATGAAGGAGTCAAACTCTAACCCAAAGAAAAAGGCAAGAGTTTATCAAAAGCATATTTTGAAAAATAAAGAAGAGGTGATGACCTAGGACAATCACCTCCCATATAAGAGGGTATCCATAGTAAAAAGCATACATCTTTATAAGAAAATAATGTTATATGATAAACAATTGCGACTAAGCTAAGGAAATTAGATCCTTAGATAGAGGAAGAAAGAAAATACCTTGCCCCCCAAGGGTGAAAGAAAGGGATATATGAAATTATATTAAGAAATGTTGTTTTAGAAAAGAGATATCATGCGAGAAGTGAGAAAGTAACCCTTGAGGGATAGCACATTATTCAGGTTCCAAGGTGAGAGATTTATCAACCATGGAAACCCAATGTTAAACAAAAAAATATTTTATTATCAAAGACATAGATCCTCAATACAAACCAAAATTTTCATGTATGATTGGATATCACATAATAGATAGATACTACTAAACCAAGGGAAAGTGGATCCTAGAAAGGAAGAAAAGAAGGAGATGACATCCTTGCCCCCCAAGTGTAGGGACAAGGATGAAAGGATACCTATTATATCGCTCAAAATACTATGCAAGGCAATGAGCCCCCAAATATTAGGCTAACATTGTTTACATAAAATGGAGTTCCATAATAGGAACATAAATGTTATTTAGAGAAAATAGGATTGAAATATAACTCATTGCTACATGATATATAAATATCTTTATTATCAATGAGTTGCCTAATCTTATGATGTAAAGCGTGATATTTATTAGAGTGATCATGAAATATATGATAGAAACAAAAAGGAAGAATCTTCAAGTATAGAGTACGTTTCTTTTTGCGTTTAGGTCTAGTAATTATCTTAGCATGAAGGAGTTTAGGAAAAACAACCTCTTGGTCAAATTCCTTCATAGGGTCATCATGTTTTGAAATGTTATTTGAGATGTTGGTATCATTGCTATATTTTTGAGGATTAAATCCCAATCCATAATAATTCTCATGCCCCTCATTCTATAAGGGCATTTTAATTCCATGTTTATGCTTAGCACATCCTTGAGTATGGAATCCTTGTTTAACTAGTAAATGATAACTATGACCATAACAAGAAGCCATATGAAAAGAAGTCAATTGAACTTCAGTAATCACTATGTCATCATTAGTATGTTTGATAGATTCAAAAGAAGGAAAAATAAAGGAATACATCATAGGAGAAGATGGGGTAGGAGCTTGATGCTCTATAGGATCGTCACTAAGAGGGAGAGAATTAAGGGAATTCATATCATTCCCCGCTAATGTCTCATTACTAGAAGAAATACGAAATGGAGGTAAAGAATCTATAATGTTTTCTTCTTTCTATAAAATGTCTACATAAGGAGAGTGTATTTTAGAAAAAGAGTCATCATCATGTATGAATATTTCATCCATTAATAAATCACCCTCTTGTATCAAAGCATCTTCACAAGAAGGGAGTAAATAAATGTCTTTATCCAAGGGCTTATCCCAAAAAGTAGAATCACGCATAATGGATTCATGAGGAAGAGAATAATCAACATCCAAATCCAAAGGTTCATCCCAAATAGGAGGATTATCCTCCCTATCAATAAAGCACATTGTAGGAGCGCCTAAAGCTTGATCCTAAAAGGAGAAATAATTGTATTCTAAATTAGGCTCATAGAAAAGACATATATTAGGAGAAGAAGTAACATCTATCCTTAACTCACTTCTATGGTAAAGGTCAATTGAAGAGATTTTAGAGGAGGATAAAATAGGAATAGGATCAATGGATATTTTATTCAAACAAATTTCATCCTCACTTCCATGTGCCTCATTAGGGGATCTATCCTCTTTACCAACAAAAGCCTCATCAAAGTATTCATAACAAAAATCATACATGTTGAACACAATGAAAAATGTAAATGTTTTTGTACTTTTAAAGAAATTTTGTGATTTTTATTTTTTTGAAATATAATTGCAAGGAAAAAGAAATCTATTTCTATGCTCTTGCAAGATGTAAAATGAAATGTAAATCTAACACCATGGAAAAGAAAGAGTTGTCTATCGCGGGTTCACCAAAATGTAAAGGAGAAAAATGATGTTTATAGAATATGAGTGTTTTGGTACTGAAATCACTTATCACCTTTACATTTAATGTTTAGAGTGGAGGGATAAATAATATATTCCCTTTTATTCTCAAATGCATAAAGGAAGGATCCAAATTGATCAACCCAAAAAGGATCAATGCATAAATGAATCAATCTATTGGAAATAAGATTAAAGAAGGAGATCCTAAGTTTCCCTCTTAAAATGTGGCTTGAAGGGGTGTAAATGTGTGATAGATTTAGAACTATTAAGTATTTGGATTGAAATGAATGATAGAAAAGTACTAACCTTGAAATATTGCAGATCAAATAATGTTGTTTTCTGGGGTCTGTACTTAGTTTCTAGAAAATCCGAAGTATGATCCAGAAAGGAAATGCAAAGATGAACAAAACCTAGAAATATTTTTCCATTTCGATGTCATCTTATGAAAAAGGTTGACCTTGACCTACAAATCTCAACCCTGACCCAATAATTTTTACCTTGATCTGCACATGTCCGACAGAAAATCTATTCGCACCATCCGAAAGAAAGCCAAAAAGGGTATCCAGATCTGGGTTCAAATTCGCAGTCCTGAACCTGTACCTACAAGAAAAAGAGGTTTGTTTGTTGGGGCGATGGGTTTTCCTTATTCAAACCCCAATTTAGGAATTAACCTTGAAATCAATAATTGAAATAAGAATGCTAGCAAGTAGTAGAATTGAATATAATGATGAAGCTATGATATTGAATGGGCATGCAATTGTAATTCAAAGGTAAGCAAGTATGTAGATATGAAAGCATGGAATTTAGAAACCATAAAAATCCATGATTATATGCTTGGAATCCACCTTGAAGAGATGATGAAGGAGTCTTGAGGATGCACAAAGGATCTTGAAGGAAGATCACACCATGATGATGGCTAGATCTAGGGCTTGAATGATAAATCTTGAATGCTTGAACCAAATACCTTCAAAGGCTTGAAAGCTTAGATCCTTGATCTACAATTGAGAACTTGAATTCTTGAGGAGGGAGACTTGAACACCTTGAAAGCTTGGAAACATGTAGAACAATGGATACTTGAACTAAATCTTGATTAGAGCTTTTTGCACCTTGGAAGACTTAGAGAAAATGAGAGGAGAAGGCTTCCTTTTATATGAAATTAGGGCACAATATTCTAAGGAGGCTGACATATGAGAATTAAATTCCAATTAGAACCATGCCCCTACAAGAGGACCTATATTAAATATAATTTAAGATTTACTACTTCAAAACCCCAAAACAGCTGACCCGGAAGCGGGAAATGAATTTTGGATGACTTCCGACAACCAACAAATTTCTAAATTTGAAAGGGGGACCCAGGTTAAGGTTGAGGTCAACCCTGACCTAGGTTGAGGTTGGGGTCAACCCTAACCTAGGTCAAGGTTGAGGTCAACCTTGAGCCAAGGGGTCAGAATGCCTGGAAAAAGTGCCAGGTGGGATAAAAGGTGCCCGGAGAGGCCCAAGTAGGGTCCTAAACAGGCATAGAAGCAAGAGATGATGCAGAAAGGAGGGGATAGTATGATAGTGGTCAAAAACCTCCCCTAAGGAGGGATAATATTTCTTAACATGGAAGTGCTTCCATTTTAAGATGATACAGGATGTAAGGTATAAAATTTGTGCTCAATGTGTATAAACATATGCATCAACAATGAACCAAATCTCAAGGTCTTAGTTTTGTCCTTCTTCACTAGCTTCACATTTTAAATAAATTATTGTTCCACAACTTCACATAGGTTATATTTAACATTCTCCTTCACCATTCTCAATTCCATCATAATTACTCCTACAGATACTGAGGTAGGTCTACTACTGTAGTAGAATTTGTATCCAAGCATCATAGCAATAAGTCTCACGTCTTGTTGAAAGATGTCATGCATAGTCATTGCCCATCTATCCCATTTAGAATGAGTTAGGGTTTCAACTTCTTTCTTTAATTGTTTCTCTACAATAGGGATGAATCCAGCATTGTCCATTCCAGTGATTTCATGAATTAGGTCACTACAAATCTTTACAGGATAATCACCTATCCAAATGAACTAATCATGAACCCTACTCAATAGTATCTTAAACCATTCATCTTCATCAAATTTGCATAAGTCCAGAATCTTCATTATGCTTAACTGATCAATGTGTTTGTATTCTTCTTTCATGATTCCATTATTAGTCATATTACCTTAAGTTTTTTTCTTGTCTCTTTGTTCATCAATCAAGTCACTGCTGGTGTGAAGTTTCTCAATGGGTTTCTTTGCTTCAACAAGCTCACCTTTTATAATCTGATGGTATTTCTCCATTTCTAGGTACTTTTTCTTGTAGTTGTCAGCCTCATTCTTCATTTGATCTAATTATCTATTTAAATCTTCTTCAACTTTCTTCTTAGCATCCTTTTGTATCTGTATTTCTTTATTCATAGTCTCATTTTAAAGTTTTAGAGTCTCATTTTCTTCTTTTAGTGGCCTCACCTGATCTGAATTGTCTTCATCTAAATCCTCTTTTATTTGAACCATAAGGTCTTGTCTTTGACTTCTAGAAAGATCAAGTTGTTCCTTAAGTTTATTTATAAATTTCTCAGCTCTTTGCATGTTGAATCTCAACTCTCCATTTTTTGCTTTTGCTTTGTCCAGGTCTTCAAGTGTAGCATCAAAGTTTTCTTGCAAACTGTCCAAATCCATTCTAATCTCCCTCAAGCTGTTAGAATTTCTCTCCAAGGGCCAGAAGCTCTGATACCAAT
This sequence comes from Thuja plicata, assembly GCA_018584345.1. Taxonomy (NCBI): domain Eukaryota; kingdom Viridiplantae; phylum Streptophyta; class Pinopsida; order Cupressales; family Cupressaceae; genus Thuja; species Thuja plicata. Next base: position 567,376 of record MU228533.1, on the reverse strand, counting down.
TGTTAGGATTGGATAATAATAAGAGGGGGGTGAATTAGTATTATAGCACTTTATTAAATTATTTAACAATTTCAACATTAACCATAAACGTTTAGTAAAGAAAAGAACATAAGCAAATGGCATAGTACTCATAACACTATTTTTTTTTTTGAGGAAACCCTGGCCAAGGGAAAACCCCGGTGGGGATGGTACCCACAAGCATGTACTAAAGTATTATGTCCATGTTAGGATACCTCGGCCTGTTAGGAGCTGAATATTACATAGAACATTTCTATGTTAAAGGAATTACAACCCTATTAAAGGTTCACAACACCCTATTAGGGGCCAACTAAGCTTAGAGCTCTAAGAATGTAATTCTGATTACAAAGTGTTCTTAGTCATGAACAAAACAAGCAATACTACTGATTAGATAGTTTCATTATAATTATTTAATGATCTCTGTCATTCTATTCTCTTCTATTCGCTCAAAAACTCATCCAACTATCCATCAACAACATATATCATTATAACAAAGATCTTACATATATATCTCTCAACTTTACAAAGTCGGCTCCCAATATGAATATTAAAAATATTACAAAGTTGACCTTCAATTCAAAATACATTTAATATAGGAAATATCAAATGCATAGTCGATGCTCTTTCATAGTTAATGTGTAGGTTATCAACAACCAAAACACAACTTTGTTTTCCTGGTGTCCATGTCATACTCTCAATCTTCGCTACTGTCCAACTACTTTGTATCGTTGTTCTGTTGTCTATCTGTCTTCAATTATTTATAACTCGCTATAGAAATTACCGAAACCAAATCGATCTTAGATGGAGGTCATACATACCCCATACTTTGTTCCTCTAAACTCACTTTTCCTAGTTCATCAATCTCATTCTTTGATATCCAAAATAATTTTGTATCTATGCTTCTATAAGTCAATTTCTGAATCAGCAAAACTTATCTTTATAGGAATCGATCTGAAACCTAGATGTGTTTCCATAAATGACAACCAAAAACTGAATCACATTTACACAAAATGATCACTTTCCAACAAAGGTTATTATCATTTGCATCACATTTAGGTTTATTTGCATTATATTATCCTATTTATCATTTATTGCATTCATTTTAGTACATCACATTGCATCATATTTAGATCATTAAATGCAACTATACAGCCATAACTAATGCATTATCACATCCTCCATCAAATCATATTTGTACATATACATATATAAGCATCCATCATAAGCAATAAACATCACATAAATAAAACCATATATCACCAAATGAACATATATGTATATGTATATGTATATATATGTATATATATAT